>JAECXS010000123.1:9125000-9670000 GCA_018153105.1 Drosophila rufa | reverse complement strand
TTTTTTTTTTAATATTTTTATATATATTTTATCTAGGTAAAAATAATAGTTAGTAGTTTTTTCCTTTGTGTACCCAAGCTCCCACATGGACGCTGAGCCCCTTCGGACGCTTCCCTGTTTTGAAAGGGTTGCCAGGGCCACATGCGAAGCAAATGTTCGAGTGTTTCTGTAGCCGCGTGAAACACTCGAACATTTGCTTCGCACACAGCCGCGTGTGTGTGTGTGTGTGTGTGTTGTGGGAGGTGGCAACAATAGGCGTGTTTCGTAGGCGGTCGTCCACTTTTTTGGTCGTCGTCAACGTCAAACTGTTTCAAAGCGTAAAAAACAACTTAGAAGGGGTTGTAGGGTTAGGCATAAAATTATAAGGAAAATATTACTAAATAAATAGGATAACTCCAACTAAAGCCTATCAAATACCTTTAATTTTAATTTAATAAGCTAATCATAAACCAATTCATAAACTAAAAACTAACAAGCCTGAAACTTAATAGCGAAAAGTAGCAGTCATTAATATCCTAATTAATTTAAAATGCATAAAATACAAACAGAAGCCGTAACAGATTGAAATTTAGATATTTGTATATGTATATAAATACTGACGAGTGTTTTGTTAACTTAATTCCCGGAAACTTTCTATAGGCTGCCATCGGGGAAAAGGAACATGAGAAAGATGGACAGAGCTCTGCGGCTATTCATTGGATATGTGCGCACATATCCGTAAATACAACCTTGTGTAAAAGCATACTACAGTGCGAGACAGGTGTGCAGGTCTATAAGGGATTATATGGATTTTAATTCTACATTTGTAAGGTTTTTTTATGAGCCCTTAATTCGAAATTACTATAAATAAATGGCGCCCAAAAGTAGGCCTTAAATGGTTTAAAGCTCATTTTCAGTGTGACCATGTTTTATTTGGTATAATCATTTTCAAGGGATTTCAAAACCATTCAAATATTTTGATGTAAAATATTAAGGATAATTTTAATGATGTCTCCTTAATTATTTTAAATTTAAAAAATATCTTCTTCTCCGTTACTATTCAAGCATAACGCACCGTACCACCATCTATCTGTCCATACTTATATGTACCGAATGTCTGTGTGTGAGTTTAGGGCAGACATGCAACGCACCGAGGCACCCACACCCGCAGCTCGTCCCCGCCCAAAAAACACACACTCAAATAGAGACAGACATCCCTAGACCTAAGTTGCATGAACTTCAGTTTCGCTTCGCATTTCGGTGCATGGGTGGCGCTTCCAGGGGGGTGGCGAGAGCGGGGGCAGTGGTGGTGCCTACAAGGCGAGCCAAAACAAAAAGGAGAATCAGGAGAGGGACGGCGGACGGCGGACGGCGGACGGCGGGACACAGTGGCAAAATGGAAACGCACACAGGCACACACACAAAGGGGGCTTCTAGGGGATAGACACACGCACACCACCTAGGACGCGCGCACACACATGGACTTTGGCCAAGCCCAAAGGCCTGGGATGCCGCCATTTTACTGCGTCCTGCACGGCACACAACCCCCAGAATTTTGCAGCCCCCTTGCACATTCGTGCTGCAGGTGCGCCGCCATGAAAAGTGGCCAAGGGAGGGGGTGGCAAAGTGGCACAGGTGTGGGTGTGCGGTGCGGTGGATATATCTCCTTGTCCAAAGAGTTGATTGCGAGCTCGGCACAAAATTTCCGACCTATCGCATGCAGTATCCTCGTTGCGTTTGCAATGCCGCCCAACTCCCTTGGCTAAAAATAAAAAAATATAAAACACCCACACCCAGGCCCTCCCACTGCATGCGTGTGGGCTTAAGCCCTGCTCCAGCCCCCTTTGCTACACCCCTGGCAATATACCATGGAGAGATATATCCAGTGATGGGTAAGGTATCCGTTGTTTAGACCCAGGTAAGTGGTAAGACCTATTGATAAATGGTTTTGGGTTCCTCTCATAGAAGGGAAAAATGTGATATATTATATTAAGTGTACCTAATTGTAAAGGTAAGTACCTAACACGATAATCTATCGAATAAAATAATATGCAAGTATGTATATAATGTTTTATTTTTAATATCTTAGAAATTGTAAAAATTATTCAAAATAAACAATACAACAGGTAGTATAATTTCCAAAGCGAGTTCTAAGATATCAGGTTAATACAAAGCACTTAAATGGAGATAAAGTACCTTAAATTAAGCACCTAACCTAGGAACACCTACCAGGATAATTCCCATCACTATACAGACTGTGCACAGAGAGCTCATCCTGTCCGAAGCCTGTATTTTTCCATTTTATTCCAGAGTGGGTGGCACAGAAATTCCTTGCTGCGATATCAATTAAGGATACAGCTCACTCACAGACCCCGGTCCCTCCTCTTGATCCTTTATTTTTGAGGATTTTTCGGTGGCCATAGGCAGACACAGAGACCAAAGTCCACTCCAGTCCAGTTCAGTCCTGGCCAGTCCACTCCCCCCCGGAAAAAAGGGGGTAAAAAACATCATCTAAGCCCGAAACTTTGTTCAATGCTGCAATGGACAGACCGACCGTCCGAAAAAAGGGAGGCCAGACAGAGAGAGGGATAGGGAGCGGGCGAGTGGGACAGCACTAGTGCACACACAGAGTTGCATGTGCGTGTGTCGGCTGCGTCGTGTGTGTTGGCCCTAATGGAAATTGGTTTTATGCATGTTGGCTTTTGTTTATTTTTACAATTTTGATGATGTTTTGCTGAATGCGATGCGAGTGGCAGTTTCCTCTCACTCTCACTCTCACTCTATGCCCACTATCTCCATCTATCTCTCTCTCACTCGCTCGCCCTGCGTGTGTGTGTGTGCTGGTCTTTTTTGGGTGCTGACTGTACTTCCGGACATTGCATTACGTTACGAAGCACGTGTGTGTGTGTGTGTGTGTGTGGTGGGTTCTTTTTCGGTGCTAGGCTGTACGCCCTTTTTCGATTAGCTTTCAAACAAAAATGGCGCATTCGGTCGGTGTGTGAGTGTGCAAGCGAGAGGTAGGAACTGACGACCCTTTGGGGTAAACTGTACCCCGGAACCAACAGAAAAACTGTTCAGAACTGAAATAAAAGGATACGAGTTCGGATGCTACGTTGGGTACTAATTGACATTATCCATTAGAGTCATTGTGTGATTTCTAGGAAG
The DNA here is from genome assembly GCA_018153105.1 of Drosophila rufa. NCBI lineage: Eukaryota > Metazoa > Arthropoda > Insecta > Diptera > Drosophilidae > Drosophila > Drosophila rufa. The sequence goes on along the minus strand of JAECXS010000123.1, from coordinate 9,666,856 downwards.
CAAACACTAAAACTAAGAATAAATATCTGATGATCATTGTACTTTCTTTAATTTTTTTGTGATGGGTAAAAGTATATTTATTTATTTAAAAGTATATACTTACCTTTAATGCAAATTAAAGAAGTTTTTCAAACTGTTTATATTTAAAAACATTCCCTATATTGGGAAAATTTATGGTGATACTTGTAGGACTTTGGAAACTTTTTAATATCTCTTGGTAAAAGTGGTAAAAGGCAGACCCACTTGATAGTTGGTACAAAAAAATGGCAAAGAAGTGAGCAACTTGTAACGATTAATAGCCATAGTTATGGCCTCACCACCACCCAATTTTTTCCTACTCGTTACCCCTAATTTCCCCCGTTTTCCACCATACATTCTCCCAATTACCCCCCTTATTTTCCACTATTTTCACCCACATTCTCCACCGCTTTCCCTATCTTTTGTCTGGCACAGCACAGCACACAATGAAGCTGCCGATAAAAATCCTCAAAACATACACACACACACAGACCCTCGAACATCGCATTTTGCATATGCGTTTTTCTCTGTAATTCCCTGAAATTCCACCAAGACCACCCACTGCTGCAGGACAAGCTAAGTACAAAAAAAAAAAAGTCCAGAGTGCAGAGCCAAGAACACAACACCGGCAGCAAAAAATAATAATAAAAAAAAGGGAAAATAATACAAAAAAGCAGATGGAAAAATTCCTTTAGGTTCGACATTTGGTCAGAGGGGCCTCGAAATCGCCAGTACCAGATATATACACATACATAAACATATACACATAGAGTAGATCCGAGCGAGGAAGAGCACCCAATCAGAGGCGGGAAAAAGGTCTCCGGTTCGGTTTTTTCGGGGGGAGTGGCCAAAACAAACACACACACACGGAAAATATATAAAAATAAAGCCCGGAAAATAGAGACGAGCTGGAAAACATTTTTCCCCCTTGGGTCCAAGTGGACAGGGGCCAGCAAAGGGTTAAGCCGGACTTAGAGGGAGGCCTGGAGCCAACGGAGCAAAAATCCCAAAGCCCCCAAGCTGCAACCGAATGATTGACAACTGTCGTTGTCGTGACAAGTTGGAAAGGTAAACATGGTAGATGCTCCCTTAAATGTTGATCAGATTTAACAAGGAAATGTTGCAGAAATATTATTTAAATTTCAAACAAATATAAATGCATTTTTATACCAAAAACACTTGAAGATCTCGTCCAAGGTAAGCAGATGTTTCTAACATAGCCACTCCCTTAATCAGCATCCGATTACTGATCAACCAAGCACTTGGGAATTTTAGTGCATCTCAAGCTGTAAATCATTCTAAATAAAAGCCATTCATATTATTTTTTTTTTTAGATTTTTATTAATTTTTTCGTTTTTATTGTATTTTTTCTTAGAAAAAAAATTAATTTAAATAAAAAACTGAATTCAAGATTCGCTTGATTTGTATTTGTTTTTCTTATTTTCTTTGATTTATGGTTGCTTTTGTTGTTGTTGCTGCTATTGTTGCTGCTTCTGTATTTCCTTTAGTGTTTTTTTTGGGTGAAAAGGAAAGTAATTACTGTACATAATTTTTGTATTGGGAACGAAATCAAGCCACTACATTTATTTTTTTGTATAAATATATATTGTATGCTTTTATTGTTTTTTTATAATTTTCTTTTTTTGTGTTGTATTTTTTTGTATTATTTTATTTTTTTGTCGAAAATTACTAATAGCTTAAAGGCTTCTTTGTTTAGTTAAAAAAAAAATTGTTTCGATTAAAACATTTGTTGTTTATCAAAGGGAATTAAACACAACCCAGGCCAAAGCTCAAGTATCGATCGAATGGTGAACTATCTTAAAACAACTAAATGAAGAAGGACAATCACACACGCACATTGTTTAAGCTTCCAAGGACCCTTCTCCTACATCTTGAACAGAAATTTCCAATTAAAGATCTACAATTCTTCCGTAAAGAAATCGAAAACTTTTTGATTTAAATCGTTCCGGGAAAATCCTTTCGCTTCTAGATCAAGTTCCAAGTTGCCTTTCCATTTGATTTATTATCTGATGCTCGCTACATGGGTTAATGCTTATGGGTGTGTTGGTTATTTCAGTTATATATATATTTAACACATACATATATATCGGGCTTTGAAAGCCCCCAAATCATGGGAAATTATAAAACCAATTGCTGTGTACTTCGGATACAAGTATTGTGTATAGAACTTACATAAAGAATGCTTTCGCTATTTCTCCTCCTGCTCCTCCTGCTCCACCTCCCCCTCCGTCGATCGCCCAGATCGCTTGGTTGCAAAAAAAATATATATATTATGTATATCCCGCCCGAGAAGGTTTGCAAAAAAAAATTATTGTTTTTAAGTTTTTTTTTTTTTCATTTTCTCATCGTTCTCTTACTCTTATTATGTTTATGTTTTCTTTCGTGTTATGCCTTAGGTTTTTCTGGTTGTTTTTAAAGTATGCATTTAATCCCCGCCGCCGCCATCGTCACAGTTGCCGGACTCTTCTCCGATCTTCCCGCTGCAAGTCCTGGGTGCCCGGGCATTCAGTCTTCGACGGCATATTTCTGGGTCCACTCGCGAGCATTACGTATGGCCTCCGCCTCGTTGACCTTCCACAACTCGGCAACGTCGTTGGCCAGCGGATCATCGGGATTGGGTGCGCTGAGCAGGGCCTGAATCGAGAGCAATATGGTACGGATCTGCAAGGCCGGACTCCACTTGTCCTTCAGCACGTCCAGGCAAATGCGGCCCAAACGATCGATGTTCGGGTGGTAGATCTTGGTGATGAAACGCACCTTCGGCGCCGACATCGGATAGTCTTCCGGGAGGAAGAGCTCCAGCTTAAAGACACCGCCCTCGAATGGTGAATCATTGGGCCCGGTCACGATAACGTGGAAGTAACGGGCATTGTTCTCATCCGGAATGGCATTGATTCCGGGCACAGGCTCCTGCATCAGGCGCTGCGTCTCCTTGATAATGCGACGTGGCAGATTCGACATTTTCCTCTGCAAAGCTTCCTCTTCGGGGTGGAGTGGGGAATTCTCAGGAGTTATATCCTCTTACACAGCTTCCGGGTTATCTGTGGGCGAAAAAATAATTATAATTATGAGGAGAGAGTCAGCAAAGGGGTACAGGAATTTGAAATATTAAACACTAAAGGTTGTGTTCTCGCTTACTATTATTATTAATCATTCGTTTACGAAAATATAGCCAAAATACAACTTCGTTTGTATACAGTTTTATAAATTTTGGGTTTTGCATAAACCCACAACCCAAGACTATTTAATGTGTGGCAACTAGATCTATTTATTTTCAACAACATTCCCATTCCTATTATAATGTTTTTTTTTTATATTTAAAAAGGCAACAGTTAATTTAACTTAATTTTAATTTTTTAACTGACCAAATGCAACCCTGAAAAAATGTATTTGCTGTCAAAATACACATTTTTTTCTACAGCTCAAGGACGTTACTAATGCATGTTTGTGTGGTGGTGGGTGGTTGGGAGAATTCCGGTTTGATTCGTGGCTTTCACTTTCCTCAAGAAAGTTTTGCTGTAGAATTTTGCATGCCACAAAGATGTCTCTATAATGCAGCGAAACTTATTCCAACAGAACAACAGGAGTGTTACATACGAATTTAAGGTAAATAAATGAAGAAGGGTTCTAGGGATAATTATAAATCTGATCAATTAAGCTGCATTGAAGTAAATTCTTAATAATTCTATTAATAGTAAAGGTTAAGTATATTTATCGTCAGTGTTACAATTAATAAACGGATATACGGAATAGCCACTGCATGTTAGGAAGGACCTATGTCCGAAGTCCATCCTACTCCACCGGCTTTTATTTTCAACCCCTTTTAACGTGACCTTGCAGCTCCTTTAAGCAGTATATATACACTTGGAATAAAAATCGCCTTTAAGCCTAGGAAATCTATCGTTCAAAGTTCTGATATAAAATATATATTTATAAAAAAAACTATTATTAACAACCTGAAGAAAATGTACTTATTTAATAAAAATATGAAAAATATTTCACACAAATTTAAGAATTTGTACTGGATTTTTTTAATATTTAGTTTATATTTCCCAATAGGGTTCAACATGTTTTTTATTAATTTAAATTGTATTTAAATCAGTTTTTAAGATTTTAATTTACATAAATCATTAAACCTTTAATATATCCATTTAAATTTGAATAATTCTGTAATATAATAGGACAGAATCATGAAATTTTCTTGAAAAACCAATTTTACTTTTTCTATTAACATAATAAGACTATTATTTTCCAAGTGTAGACCCACCAAAACTAAATAAAGGATGAAAACAATAAAACAAAGGTAAACAAAAGCCTTTTGAAATGACGCACAATCGAAAATGTACAAAAATGTAATTATCACAAAGACAATAAGCAAAAGCACGTAGCGAGCGTAACATGAATTTTGTTTTCAAAATTGAGCCCGCAAGCAGCGCCCAGTTTTTGCCAGTGTGCGGCTTTTATTGTATTAAAATTTATTGATTTCCCTTTTGGGTGACAACTGCACGTAGCAAAGGGAGGCGGCCGAAAGCAGGAGAACAAACAAGCGAACGCGGACAACGAGGGAGGGGGTGGGTAATTGGAAAATCAATAACGTGGGCAATTTACTTAAAAAACACCTAATAAGATTTTAGTTTCTTCTTTTTTTTTCCTTTTCCTTTTGCTGGCAGAAATTTTTGCGCACGCACACACAGGCACACAGAACACCGACACACGCACACAGAGGCAGACGCACGAAAAAGACAAAGCCGACAAAAGAAGAATATGCGAAGGGGCGAGACAAAGAAGGCGAGCGGCGAAGAAAAAACGCCGCGTTTTTGCCAAAATTTAGTTTAAACAAAAAAACCTGCCGGATTTCCCGACTAGAATGCAAGAATTCTTGTTTTTTGCATATCACACACACGCACACACTGTCGCCTGCAATGGCAAAAAAAAACACACGCACACCAGTTCAAGTGAACTGGAGATCTCTTCGACGTTTTGTTAATATTTCGTTTTACAACAATATCTCTGCTTTTTCTTTAGTTTTTCTCCACTTTTCTTGACTTTTTCTTCGCCTTTCGAGTGCTTCTTCTTTATCTTTATTAAATTTTACTCCTGCTTCCTCTTCTTCTCCTGCATTTTGTTGTTGTTCACACCGAAATGTACTTCTTTTATTGTTGATTTTTCTCTATAATATGAAAATGTTGATTAACACAAACTCACAGCGTTGCGGCGCCAAGTTATTGGACAATTCTCTGCGTATCTAGAGCTAATAGTTTGTTAGCTATTTGCTTAATTCCTCGATTTTTTTTGCAGGCAGCTCCACCACAAAAAATTATGAATGTCGAACACACTCGAAAAAAATTTCGCTCTTAGCTTGTGTGCGCGTGTACGTGTGACAAGGGTCTGCATGTGTTGTGTACGTGAGAGCGGCAATGTCAGAGTGACAGGGCTGCCAGGGCGCCGATGGTAAAAAATTCAAATTTCATTCAAAGATTTATCGAGTTAAACGCATTTAGTGAATCTAACTATGTATTTTCTTAGTAACCTATAAGGTTTGTCTTATGTTTTATAGTTTAGTTGTGCATATTAAAATGTACTTTTATTTGTATAATAAGTAAAAATAACGATTTCTCGACAACTCTAACGCGTAGCGGCTGTCAAAAGTGACCAGATTTTATAGCAAACAGCTGAGCGACACGGTGCACGCCTGAGTTTTGTAGCATATAGCTTTATGTTACCCGTCAACTTGGCTCGAAATTTGGCGGGGCGAAGTCCAATTGGAAGAAAACGTGATTCCAATATGAATTTAATGGTTTTAAAGGGGTTTTAAAGGAGTTTTTAAAAGTAACTTGTTATTTTAAGTTGTTTGATGTTTTTTGAAGAATGGAATAATAACTTGTAAATGTCTAAATATTTTTTTTTCATAAATTTATTAAAGCAAATTTTCGTTAATTGTATTAAGAAGTCAAGGGATTGAATTAGATTATATATAAATTTAAAGTACATACATATGTACATATGTATGTATTTATAATACAAATCATCTAAAATATTTCCTTTTTATATTTTTTTACGTTTAGCTTACCTTAGTCAAGTTCTGATTGGCGTATTATTAGTGAGCAGTGGTACCTCGGAAGAGATGTCAAAAGCCGCGCGTATATTTTTCAGTTAATGCCAATATTGGTATATAATAGCGTTTTCTGAAGGTGGTGGAGCCTTAAAATAAGGAATTACGATGTCAATTTTGTTTGTAAAAATAGGTTTTAAGGATTTCAGCTGTGTAAATATGTAATTTTATGCTGTAAAATATGTTCATGCGTTTTTATTATGGGTTTAAGTTATTAAGTGTTTATGTTATTAACTTCCCTTTCCGGTTTTTAAGTTCTTGTTGTACTCTTATGCGAGGTTATGTGCTGCATAAACTGGGAAGAATGCAATTTTATTAAAACTAGGGCGTTATATTACATTACATTAGTATAATTAACATTTTACTAAATTTTTAGCGCCTTTTTCAGCGCCACTCAATTCTAATTAGACCAAGAGCGAGCGAGGTCGAAATATTTCGAAAGTCTGATACAACATACCAACAAGCACAAACATGCAAAGGAAAAAGCCGAAAAAGAAGTGAAACGGCAAACAACAACAAATTGTCAATTTTTTTTGTGTAATCAACATTTATGCGTTTTTAAAAAGAGAGGCTGTCCGAACACACACACTGGCCTCTCACTCACACACACATCGAATGCAATGCCCAATGGACGCACAAGAGGGCAACAACAACAACAGCGCAGAAGGCAGAAAACTAAGAAACAGCAACAACAACGCTCGAACCTCTCGCTCGCTCGCACACACGCTATTTATCATTCGTATTCGCTCGATTGCATTGCGGCCTATGCATGTGCGAGCGTGAGTGTGTTATGCATATGGCTGCCTTGCTGTTGTTGCCCTTTTTGCAGTTGCTGTTGCTGTTTGTTTTTATCTCGCACACACACACACACATACACATGCGATCTCTGTTTTTAGGCTGGGCAACGATAGTTAAACCCAACCCACAAGCCAGAGCGAGAGGGAGTGAGTGGGTGAGCGGCGGAGAGCGAGAGCGAGAACGAGCAACCTGACTCTCTGCTGCAACTGCGCTGCTTTTCCTTACGCAGCCAAATCGATGTGTGCTGTGGGTGTGTGTGTGTGGGTGTGTGTGTGTGGGTGTGTGTGTGGGGTGTGTGTGTGTGGGTGTGTGTGTGTTGGGGAGGGGTGAGAGAGAGTGGGGCCGGCGACCTTTATTTGCTCTTGAGTTGCAGCTGTTTTAGTGCATGTTTCCGTTTTTCTTGTTTTTTTATGTTTGTTTATGGCTAACTTTTAACTGCGACAGCTGATCTTAGAGAGAGCAGTGATAGTGTGAGAGGGGCGAGGGGCTGGGGAGTTCTCAGGCTTTTTACTCACTGTAAGAATGAAGAAAGTTTCGCCTAGAAAAGGAGACTCACAGAGCTTAAGTACCGTTGTCGGTTGATTCACGCGATGAAACGAAATCGGAATGGACTGGAAGACAACTAATTTAGGATAAAACGAAATGAAACACAGTAAAAGATTATTTGCTCATTTGCATTGAATTTGGAACGAATAGGAAAGGAACACAACTTCTTAGGTAAAATAAAATGAAACAAAAAAAATATACTTTCAGGCTTTCCCTCTACGTAATTTATTTATATTTTTGAATTCAACTTATTAACTTAATTATTTGGAATACTTATTTTCCATCTTCATAGAAGTATGTAACAAAGTTAACTATTTCCTTGATACTAAAAATGAGACTATTTCCTATATTAAGAGATCGAGTCTGCTTTACTTTTATAAATTAAATATAACAAATGTCCTAGTTTAAACTTATTTATATCATTAATCGATCAGTTTTATCTTTAAAATATTTTCGATGGAAAATAAATGGAACAATTGGAAATATCTAAGCTATTGCTTTTTCAAGGTTTTCAAGTCCTTCTTTCTAAAGCTCTGTACTCAGACACACGAAAAGTGTTTCTAAGCAGTACGATAGAGCGAGAGGGTAAGTATTGACCTCTCGTTTTGGCTCAATGCTTAGGAACACTTATTTGAAGGACTGAACCCAGTAAATAGAAAGAAACTAACCCATAAAACAAATAAGCAAGAAATAAAACTAACAATAAACTTTCCTTTCACCTTGAGAACGTAACAATGGATTATAAATTTTTTGTTCTGTTTAACCAGGTTAACCAGTATTAACTATTTAACGCATTTCCGCTGCACTTTCATCAATAACCTCCATTGTTTTTAATGGCCGACGACAGCGACTCCCTGCCATAGTTACAAAAACATGGCGTAGTTTTCTAGGGGTTTTTCCTTTCGATTTATATTTGTTGATTATAGGGTTGGAAGAAGTTTGAAATGGCCAATATTTCTAGAGCTCTTTACGGGGAGTTTATCTTTAAATATAAACAATTCTAATAATTAATCTAATAACTAAATTTAATTATAATATTGAAATAATATTGAATAAAATATTGAAAATTAAATGCTTATTTACAGAGTTTTGGGTAACATCGTGCTTGAAATAACGCTAACTTTGTTTTAATTATTAAATTTAATTAAAAAATACAATCAATTAAATATTTTCAAAGTTTCATAACAGAGATTCTAATAATTAATCTAATAATTAAATTTAATTATAATATTGAGTATAATATTGAAAAAATAATATATTGAAAATTAAATGCTTATTTACAGAGTTTTGGATAACAGCGTGCTTAAAATAACGCACACTTTGTTTTAATTATTAAATTAATTAAAAAAATTTCCAAGTTTCATAAAAGAGATTCTTGGTAAAAGGTTCTAAAAATAAAATCAAAGAATCCTGTAAAGCTTATACAAGTTTCTGAAGATGATTAATGTAATTATCTAAATTTTGTATGCAATTTATAATAAAAATATCATAAAGGAATGTAGAAACAATTAAAATAAACGTTTTGAATATACTAAATTTGTTTATATTATTTCATTCTTAATTAAAGAATTAAAAAAAATCCATTATTAATTATTTAATTATTTAAAGTTTCCTAAGCCACCAAAATCAATTGAATTCAATACCTTGAACTCCCTAAATCAGCAAACAGAATTTTCCAAACTTTCTTCTAGTTTTCTTTTCGTTTTTCCCACTCAATGGCAGCTGGCAACATGTTGCCAAAGGAGAACTTGTTGCCAGCAACAATACCAATCAGAATCCACGCTCTCTTCGCCGCCGCCTGCAGTCCGAGTGCATTTGAAGAGAGCTGGGAAAGAGCGGCAGAGAGAGCGAGAGAGAGAGTGCTGTGCTCTTGAGCCCGAAAAAAACGCAACGAACAAAACGAGCAAAACAAAAAAGTCAAAAACACAAACAAAAAGAAGCGCCGCTTTCCTTTTACTTCTTTGTTTACTTTGTTTTTGTTTTTGTTTTTGTTGTTGCTGTCGAAGGGCAGGAACAAGTGATGTTCCGAAAAAAAAAACGAAGGAAGGGGGTGGTGAAAGGCGAGGGTTAGACGCACACGCAAAAACAAAAACAACAAGCGAAAAGGACGAAAAAAGTGAGGCAAAAAGTAACCGTTAGTCATTATACCCGCTGTTGTTGTTGTTGCTGCTGTATCCATAGGGTGAAAGGGTATACGTGTGGACCCCCCCCCATGGAATATTCTTGATCAGCCTCTGCAGGCGCATCGATTTAGACAGGGTTTTAAGGTCGGGTATCTCGGAGACTATAAGAGCTAGAGCTTCCAAATTTGGTATCAGCATTCTTACCAGTTTTAGGCAGTTCCTGGTTGTTCTAAAATTATTCCAAGCTTATTTCAGTCCACACAAATAAATAAAAAAGAAAGTATATAGTATACAGCCTTGAGTGAATATTTTTATAACATTGTGGGAATGTTTATTCTAAAATTTCATAAAATTAAATGAAAACTATAAGCTCGCTTAGTTGGTTTTAGACTGTGATTCTCAAGGGTTCGAGTCCTGGCTGAAATGAAACAAAAAATATGGTTTATTATTTAGTTTTTTTTTATATTTTTTTTGTATTTTGTTCTTTTTTCAAGTCGATTGTTCCAAAGCTTTAGGTACCGGGTATCGCAGAGTCTATAAAACTCAAGTCTAGATTTCTTACTTGTTGCTTTTTAAATTGTTGATCACCGTAGACATTATATCCTTTTAAATATAGCGTTCACGTCACATTTTCCTATTGATAATTGCCTCTGCCTATTGGGGACAACAATTACCCAGCAAGAAGGGTATTCAGGGGTTCGATGTCCTGGGGCCACAGCCATTCCCCTCGCCCACTGCCGCTTCTGTTGTTGTTTTGGGGTCGCTCGCGTCCTTTTTGTGAGTGCAACAGACTTGGCTTAGCGAGCGCGGAAGGGGGGGGGGCGGCCTTGGGGGTGGGATCTCGGTGGGTGGTTTCGGGCGGCTGAAGGAACAAAGGAAACCCTTGGCAACGCAGGGCCAACAAAAAAGAAGCAGACACAAAAAATATCAAGATGCAGAAGCAGAAGAAGCAGAAGGAGAAGAAAACGACGACGCTGACGACTGCGACGAGGACGAACGAAAAGGGCCGACGAAGTCCTGTCTGCGTGCCTGTGTGTGTGTGGGTGGGTGGAAAATTGCGTCCTGTCGGCTGGGCTCCCTTTTTTTCGGTTGCGGGTGGTGCAACATAGGCATAGAGTTGTTGTCGCCTTTTTCGTATATTTTTGTTGGTTTTTTTTGTATTTTTTTGAAGTCAATGTCTGGCACACGAGTTTATTTGAGTGTTCCTCTCTCTGTGTGTGTCCTTTGTGTGTGCCTGTATTTGTGTGGCGACTGCGTGCAGACAGAAAAGTCCTAGAAACACCCCCGCCGCCTGCACTGAGGCCCTATGCCAATGCGTTTTTTCTTACTTTTTTTTTTTTTTTTTTTGGGGGAAAGGACGGACCCGAGAGCGTCGCATTTTCGATTTTATTGAGCAAACAACGAATTCGCAAATAAAAACAAAACCAACGATGAAAGTGCAAAAAAGGAAAAGGAAAACAAAAACGAAACACCAGCGGGCGAGGGGTGGGGGTGTAGCAGTTAGCTAGGTATTTTTTTTAGCAAGAGCTTTTACTTTACAGTTTAGCAGTCGGAAGAGGCATGATCGGGGGAACAGTGGCTTTCGAACTGTGCTGTGCGATCGTTAAGGGTTGAAAAGCTTTTTCTGGGGGCCTTGAAAACTGCAATTGTCTGTATTTATTTCTTTAAAATAAATTAGCTCCTGTAAAATATGAAAATATAATAAATAATACATCATAATAATAAAATAATAATTTGCTACAAAAATATGAGAATAAATTGTAATGATTTTCAATAAAATAAACCTTATTTGCCAACAAATTGTTTATTTATATAAACAAAGATTTATTTTTATATTACTTTATTTTGTACATGCAAAATACATACATAAATGTATATCCTGAGTGTTTAAAGATTTGATTTAATATAATCCTTAAGTAAGATCAGTTCTTTTAGAAATTTGTAAGAATTTGAATGTCTGTAAAAGCTTTCTGGTTTTTAGTCCAGTGCTTTTAAAAGCTCTCGTACCCAGATAACAGTAATTGCCAAAATTATCCTTAGGTCAAAGCTTCTAAAACTCAACTAAGCTCATAAACTGTTTGGCTTTTTTTGGGGATCACTATAAAATAGGGGTGTTAAAGTAAATAAATAAAATATTTGAAGTGGGTTTAACATTATATTTATTTTATTATATTATTATTATATGGTAAAAAATTAACTTTAAGTGCCATGAAACTCCGAAACACTCTAAAATTGGATTGCATTCATTAGATTAAATATTTTGTTTAATTCAAAAGAAAGCGATAACCATTAGCCCAAGATCTTGTTTTATTTTAATATTAAATATAGTGTTTTTTATATTAAATTTAAAATTAAAGAAGAATCTAATCCTACGAAAATGAGAAATATTACAAACATTAGCTTATGAAATATCATAAGCTAATGTTTGTAATATTTCTCATTTATTAGGTAAATAACCTAAATATTAACTATCATGTTTTAATTAAAATTTCAAAAGACTATTACTTTTTCTTTGCTAAAGACAGCTATTATTTTTTAACTAATATTTTTCTTTGTAAAACCTTAAAACAAGGGTTTATGCTAATTCGGGAACTCAATATTGATCTCCCAATATCTGTGATCGGCGAAAAAGAAATGCGATTAATCACTTCTCTTGTTCTCTATTTCCCAAAAAAGCGCGCAAATTTTTTTTAGGCAAATCATTTTTTTTTTGCCACTCAATTCTATGTTTTTTTTTTGTTATTTTTTTTTTTAACTCAAAGCTCGTCGAGTTATCTTTTTTGCTCTGCTGCTCCTCTTCTTTCGCCAAATTCTTCTCTTCTTTTTTGTCCATTTGTTGTATTTCATTTGGCAAAACTTCTGCTAGTTGCATGTGTGCGAATTTCTGAACACAAACAAATTAAATAAAATAAAACTAAGCGGATCTCTCCGTTGAGCGAGCGAGCGAGCGAGCGAGAAAAAGGGAGGGCGATAGCGGCCATGCAGGTGTATTTGTGTGCGGGAGAGAGGGCTGATAAAAATTCGCAATCAAAGAGAATTCGCAACAAGGCGAAGAATTCGCACGCTCGCCGCCGGCTGCCTCTCTTTGGCTCTTTGTGTGCGTGGCTTTTTTTCGCTTTCGGTGTTGGCAACATGTTGCTAAGCGTGCGAGCGGGACGCTCGGGATCTCTCGCGCTCTCTCGCTCTCGCCCGAAAAAAACTTCGAAACTCTGACCAATGCAAGTCGTGTGTGTGTGCGTGTGTGTGTGTGTGTAGTAGTTTCTTTGCCTTTTTTCAGTTTTTACTTTTTTCCAACACATCTTTCTTTTTATTTTTTGGTTTGCTTTTGTTTGGAGCCTCTCTGCCACGGCCGGCGTCCGCTGCGCTGCCGCCGTCGACGGCGGCGACGGGAACGCAGCTTGTTGTTGCAAAAAATTCGCAAAAATTCTCAGTCAGTTGGTCTGCTCATTCGGTTGTCTCGTTTGCTCCTCGTCGCTTCGCGTGTGTGAGTGCAGAAAGCGCAGAGAATCGCAGCGCAAAAATTCGCGAAAATTTTTGCAAATTATTTTTTGCCTCTGAAGAAAATTAAAAAAATAAAAAAAAATCACCTACAACTCAAACACTCGAAATTCCGCCGTCCGTCGCTTTTCTTTCATATTTTTTTTACTGTTTTCCCCTCAAAAAAATTGTGATGAAATCGGCTATACTTTCTCCGTTTGCAGATCTTCGTTCTTCTTTTTTTTCAGTGCCGAAGATCACCCTATCTTCTCCGTTTCTCTATCCCTCTTTGCCCTGTGAAAATAAACTATAAAAATAATATATTTTTATATTTTAGTGTGCCTTAGTTTGGTCAAAAAAAAATAATTATGATCGTAAAGAAAAATACCCAAGAAAATATGTTCTTCTGATGGGGTTCATTTTCTTAAATATTAGGCTTCGGCATTATTGATTTAGAAAACTACATCTCTCTGTGTACATATTGTTTTTCTAAACTTCTGCCATGTAATTTATGAAATACTATAGAAGAAAGTAACAAACTCGTGAGGGAAACGTTTAGAAAATCATAAATAATATTTTATTACAGGCAGTGCACGATCGATATTGTAAACCTGAAAATCTAGGGCTATTTTCAATAATAATTCAGCTTAAAGTGAAATTAACTTAAAATGTTTAAATATAATTTGAACCGATGGAAATAATAATTTGTACACACACCCAACGTTCACTTTTGATAGTTTTATAGTTAATTGTTGCATGACATTGTGTAATTGAACAAGATTAAAACAAATTTTAGGGGATGCTGACGAGGAAGTGGGGGTTTCCTTCTGAAACAGTTAGAAATACAAGACAGGTCAGATATTATTATCAATGAAATTATGAATTTCTTATTATAACTGGAGTTAATATCTGGAATGTTCTAATAATAAACATTATTTTAAAACAGATCGGAGAATTATGCACGAAAGCTTTTATATTAATTGTGGTTTAAAAATGATTTGTTTCAATCTTCATTCTATATTATTGTCTGATTATTTTCCCGAATAAGTTCCAATAATGATCTAATCTCACCAAAAATGTTCAAAAAATGTTCCTCTTTTTCTTTTCAATACTCCAGAAAATGGTTCTAAAAGGTCTATGATTTTTTTTAATGAACCATAATAATCATTATTATTCTATTTATAAGATGTTGAGGAAATTAGAATTCATGGATGATTTTTTTTTTCAAATTGAGCAATAAAGTTCCTTTTTCACTTGAAATTTACTATTTTCTAAAGAAAAACTAACGAAAAATATTAAAATTCATATTATATATATATATTATAAATATAAATATATAAATTATATAATATATTTCGAAAGGACTAAAAACTAATACCAACAGAATAATTCGAAAACCTTAAACTATATTCCATTTTCACTTGTATTTTCCTTACAAAAATCACAATTTCCTTAACAAAATCTAAAAAAAAATATAAAAAATATCCCAGAAAATTTGTTAAGCATTTTTTTTTGTTAAATCTAAACTGACCTAAAAATTGGCAAAACCAAAATAAAAAAATGCTATAAATATATATTTTCTGACTCTAAAAACAAATATAAATTCCAAGTCCTGCAAAAATCCTTAAAAAATCGCCAAAAGAGCCCCAAAAAATCTGATCTTGAAATAGTTGGCTTCCTTGCGAATCCACTCAAAGTTCTAGGCTCTCTTACTCTTTTTGGGCCCAAAAGGCCAGGCCTGAAGTGGCTTAGAAAGAGCCAGGGAGAGGGAGAGAGAGCGAGTGAAACGCGAAAACTGCAAGAGCAGCTTCTGCCGGCGCCGGCATCGCAGCCAGCTGCGGCAGCGCAGCGCGCACACATGCAAAATGCGTTTTGCACTCTTCGCTCTGTCGGCAGCGCAAGAGGAGGAGGGGGGAGGACGTAGGAGTAGTGGGGAGTTCGCGCATTTGCGAGTGAGTGAGAAGCTCACGTTTCGAGTGGAGTTTTTTCGCCTTTTGCGCCTGAAATTTTTTTGCATTCTGCGTTGTGAGTGAGTGAGTGAGTGAGTGAGTGAGTGTGTGTGTGGCGGGGGCTCTGGATGTGTGTGCATGTGCATGTGTGCTGGTGTTGGTGTCCGGCAACGTAAGCGAAACGTTCACGAAACGAAACGTATCGAAAACGTATTGAATCATAACAGATCCGCACGTTGTCGCGTTCGTACGCAATTCGCGGAAGAATATCCAATCTCTCTCTCTCTGTCTCGGCTAAACAAAAAAATACAAAAAATCATCATCATAATAATAATAATAATAATAAAACACAGCAACAATCTGCGATTGCAACAACTGAAACAACAGCAACAACAGCACACCAACAGCAGCAACAACAACCACAACAACACACCAACAACACCAATATCCCCAAAAATAAAAAATAAATTTCAAAAACCAACAAAATCCAATCAAAAGTAATTTTACCAAATATCTTATGATAATATTTCACCCAAAATTCTGTCCTTCGCGCCGCGCAAATTCACACACATATTTTTTTCTGGTGTTGAATCCTGTTTTTTCTGTTATTTCTCTGAACAAAAAATATCCCTTGGTTCTTGGCGAAGAAAAGTGAAAACTGCAGCAAGAATTTTCTGAGATATTTCAAAAAAAAAAGTGTTTATCAGTGTGCTAAAAATATCACTTGAGGATTTTACTCCAGGAAATAAATTTAGAGAAGGAATTTGAATTGTGTTCTGATCTGTAGATCACTCGAATTAATTTTTATGTTGAAACTAAGCTTAGGAAAATATTTCTTAATCGAGGCTTAGACAGGAAAATTACAAACTTTTCAGCTGTTAAAAATTCTAGTAAATACAAAGGGACAAACATCTCAGCCAGGAGTTTTTGTAGTGAAAAGATTTTGTGTTTAAGAAATATTTAAAGTCTGGGTGGGAAACAGGATTAAAATTCAAAGGAATTTTGACAGATAAATGTAACATTTAGAAATTTAAATAACTTCAGTGTTCACTTAACAAAAATAAATAGAAGAAGTTACGCTTTGGAGTTTAAATTACAATCATTGAAGAAATGTGTTTACAACTCCGATAGAGAAATATCTTTTAGCTAAAGAAAAGGACAAGAATTAGTCAATAATTGCCAAATAAAATATTAGGTTTTACCATTTTCCAAGGATCTCATTTATGAGAATAAAAATATTATATTTAATATTTGATATCCAGCAGCCGCCACAGTTTTTAGTATGAAAGTGTCAGGGAAGATCACCTTAGAAATGTCTACTTATAAATGTATTTTGAGCCAAAATTAATTTCAAGCTTAACATAAGTATCAGCCAAAAGGATAATATTTTGAAGTGAGTTTTGTGAATTGTGTGCCAGTGCCGTCCAAGAGTTCCAAATCGGAATCCTAAATGCCGACGGGAAATTGTAAAAAGCAAAAGGAAGGGAGTTTTATGATAGAAAAACAGCACTAAGGTTAAAATGTTGCTTTGAAATATTGTCAGATTGAGTACTGTTATTTAAAAGATAAAGTGTATGTTAATATACTATTTTATGAGAGTGTTTTAAATGATTCTTAGAAAGATTAAACTTCTAAAAATATACAAATAATACAGGAGTAGGCCTGAAGACCTGAGGAATAATTATAATATTATAAATACAATTTTGTTTATATATTTGCTAAAATATTTAAATTAAAAAATAATTAAATCGTTTTCGTTTAATCTGTGAAGTTTATATGGATGATTATTTTATTGTAGGCTTAAAATTAGAAATAGATTTTTTTTATTGAGTACATGTTGCGGTAGTCCTTTGCGTATACATTCCATTAACGTTTTTATGCTCCAAAGACCTCTATAAATATAATAATTAATAACCAAAAATAAATATTTAAATTTCAAATGAAATAATAATGAAATAAAAAAGTATTTGTTAATTTATATTTTGTTGCTTGCTTTGGGAAAACATATGGCAGACTATATTCCCCAGTCCCGCAACCTGCCCAACCGCCCCCCTCTCGCAGCCCTTCGATTGATATGTTGCATTTCGGCTAGATTACGCATACGCCGCATTGTCCACTCCAAAGAGACAGCGGGAGAGAGAGCGGCCGACCAAAGAGCGACCCCTTTGAGTTGCACTTTTTTCGGCCCGCATTTCGAGTGGAAGAGAGAGAGAGAGAGAGCTAGAAAAGAACTCAGGCTGCAGTCGCTGCGTTTTCCTTTGTTGCTCTTCCACGAAGCGCGTGCGGCGCTCTTAGCACCAATACCAGTACACCCAGACAAATAGTCATCTTCCATGCGAGCCGTTCGGCTGCAAAAAAAGAAGAAATGAAATAGAAGAAAGAGCACGAAGCGCCGGCTTCGTGGCGGCCGCCACTGTCGTCGACGTTGCAGTCGCTGTCGGCGTCGCTGCGCTGCTGCTGGTGCTGGTGGTGCTGGTGCTGCTTCTTCTTCCTCTCTCTCCTTCGGCGCAAAATTCTCTTTGGGCTTTTTTGGGTTTTTGGCCATGCTTTTTCGGCTCTGTCGGCTTTGGACTTTCGCAGAGATTTCACACGCGATGCGATTGCAGTTCTTGCAGACACTTTCATACGTTCGTTCGTGTTTATTTTGGTTGAAAACGGATAAAAAAAAAAATAGTTGTTTTAATATTTTCGAATCTCCTTGAATATATTTATTCTTGTTTGTTTGTTTTTTTCTTTGTCAATCTGAAATATATCCAATATAAATCCATCAGGACTTTTGGCGCGCGCGTTTCGTGTGTTGTGAGTTAACGGTGAATCACAAAGGCGAACTATAATTCCCAACTTCTTTTTTTGCGTTCCCATTTATATTTCTTTTTTTTTTTTTGCATTTTTTTTGAAGTGTTCAGAAGCGTCGGCTAAGCAAGTTTCCTTTTATATTCTATTAAATATCATTATCCTCTTGCAGGCATAAACTCAAACACAACAACAACTCCAACAACAACAACCACAACAACAACAAAAATGTTTTATAAATATATTATTATCAAATAATAGCAAAGAAAAGAAAAGAAAAGAAAAGTTTTTAAACGAGAAAATCCTTAAAAAAAAAGAAAAAGAAAACGTAATTTATTTCGGCTGCTTTCAACAATGCAACAACAACAACACCAGCAACAACTACACCAACTCCAATTGCAACTACAACAACTAAATCAACAACAACAACAGCAACAACAACAGAAGGAACAACACCAGCAGGAACAACAACCACAACAACAACAACAACCAAATGAAACAAACCGACGTGTGTGTGTGTGAGCAACTAGCAAAAAACTTTAGAGAAACTTACAACTCTTTCGATTTCGATTTCGATTTGGATTTGGATTTGGAGCATTTTTCGAAAAGAAGCGAACCCCTCTGAATTATTTTGTGTGTGTGTTCTCCTCTTTATATAAATATTCATTTTTTTTTTTTTTTGGCAAAAAAAACTACAAACAGAAAGCAACTAACATTTCATTTCCCAATATTATCGGCAGGCTGTAAGGTTGTGTTTGTATTACAACAACGTTTTGCTTAAAGCTTGATTTGATTTCAACAACAACCAGAAACCAAAATTGAAAACAATTTTTTCCAAGTGGAAATTTTGTGCGAACCAAAAAGAAAGTAAAAGTAAAAGATAGAAAGTAATAAAAAGGTGGCAAGTAAATTGAAATTCAAAAATCCAATTCAATGCAAGCCAAAAGTGCACCAAGAACAAAACTAACAACAAATTCATCCACAACAAAAGCAACAACCACACCAACAAGAACGAGAACAACGTTTTGAAACTGCGGTGTTTGGCGTTTATGGTGAGTTGAAAAAAACCAAAGAAAATAACAAAAAACGTACTTACTCTTTTCCATTTTTCCATTACAAAAATATCTGATTATATATTAAGTGTGTGCGTAGGCTGAAATCGGACATAAAGTGCTACTTGATGATAAAAGTGTTAAGTTGGTTTATTTCTTTTCGGTTAGGTCGTGGCCATAAACGGCAAAAGTGGCAAGTGAGAGAAGTGAGAGGAAAGGAAAGTGTTGGTCGGAAACTGGATTAGGTTTTTAGGTATTTTAAAGTTAAAATAAACTTGACATAAAGTACATAAATAAGAGTAACAGGAGGAAGACTTATTTATGCTAAAAATGTTAAGGAAATAATTTAATTCATTAAAGAAGTTATAGAAGTTGAAGTAGGAAGCTTAATTATACAAAGTCATCAAGAAAGTTAAGGCCTGGCATAAATATATAGAATAAAATGTATAAAATATTCAATAAAGCAGAATTTTTCTATAAGAAAAATTATGAATTATTGAGGCTTCTACACATTATATTACAAATGAATTCCAATGTAAATCCCTAAGAAATAACCCAACTACTTGTTAGCATATATTTGTTCCTGGAAAATGCTTGTGGCAATTCCCCTTATTTGCTTAAATCTAGCTTATAAATCACTTTCTGCCCTTTTATCAACCTCTCTTTTGGCGTCGACTGTCGTCGCACTTCCCGTTCGAACCGGATGCGCTTTTAGAGGAAATTTGCTGAATGTTATCAAATATGTAAAATGGAAATGCATTTTTCTGGGCCACACAAAACGAGCAGCAAAAGGAAAAAAATAAAATAAAATAATAGTTGCAAAAATCAACAAAAAATAAAGAAAAGAAAAAGTCAATCAATTAATTGGCAAACGAAAATTGGCGAAGAGAAAAAAAGGGGAATGTTAACTAAATGCTGGGTCAGTTGCGGAGAACCGGGAAGAGGAACTTTGTGGAACTTCCGGCGCCAGCAGAGGCGCCATCTCTTCGCTTAGTTCATCATGCACTTTTTTTTTGCAAGTTAAGTGATTTTCTTTTAAAGAGGAAAAATATTTGTACAAGCAAGCAAGCGAATTGGAACTAAAATAATATACAGTTTTCTTGAAATCCAGAATTTCTTGGTTAATTTTTCGCCCAACAAAAAAGAGATATCAATTAAATACAACAGGGGCCCTACCACACCGAAACGCACTGTCTAGCCTCGCCTTGTGGAGAAACAAACCGATCCTCTCTCTACTTCTTATCCCCATTCCCACATTGCTGTCTCGCAATTTTATCGCAATTATAAATATTTATAAGTAATGGGGAGCCATAGGAATATCATTCCCTTTCGCCATCATCATAAAGTTGTTCTCTGATTTTGATTTTTTTTTTTTGCCCCTTTTTATGTTTCCTAAAAAAAGGGCGCAGGCGCAACAAGGTTGCATATGTGTGTGAGAGACAGGCTACTAATTTTTAAAATTGGTTTTTGGGCCATTTAAATTTTGTTTAATCTCTCAGTTACATTTCGGTTTTCGCTGGAGTGCGAAATGCAAAAAAATTCATTACAATACACGTAATTGCGTTGCTTTTTTAATTTTTATTTTTTATTTTTCGTACGTTGATTTTTATGTGCAACAGTTTTCGTTTCTCTGTGTGTGTGTTGTTTTTTTTTTCTAATTATTTTGCCAGAGTGTGAGTGCCTGTGAGTGCAACTAATGAGCAACTGCCGGTCGGCTGAAATTATTAACTCATTATGGGGTCTCGGGTGTTTTAAGTGCCTCAAGTCAGCCTGTTTTGTTTCGCTTTTTACTCGTTTTTTTTTCGTCTTATTTTTTTTAATGGCTTGCGTGCGTTTTTTTCGTTTGTGCATCTTTTTTTTTAAGTTTTTTTATGCAGTTGGTGGCAATTGAATAAGGTGCAACATTGTTGGCGGATTCTCTCGAATAAATGAGCAGCGCATTAATTGAAAAAGAGGCCCCAAAAGGTAAAGGGTAAAAATTATGCTGGGCAGGGGTGGATCTTGAGCCTAAATATTTATGTGCTGGTAATTGTTTAGTGAGTTGAGCCACCGGTGATTAATGGCACTTAATGTGCTGAAAAATTGCACATGATTATGATGTATATTCGAAGTAGCAAGAGTTCTTTAATTAAATGTGGCATTAAAAAATTTAAGACGGAGTAGTATGTATTATAAATAATTTCTATAAGCTATAAAAAGATAAAAGTTAAGCATTTTAATTGATTTATTCTCTTAAATATATAAAACACTTGGCCATTAAGGTTTTCCTTTAACAACATTTAATCTAAACTTATGAAAACTTATACAAATAAATGTATTTCTCAGCTCACTTTTTATCGCAAATACTTTAACATTATTTTAAAACTTTTAACTCTGAATTTAATAAGTACTTTTTTATTTTAAGGGTCTTATTCCACTAAAATATGTTTATTAATATTCATATATTTAATTTTAGATTCTTCTTGAATTTCAATATTTTGATAAAATATTTCCATATTTTTTGTAGCCTCAGACTCACGTTCTCTTTTGCTGACTTTTACAATGGCAAACTCTCAAATTTATAGAAATATGAATAGTATGTTTGGTAGGTTTTTTTAGTGCCGGAAAAAATCTTTATAAATATTTGATATTTTATACATGCAAGCTCTGTATCAACTGTTTGCCACCCAAACCCCGATTTTTGGCGCTTGCCGTTGTCTAGACAAATCAATATAATCCAGACGGCAAATGGCCAATATAAAAAGAACTACATACGGATAACAAAAATATTACGCATACGCCCCGATGGATTCAATATCCTCTACATCCTCCAGTCCCCCCAACCTCCATCGTCGTCGCCTGTTGGGCAAAAACTGCAGAAAATTAAACAAAATTTTTAGATTTCCTCAACAAGTTCGGCAGGGTTCCTTTTTTTTCGGCTAGATTCTCGTCCTTCTTCTTGTTTTTTCACTGTCTGTCTGCGCCGCAACGTACGTACCTATATATATAGAATATGTAAATATATATATATATAAAAACGTCTATATTTGCATTTGACAAAATAAGTGCAAGGCACAAAAAATAAAAAGGAAGAAAAATGCCGTTAAATGTTCCAGGACACAGACGACCGAGTGAGAGGGGGAGAGAGAGAGGGGGGAACGAGACTGGGCTAGGGCAGGAGACAGGGACAGGGACAGAGAGGGCCCGCCGTCAATTGCGAAAGTAAAAACAACAAGAAAGGAAAGCGAGTCGAGGGAGCCGAAGCTGGGAATACCCTCGAGGGGGGGTTATATTGTAATAATTTATGGGGAATTTATATTTATAGATATAAATATTTAAAAATATAAAGGATACTTTTGAATTAAGAATGAAATGTTTTTCTTGGAAGCTATACAATATAGGAAGCATTTTTTGGCAAGAATTTGTGGTTTCTTAAATAAATAATAAATAAATAATAAATTTAAAGTTTAATTTAATAGTTTATAGGTTCCTTAAATGTATTTGCAGCTTAAATTAATATTATATAGGTTCCTTGAGTCTTTACCTTAATTTATTAATATTTTATAGGTTCCTTAAATGTATTTGAAGTTTAAATTAATATTATATAGGTTCCTTGAGGGTTTACCGTAATTTATTAATATTTTATAGGCTCCTTAAATATATTTTGAGCTTAAATTAATATTATATAGGTTCCTTGAGGGTTTACCGTAATTTATTAATACTTTATAGGTTCCTTAAATGTATTTGAAGTTTAAATTAATATTGTATAGGTTCCTTATGGGTTTACCTTAATTTATTAATATTTTATTGGCTCCTTCAATATATTTTGAGTTTAAATTAATATTATATAGGTTCCTTGAGACTTTACCTTAATTTATTAATATTTTATTGGCTCCTTCAATATATTTAAAGTTTAAATTAATATTATATAGGTTCCTTGAGGGTTTACCTTAATTTATTAATATTTTACTGGCTCCTTCAATATATTTAAAGTTTAAATTAATATTATATAGGTTCCTTGAGGGTTTACCTTAATTTATTAATATTTTATTGGCTCAATCAATATATTTAAAGTTTAAATTAATATTATATAGGTTCCTTGAGACTTTACCTTAATTTATTAATATTTTATAGGTTCCTTAAATGTATTTGAAGCTTAAATTAATATTATATAGGTTCCTTGAGGGTTTTCTTAAGATCTAGCCCTCCTAACCTAAGCTCTTTAGTTATAAAACTTTTAAGAAATATTATTTTCATTTTACAGAACTCCTACTTATATATACTATATCCTGTATCCCATCTACAATACCTCCCCCATCAAGGGGTATTGGCAAGAAAATAAGCAAGAGCAGGCAACTTTTGCGGTTGCAGGGGCGGGGTGGCGGCAGCCAAAACGGGGCGTTGGAGGGATCTGAAAAGTGTGGGATGTGAGAAGGGGCAAATGTAATTTGGCGGCGCTTTCGTTTTTCGTTTCTTTTCGTTTTCGCATTTCGCCGAAACTCGCACTTCAATTAATCAGACGCTGCAGTCGCCACCCCCTTTAACCCCCTTTGTGTGCGCGCTCCCTCGGCCCCTTAACCCTTGTCCTTCCAAGTGCAAGCGCCGCCCTGCTTCTGGACGTTTTTCCCTCTGTGTGAGTGTGTTTTTGTGCAAGGACCTCTCGATGCACACACTCACGTCTATATAAAGACATACATATACGAAAAATATATACATATATATATGTATAAAAAGGGGTTCAAATTTTAAGCTGCTTCTTCTATGCCGGGCTTGTGTTTGTTTTTTTTTCGGTAGGTTGATGCAGCTTTTGTTGGTTTCTGGAGTTCCTTTCTTTTCGTTTTTATTTTTATTTTATTTTTTTGTGATACTTTTTTTTTTTTTTTTTTTTTTTTGGCAATTTAGCCTCTAAGCTGCGTGTGTGTGTGCGGTACAGTTGCGTTTTCTATATGATTAAGTGTATGCATGTTGGCCACGGATTTTTATGTAGCACACTTAAATGCTCCAAACAGGCGAGGATTTTTGGCTGTGATTAATTGTTTGTTTTCCTTTTTTTTGGCTAAGAAACTTATAAATAAAATATGGAAACTACACGATATAATGTTGGCTTAATGAGAAATTTATGCAAGCAGCAATTTCGAACATATTGGGTTCCTTTGGGGAACCAAAAATTAGAGGGTTTTTTGGAAATGATTCAAAAACATGCTCAAAGTGGGATTATTATTATTAAATGTTGAAAATTGAGTACTAATTGGAAAGGAGTTTAGGAATACAAATTTAAATAGCAAATAAGAAAAGGAAATCTTGAGAATTACTCTGATAATTATTAAATGTTGAAAATTAAGTACTTAATGGAAAGGAATTTAAGAATAAAAATTTAAACAGTAAATGAGGAAGGGAAATGTATTATTAAATGTTGAAAATGAAGTACTAAATGGAAAGGAATTAAATATATACATTTAAATAGCAAATAAAAAAGGAAAATGCATTTAAAAAGGCTTTAAACCTTAGGCATTCCTTAAGCAATTAGCCTTGAAAATATTTCTTAAAAACCTACTTGAAGTTCCAATTGATCTTGGCCTAATCTGGACTTCAGATTCTTTTTTTTAGTATCAAAAAACCCAAGAACGCCCCCGCTAAACTCAGTGAATGATCGCCACTGATCCCAGCAGAGCCTAAGCCTCATTTAAGAGCTCGCCAAGTGTCAGGTTTATGCGAAGACCTGCATCTATCTTCTAGAGAAGCCCCCTCTATTTTTCTAGTATTTCCCCCTCCCTACCCGTATTTCTAGTATTTCCCCCTTTTGCTCAAAAAGCCACCACGATCCTTGTCTCCTCAGGTTGGCTACCGGTTTTTCTTTTCCCCCCACAGATCAATTATGATATAATTATCTTTTGCACTATTGACAGCCAGCAAGGGGCTCGCTCGCTGGCTCTGCCTGCCGTCTCTTTCCGTCCGCCTGTTTCCGTCTCTTTCAGTGGATAAAGTGAAATGCGCGCATGCGCACAAGTGTTGCTTGTCATTATGTTAATTGCATTTAAGCGCCAACAACTCCGAAGGCCCCAAAAGAGGAAGCGAACCGAAAGGAACAGAAAGAGACTGAGACTGAGACTGAGACGCAGAGAGATATAGAGGGAGAAGGAAGAATGGGGAGGGGGGGTGATATATGGGGGAATCTGGCGAGAAGCTTTTATTATATTAACTTGGTGCTGCATATAATTGATGATGATTAAATCAATGCTACCGCAATGCGCCAGCATCTTCCATCTTCCTGCAGCTCCCCCGGAATCTCGGCTTCTCAGCTCCTCTCAGTCTTCTCTCTTTCTCATTCTTCCTTTTATATATATTTTTTTTTCACAGTTTCAGGTTTCGTCATCATCCACACGTTTTTTTCCATACTTGTGTGTATATTTTTTTTTTTGCATCTGCTCTTTTATTACGCAATTGTGTGGGGACAAAGCGAAAACCTCAAGGAACTTGGCTTCCAAAGGAGATATAGGTTGGAAATTTCGTACATTACTTGCTTTTTAATGGTTAATTTATTGTATTTAGTTATGAGTTCTAACATATTTAATTTAGATTTAATAAAAGACTTTATGTATGTATGTATTTCATAACGTAATGTATTTCAATAACGTAAGTATTTATTTTTTTAGGTAACAATCTGTAAAACAATTTAGTTAATTACATTTTTATTCTTTTATATTTTTTGTAATTTGTTATATTTTTAAGAGCTCAGAATACCCAAGAAATATTCATATTTCTTGAGCAGATCGTAGCAGCTTATTATATTCTCTTCTTCCTTTTTTTAAATAATTTTTTATTCAACCCCTCGAGACGATTTTGGGACCCTAAAGGCCAAAAAACAGACGCAACAGAACCAACCCCAAAAACAGCCAAAAACCCAAAAAAAAAACAGAGTGCAGAAATGGAAACAAAAAAAAAACGTCAGTAAAGCCAACGAGGCATGGAGTTCCCCCTGTTCCTGAAATGCACGTCTGTACATATATAGATATATGTTCAGATATGTGAAAACATATATGCATATACAGATATATTTGTGCAATTTATACACCTGACCCTCCGTCTGTTTGTTTTCGCTGATTATCTCTGGCGTATTTAGAGCGTAAAGCGTAGTCAGACAAACAGAGTTGGCCGAAAATGATAATGATGGCCCAGGAACAGGGCCAGGAACAGGAACAAGGATCGGATAGGAACGGAACAGAACAGATCGGAAGCCGAAAGGGGTCGTTTCTCTTGAAGAAATGCCGCGCCGAAATTCAAAGTGAAATGCAATTTATATTTTCGACAAATTTCCATTGCCACCTGCAGCCAAAAAAACGCAAAAAAATTAGGGAAAAACCTTTAAGAGGTTAAGCCGGGCAGCAGAGGAAGAAGATTCCAGCTGGGATAAGGGCATAAAATGGGGAAGAAGGAAGGCCAAAGGGGTCTGCAAGGAAATTGGAGTATTAGCATAAATAATGGAAATTTAAGTGGACAGAAAAGTGGGGATAAAAATGGTTATATTACTAAAATAATTATTATAAAGGTATAATTTCTAAAGTTCTAAAGTAATGATACCAGAACTGTTTTCCGTTAAAAAAGTAATTATTGAACAATTTTCCCCGAAAGGGATCACACTCTTATCCTTTGAAAAAATCACCATTCATACAGTCATTGGATCACAGACGTAAGCTCATTAGAAATTTATTTAAAATTGAAAACCCAAGCCCCTAGTCCCTGCCCCTTGTTTTTATGCCCATCAAATGCAGAGCTTCAAAGTTAAGCTATAAAATAGAAAACGGACAAGAAAAACCCAACAGAAATCACCGAAAAAAATCCCAAAAAAAGAAGGAGAGACTTTAATGCGAATGAGGGTAAAAATTGCATAGCTCTCCGCCGCATGCATCAAGCACTAATGCAAATACAACCCTGCGGCATTTCGGCAAAAAAAGCTTATTGCCAAAAAAAGGCAAAGACACAGCCCGGCACAGAGCACATGGGCGGAGGCGAAAGGGGGCGAAAGGGGGCGAAAGGGAGGCCGCAAATGAGGGGGAGATACAGCTAGTAGGGTGGTCTCTCTGCGAAAAATATATATTGCATACTAATAAAACCAAGATGCCGAAAGTAAAAGCACCAACAGCAAAAACAAAAGAAAATCGGTAAGGGAAAAAATATGTAACAAAAAGAAGAAAATAAGGGGGGAAGCAGGGGAGTGTTATATTCGTTATGATAAACCCTCCACCACGGCTGATGATGATGGCACCATGAGAAATATCAACACCAACTCGCTTCTCTCCGCCTTATTTTATTTTATTATTTTTATTTGTATTCTCTTCTTTTTTTTGTGTGTTTTGTCCCAATTTTAACACACCAAAGCCCCCCATCGATGTGCTGCAATGCAGCTGAGGGCAGTGCATGTGCTACCCCCCCCCAACCCTCAAGCCTAAACCTCAAACTCAAAACCCAAAAAACTTGGTCCCTGCTAGCGAGCTTATTTTGTACGCTTTTACACAATTTTTTGGTTAAATTCGCAAAGAGATTTGTAAGGGATTTATTTGCGTTTTTATGTGCAGTGTTATTTAAGGCTTGCTCTTAATTTTTGCAAATGATAATATTTTAAAGTTTACTGGACTTTAATTAAGAAATA
This sequence comes from Drosophila rufa, assembly GCA_018153105.1. Classification (NCBI taxonomy): domain Eukaryota; kingdom Metazoa; phylum Arthropoda; class Insecta; order Diptera; family Drosophilidae; genus Drosophila; species Drosophila rufa. The sequence continues at coordinate 9,639,341 of JAECXS010000123.1, read as the reverse complement.
AGGGGTTTAATATATACAAAGGGAATGGTATGTTTTCTTGGTATTTAATTTGTAGAAAATTATTACTTGGCTGAATAAATATTATATGATAAGAGGGATATTAAAAGAAATTTTAAAAATATTATATATTAAATTTAGGATATCCTAGGAAATATATATATATTATTTTATATTATAGGAAGGCTTGTTTACATTTTTTAAGAAGAAATTGTATTAATAATTAATTATTATTAATTATATTAATTAACAAATTAATAAATATCTTTTTAAACAATGAAAATATGACAAAAGTTAAACAATATATTTTAAAACTCCAATTTTCAACTCCCAACAACACAAGAAACTCAAAAACTTATCAAGGATAAGCCAAAAATCCTGCCAATAATAAACCAACTCGTTGCTTGTAATTACGGCAATCTAAAGAGGAATTTATACCGCCTACAATTGCATTCCAGACCAGGGAAACCCCACAGTGAAGCCTCAACGAAATCTCTGGGCCCGAAAAAAGACCACCCGATACCAAACCAAACCCGAGACCCCCAACAGAATTCGGCAAAACTCACAGAGGCAACACATCAAGTTAAAACCAATATAATAACATATATAAAAAGAGCACAGTCTGTCTGGTTGCCCCATTCCCCCTGGAAGGCTGGCAGGCGGCAGTCTTAGTCCCTGGTTTGTAACACATTTTCGTGTTTCGCTCGTGTAGCATTTTTCGGTGTGCGAAAAGGGTTAAACAGGACGAAACAGGACGAAATGAAGTCCCCCCTGCATGTCCCATCCGCCACTTCACATTTTATTTATATATTTCACTTCTTTCGTTTTGTTTCTTCTGTGGGTTTCGGCCTTTTTGTATTTCTTTTTTTTTTTTTGGGTATTTTGTATATCGCTTGCAATTTTTTGTCGTCTTTTATTTCCTCTCCAGGAGGAGAGTACTTGCATTTTGTGATGCATTCCGGGTCTTGTATTATTTTTAGGAATTTGATAGAAATAATAATATAGAATTTAGAATTTAGTGAAACCTCAAAGTCAAGTTTATATTAATTATAAACACATATTAAGGGGTTGCCTTAGAATATGTAACCAGAGGCTTGAATATTTTTGTTATTTATTATTTTGAAAATATATTTCTGTGCTAGAGAGTATACCTATCTTCGGTCTCTAAAATATGCCTGGTTTTTTGGTAATTTTTGGCAATTCGGTCGCTTCTTCTTACTGCTGTTGAAGTTGCGTTTTTTCGGGGTTGACTGCAATTGCATCCTGACCCAAACTCAAACTCAGACTCGGAACCGAACCCCTTGCTCCTGTGCGTTGTGAAGTGGAACGCGCGCCAGGTTTTTTTTTTAATGTTTTTTGTCGTTTTGCTTTTAGGAAACGGGGGTTACGAGAGGGGTCAAGGGGTCCCTGCTCATCAGCCATCATCATCAACATCATCGGAAGGGAAGAAGCAGCAGCAGCAGCAGCAGTACTTTTTTGGGAATTTTTTCGCGCTCGTTTTCCGTGTTGTTGCATTCTGGTCTGGTGTTCCTTTATATTTGTTGTTTTTTTGGGACATTTTATTTGTTATTTGCTGCACACACACACACCACACACACACTCAGTTACACGCACTTCCGGAGTGCAGCTAAAAAAGTAAAAGAAAAAGAAATCAGCCAAAAAAGTAGTAAAAAATTATATTTATTTGGCGAGAGTGACTTTTGATATACACTAAAATATTAATATTGTAATTGAGGTATGCCAGATTTTTCACAAATAATTTCATATTTTATTTAAAGGTTTTATTAATAATATAATACGTTTCAATAGGATCTTTGTTTATGGATAAATCCTTCAAAATAACTCATAGAATGTTCTTAAAAATGTGATAAAAATAAATAGAATTCTAAATTAATTATACCAGACTTATATATATTTGTTATAATAATTTACCATCTCTTATAAATTTGTTTAATATTTTTATTCACTAAATATTATAAAATATCAATCTTATAAGCCAAAACCCGCTAACCAAACCTAGTAACTAAGTCCCAGACCGATTCAGTCAGGAACTAAGTCAGTCAGGATTTCCTCAGGATATCTGGCATACTCCTCATAGAGGGTATATACCTATATATATGTTTGGAACTTAAGCGGGAGAGTTTATTAGCCCCCGCGCCGCGCGATGACGACGACGACAACGACGTTGACACAGGCGAGAGAGAGAGCAGCCGGCGTCGTTTTTGCCGTTATCGCATTCATCGCGACACAACCGTGTGGACAACATGGGAGCAGGGATATGGCCTAAAAGGGGGATATACCACACACACACACACACACACACACACTCACACACACACACATACACACACAAAGCCAGCGGATGGACAGGGGACACATGTTCCGTGCGTTTTCGGGACTTTTTCGCGCACTTGTCGCCGCTGCAAAATGAGTTTATATTTTTATGTATTTTTTTTTTTGTTTTGTTGCATTTTGGTTACGTTTTGCATCTGCCACCTTTTCATGGTGATCGAAGGGGGAAGGGGAGGAGATGATGAGCAGGGCACGCGATCAAAAGGGTGGCCTCCCCAAGGAGAGACTGCCTGAGGCACTAATCCAAAGGATGTTTTCTGGCACGCAGAAAACATCAGAGAATATTAAAAAAATTATTAAAGGGATTTTAAATATTTTTTAGCATCATTATTTTTAAATTAAGTCTTATTTATATTTAGGAATTTAATAAATATTGTTTGTAGTACATTTTCTTCGTTTATAAGGCTTGTTTCCTTGGTTTTTTTTATTTCTTTTGATGTGACAGTTGAGACAAATCGACTTTGACAGGCGGCTGTGCGCCAACAACAATAACAATAATAATAATAATAACAACAATGAGGTTTAATCTTGATGATGATGGTGATGATCCACTGAAATTGCACCTTGTTGCAAAAAAAAAATATAAATAACGAGAGAGAAGGCCATGGCAGTTAAAAGGGAGAGAAAACAACAAGGGAGATATTGGAAATATTTAAAGAAATGCTTAAAATATTTATTTAGGTTGTTAACAATACTTAAAAAAAAAGGCACAAGTAAATACAATAATTTCTTAAGGTTATTAATACAATAATAATTAAAGTTGTATTATTAATTAAGACATTCTTTGATAAAGGAATTGAAACGGAAACTGGAAGTATAATAAAAATATAAACTAAGGATAAACAATTAAGAAAACTTGTTTGAAAGGTTTATATAAATATAATATAACATACATATATATATATATACATTATAAAATATATTTAACAAATTAATTTCACACTTTAAATGAAAATATAAATAGTTGCATATTTAAGTACTTAAAGGAATATTAAAAACTAATAATCTGTTTTAATTATTTACCATTTCAAATATAATTTTATCTATAATTATACCTATATTAAATACTTAAAATTTTTCTAAATAAATTACCATTTCAATTATTATTTTACCTATTTCCCCTTAGTTTAATATTCATATTTTTTTCCACAAAAGATAACTCCTTAAATTATAATTCTTAATACAACATTTCCTGATTCCAATTGCCTTTGGATGGTTGAACCCGCGTCAACCCGCTTGATAATATATATAGAGTTAAGTGTGGGGGGGGGAGGTAGTCGAGTGGGTAGGGGGAGGTATCCAAAGGCTTACAAAAGAAACTTGCGTAGACTCCTCGCACATAATCTTCCCCCTAGTTCCTCTCAGCTAAAGCTCTTGAGTTTTTTTTTTCCTCTCATTTCGTGTGTGTGTGTGTGTGTGCGTGTATATATATGTTTGATTCCTTCTTTTCGCACACACTTAAGCACGCATTTTAGGCGACATCCCCCACCACCCCCCCAGCAAGCGGCCCCATCTTAAGCCCACCCCACGCCGCACAGTGGGGTATTGGACCCGAAAAGTGGCGATCAAATCAGGTGGGCATATTTTGGATGGAGACTTTTTTTTTCCTGTTAGATATGACAAATCTTAGTAAAAAAAAGTTGTTCGTTTTTAATTTAAATTATTTTTTTTATTTTTAAAATTAAAATTAATTTTTCCAAATTTGTTTTAGTATGAATTTTTTTTTTTTTTTTAAGAATTTTGTAACCAAATTTTTACATAAGAAGTCTCAAAATATTCCAGATTTTAAGGAAAAATTTTATCAGAATCGGACTACTATATCTTATAGCTGCCATATAAAAAATAGTTTAATTTATTTAATTTTTTACTAAAAATACCAAGTTTAAAAAAAAATTATTTGTTATTATGTATTATTATTGACTTAATAATCTTACAAAATTTGTTCAACATTTAACAACTAGTTTTTTTTAAAACTCAAAAAATGTTACGAAAAAATACTAAAAAAAATAAAAACTGTTCTTTATTTGGTATTTTTAGTCAAACCCATAAATAAAAAAAAATATTTTATTTTTATATAACATTTTATTTATTTATTTAATTTCGGTTTTTTGGAAATCTTTGTTTGTTCAATCTTCGCTAGATGAATCTCTATTTGTTGAAGATGTCTCATGGGCGCCAGTACTGATCTCGGCGGGTTTTAGAAACTCAGCTGGCAGCGCAACGCCCGCGCTTGTAGTGTGCGCGCTATCAGTATATCCACTAAAATTGAATTTGAACAAATTTGTGCAAATTTGTGCAAAATTGTGTGAATGAGGCGGTTAAGCTGAATATCTAGGGAATAACACCTCATTTAAAATATCGCGTGGGACCGCGTGGCGCATTACTTTTTGTCTACCTAAAGTTAAAAAATGTGAAATTTTTAGCTAATTTTTTGTATTTGTAATAATTTTATTTATAAAATTGAAATTTATATTGTTAAAAAAATATTTAAAAAATAGTTAAATATATTATCTTAGAGATTGCATAACTTTTTTGGCGTATATTTTCGTTTAAGAAACAATTTTCTTTTTTCAAAATGCTCAAAGAAAGGGATTTTTTTTACTTTTTGAAAGACACCGAAAATATATTGCAACTTTGACAACCGATTCCTCAGTCTCTGTTAGGTTGAGGAGAAAAACTCATATACGGTTAAATGCAGAATTTTATGTATTAACAAAAAAATATAATCAAATGTATCGAACGCAAAAATCGTTTTTTGAATTAATCGCCACTTTTCGGGTCCAATACCCCACTGTGCGCCGCCCCTTAACCCTTTGACGTCTCGTGTTTGGTTTGCCACTTGGGCATTTACCCAAATGCAATCGATATGTGGAACACACAAAAAGCGAGGGGGGTTAGAGGATCAAGGGGGGGCAGGATATAGGGATGCATGATGCACAGAAAGAAATTGGGAGAAAATATGCAATTGCAGAGATTTTTAAAATTATTTAATATATCTAAGTATTAACTTTGTAGGAATATAAGCTCCAATTAATCCGTTTTTAAACATAAAAAATCATAATAAATATATGTGATTTGCCCTATAATTCCCAACTGTATCATTTGGATAATTTATTCATCATTATATCGATTAATTAAACCCACGAACCTCAAGAAAATCCCACCAATCAATTATTCAATTCTTGTTGTGTACGCAACTGGCTCCGTGAAATAATTAATAATAATTTATGACGCGGTGCCTGGTGGCACTGCAATTAGAAAATGTCAAAGCGAAAGGCACAAAATAGTGGGGAGGCGGGGCTGGGTGGGGGGAAGGACCCTCTGCAAAATTATGCATAAACGCATTTTAGTGCGCCTACAAGTAGGCAATGCCAAAGGAACCGAGTCGGCGAAACTACAAAGGACCTCAAAGCCCAAGACGATGACGTCAAGGGGGCGGGCAGCAGCGGCAGTGCAAGGCTAAGGGGTTGGAGGAGAGGACCAAGTCGGGACACTTTTGTTGCACATTGCGTTCCCTCTGCCAGCTGAACTGAAGTGCACTTCTGACGCACTTCTCCTTTTGCGACCCGCAGGGAAGTTCATTCTAACAAAAAAAAACCGACAGAAAAATATAAGAGTAGGCAAAAACAAAAAGAAAGAAACTTACAACGCACACAAAAAAAAAGAATCTGTAAATAAAGGATCTTGAACCTCTAACGACGGTGGGAATACCCTGTGTAAGTTTGTAATTTGAAAGCAGAAGTGAAATAATAAAGGCAGGCTTGGATATAAAGCTGTGTCAGTCGGAAGGAGACAATTCATGCCGATTGCAGCTAGAACCATTTGGGAATTCTAGTAAAATACAAGTTGATACGCAAAATATATACAGAAATATGACTTATCTTATCAGAGACAGCTTTTTCGGAAGGAAGACATCTCCTTAAGATAATTCCTCACCAGTGTCTCTTGCTAACCAACTTCTAGACCAGTTGCTGCTCGAACCCTTTGGGAATTTTAGTGCAATTTAAGCGACAATGCAGAGGAAACCCCTTGTGTGCTTCGAACTTGCTTCCCTTTTAAAGTTCTCAGAGAAAACTTTCACTGGAAAAGGTTAAAACTCAAATAAAAATAAAAAAACAATGAATAATTAAAATTAATAATTAAAATTATCACAAATACTAATTAATAATTAATAATTCCAACAGAAATACCCCTCCTACTTATCCCCTTCGAGGATATCAAAGACTAAGCACCCAAACGAGAAGGCATTCGGAAAAAAACAAAAAAAAGAAAGCGGGGCTGGCTCCTTTGATCCTGTCGCTCGTGTAGTATCTCCTAGCCCTCCATCTCTCGCCCTCTCTCCTCTGATGTTGCAACTAACTCACGCAATTTTCAAAAAAGGTTTCTCTTTGCTGACAGCAACAACAGCAACAATGCCTCTGTTGACAAAGGCTCACAAACAACAATAACAAAACTTGGTTACTGCGGGGCGCGTGTTGGGTGGCACGAGATGCCAGTGGGTGCCACTGGGTGGCCGAGTGGGTGGTGGGTGGTGGGTGGGTGGATGCTGCCTGCACAGATAATGAAAGGTCGTCGAAGTGCGTCGCATTCATGTCGCTGCGCCCGAGAGCTGATGATGCCGACAGTAACATGAAAAACAGAGACGCAACCGAAAGGGACAGGCGGCAGCAGCAGCTTCCTCCACAGGCCTTGTCGTCCTTGGCAGGATATACTAAAAAAAAAAAAAAAAATGAAATGAAAGAAAAAAATAAAAACCAGAAAAGAAAAAGGGGACTGAGGCCAAGGGAACACTGCTCGGCTTCTGCTGCTGCTGGTGACACAACTAATCAAGTGTTAACCAGTCCAAAAGCCTTCGCTGCGGTCACTTTCCCAGGGCTTGTGGAGGGGCAAAAATGCATCTCTGAGTGGCTTAGGGTGCCAAGGGAATGCGTTTGGGGGGATAAAGATTTCACAAAGAGAAAAATATAGGATTAGAGGGGTTTGCCGACGCCAAACAATTGCTGTCCCTTAACTGTCCGATTACGAGAAGTATAGAGAAAGGAGTTAAATGCCACAATGCATTTGAAAAATGCCTTTAGAACAAGTAGGAAACATTTATTTATAAATTACAATATTTACAGAAATATAAATAAAATTTACTGCTTAAATATACACTCACTTCACTGTTATTAATAGTAATAATTTAAAGTTATAAAAAACTATTAAAAAAAGAAATTAACTATGACTTAAACGCAAAATTTAAGACAAACTTATACAAATATGAGAGCTAAAATTAAAAACAAACTAAGATAAACGTTTAAAGTCCTATGGAATTGTCTTGAACTTAATTAAATGTTTTGTAATATTTTGTAATATTTTTATTATGTTCGTTTTTAGTAGTGACTCATAAGTCAGAAAAATAAACCACAACTAGAGAGAGGTCAATGTACATTTACTTGTTCTTTTATTTATTTTCTTCTTTCATTTTTTTAATTTACTGACAATAAATACGACAGCAAAAGGAGAAAGAAAAATTCTCTGGAATATTTAACGGCAAAGTCCAAGTTAAGGTTTTAATTTCGTTAACATAATTACTACAGTATTGCCGTTATAAAAGAGGTCAATATTTTACAAATTATTTTTATAGTTATTTCTGATAATTCTTCTTAGATTTTTGCTGGGAAATAACTTCATATTAATTTCAAATATTTACTGCATATAAATTTTAAATAAACAATTTTGCTTAAAGAATCCAATCACTGCTGACCAGTGTTGGTTAATTTGATCCAGTCCGCTCGCATTTTCAACTCCAACTCCTCCGGTTGGAAAGAATTCTAGTGAAGACAAATTTGTTGATGATTCTCATTGCATTTGTTGGATATTCGCTGACACTGGGATTTAAGTTTATAAGGAGTAGGCGGGGAATGTCTCGGTTTCATATTCACTGCCCACTGCCCACTGGCCCCGCTGACGTTGACGTTTTGCTGCAGTTGCAGTGTGTACACTGCACAAAAAAATTGCATATCTAGGCAGTAAAAATTGGAAACAATTTAGAAAAGCTTATACAAATTTTACTTAATAAAAATAAAATATTTTGATGGCTCTTAATGTCAAGAAAATGTATACATTCAATACAATGATGACATTATTTAGGAAATTAATTAAATGTAATAACTACAAAATTAGTTATATAATTATAAAACATTATAAAAAAAATTAAATTCTAAGTTTTAATGCCTAAAAAAGACTAGAAAATATTTTTAATAATTTAGAAAATTCCTAGAAATGTAAAATATATTTTTATATATTAAAAAAAATATAATATATAATATACAGGATTTTTTTCAGTGCCTTGCACCCGCTGCAATTGTTTTTTGCCCTCTTCTCCTTCATATTTGTGTTCTTTATTTTGTTTCGCGTTTTTTTGCCTATGTGTTTTTCCAGGAATTCCGTCACTGATACAGCCATATGCAAAAGATAAAAAAAAAACGATACAATAAAAAACTACACAAAATAAGTTCGTGAAAAAATGATTGCTGCATTTTTCACAACGTCATTTTCTGGAAAATAAATGCAGAAAAAAGAATTATTGTTTGTTGTACAATAATTTATGCAAATATTGCAGACGCGCTCAAGAAGAGAAACTTTATAATTATGGAGGGGATAGAGAGGGTTCTCAAGGGGTGGGGTGACTGACCAGTCTGCTGTCCGTCAGTCAATCAGCCAGTCAGTCAGTCAGTCAGTCAGTCAGTTAGTCATTGAAATTGAGCATGTTAAGTGGGGTTTGTTTTGGACATGGCCCAAAGACAGTTCGAAGACAGCTTGTTTGGAATTTAAGGAAAATGTAGACAAAAATTAAAAAAAAAAACTAAAGAAAATATAACCAATATTAGAAAGAGTCGAAAGAGATTTTATACATTGTTTTCTTAAACTTGTTTGTATTAATTTTAGTGATGTCTATGAAAAACATTTCAAATATAGTGGCAAAAAAATTGTTCAAATTGTTTTTATTGTGTTTTTTTTGCTGTTTTCTGGGATCTTTGTTTAATAAAAATATAAGCCAAAATATTCTTTGATTCTTGTTAAATATTTTACTGTTTTTTGACAAATTATAATCGTGTTTTTATCATTTCTACTATAAATTATATACAATCCCCCAATTTCTATTTAAGATCACTTCAAATTAAACTCAATATCATTCTTTCTTTGTTTTGTATTTATTATTTCTTTGTTTTATTTAATTATTTATTTAATACAATTTTTACTTAACATTTTCTCATAGTACTCCCTCCACTTTTTCATTTCTTGTCAATTACTTCCATGTTTATGGCTTGATTTTCGAATGACAGCCAGTCAAAGGTAGGAAGGTGAACTCTCACCCTCTCAACCAACCAGCCAGCCAGCGGTTAGCCTTTGGAAACTTTGTTTACCTCTTTGACTTCCTTAACTTGTTTGGCATATTTTATAAACATTTATATGCATTTGTCTCGCTGAAATTCCCCTTCCTCCTGTCTCCGCCACATAAAACACTCTCGAAATGTGGAGATGCCGTGACATTTGTCCGTTTATCCCTCAGTCGGTCGATTGCCGTCTAAAGTTTCATAAATTCAACAGAATTCTGTATGCCCGCCCGAGTTGAAACCGCAAAATAAGGAAAAAGCATAAACAATTTAGGAGTTCTGATAAAATGCCAACACTTTGCGGGGTATAAACAAATGGAGAAGCATTTTTAGAGTTTGATAAATATTTGATCACAAAATAATTAAAAAGAGAAGGTGTTTACATCGGAGAAATAATATTTCCTGTTGGCATTTTGTTTTAAAATTGTTTAAAATTGTTTATTTACATTGTAAATGCCTTTTTGTATTTGTTTCTTTATTTATTCATATTTTTTACTTGTTCCCCTTCAAGTTATTTCTCTTTTTTCCGATTATTATTGCATAAATTTATTGTCAACATATTTTTTGTGCTTTTTTTTTGTGTCACGCATGGCAACAAATGGAATTTGGTCGCTGTCCTGTGCGAGAATGTCCTTGTGCTTAGTTGTCCCTATCGCGAAACTGGGCAAAGCATGCACTGCGAGAAAACACACGGCAGTTGGAGCGGGACGGGAGATGGACAGACAGACGAGACAGATAAAATAAATGGAAAATGCGCCACAAAAGAAAACGAAATTAAAAACGCAAGACGCAAAGCCAAGGGACAACAACAACAACATTTTATACACCAGACTGGCGGCCCTCCCCTCCCCCTATTTTATACCCTCAGTGCCATTCCCATTCAAATTCCTCATTCTCCTTCATTGCCTTCGCCATTTTCCCCGTGCATTTCCCCCTTATTTCCCATTCAGCGCGTTTCACCTGCACGGCGGAATATGCAACTTGCGACTGTCGAGGGTTTTTCAGTTGTGTTTTTTTTTTTTTTTTTCGTATTTCTGCATTTTTTGTTGTATTTCTGTATTTTTGTGTATCTTCTTCTTTCGCGGAGTCGTCCTGGGAGCCCTGAGATTAACCCTTCTGGGCATCCAGGGGGTGCACCCTCTCCTGTGTGTGTGACACTTTCCAAAAGTTTAGGAAAAAATAAAAAAAAGAGGTAGAGGAAGTCAATTCAAAAGTATAAATTTAAATAATATATATATCTAAATTTAATACTAAAAATAATACCTCAAATAAATTTAAAAAAATATAATAACAAAGAAGGAATACAGTATAACAAATATAATAGTTGTACTTAAAAGATAACATCATAGATAATACAATTAAGTACATATTTGTTATAAAAGAACAAAGAAACTATGTAAAAATATACCAGAAATGTTAGTTGGTATTAATTGTATTTCTCTGACCTTGCTTAGTTGGTATTAATTGTATTTCTCTGACCTTGCTTAGTTGGTATTAATTGTATTTCTCTGACCTTGCTTAGTTGGTATTAATTGTATTTCTCTGACCTTGCTTAGTTGGTATTAATTGTATTTCTCTGAGCTTGATTAGTTGGTATTAATTGTATTTCTCTGACCTTGCTTCCCTTACAATTTAATTAATACCAGCCAAATAATACCACTAAATAATACCATTAAATTAAACTTAAAAAAGGCAAAACTAATTATCACTATTAAAATCTTATATAATATATATAAATATTTAACTAAAATTTTTCTTTTTAATATAATTAATATAAAAATTGCCCAAATATAGCCTTTATTCACACAAGGGTTAATAAAACTGTGTCGATTGGGGGAGGGGGGTACCTGTGGGTGGCTGTTGGGCGCCGGGTGTTTTTCGGGGGGTTTTCTTCTTCAACTGTCTGCAGTTGCCTCAACTGTTGATGCAACACACCACTCACACACACATCAAACAGCTGTGCAGACATTTTAAGCAGCCTGTCGTCATTGTTTATGGGAATTACATATGTATGAGCCACACACACATACAAATAAATAAATATATATATATATATATATGTATGCATAGAAATATATATATATATTCGCTGCAGAGCCAGAGCAGATGTAGAGCCTCCGCGTCTGGATGGAACCGTAGACATTTTCTAGACTCGCTTCTAGTACGAGCTTCTGTATCTATCAACAATGCGTCTCGCCGTCTGACTTCAGTCTGACTCCCCGTCTGGATATGTCTGGCATTGGTTTCACTGTCTGTCTGTCCGTCTGTCCCTATGTCTCTCTGTCTGCTAGCTGCTACTACTGACTACTGTCTATATATCTCCATTTCCCGACTCCCGGCCACGAATTCCCCCCGGGTTTAAGGCTTACTTTCTGTCTGTTTGCTGTCCACCACGTGAGGCTTATCAGTGCGTGTTTTCTTCACTTGATTTCTCGGTAATTGAACTGATCGTTTTTTGGTTTTAAATTAAAGCGGAAGGACGAGGGTTTTTTAGTTAGTTATTTGCAAGAATTTCTTCTTCAAATTAACCTAGAATTTACCTTGCTTCCTTACTCCCCTTTTAATAAGGAAACTGTGGGAAATTTTCTACGATTTTCCTGTATGTGTTTGAACTTGAACTTTGAACCTACTTATGGCTTGGCTGAAAGTCGAGGAAAAATGGAAACTTTTTCAATGCCACGACGTTGCCGCAGACATAAACTCTTGCCAGATGCTGCTGGTAGATGCCTTCCATCTTCCAACCTCTTATTCTCCAGCGGTTTCCTCCTCTTCCGTGTCAGCTTCTTCAGCTTCTTTAGCTTCTTATAGTTGCTTCTGATTAAAATATGGAAAAGAGCAGACAGAGATAGATGAAGGCTGGAGTGATGACGTCAAGAGGCCGAAAAAGTTAGGCGAGAATCCGAAACGGAATCGTTTCTTTCGAGGCAATAATGAGCAGAAGTCAACTTTAGAGTCATTAAATTTTTTTAAAGGATTTATTGGTCTTAAATATAGAGCGAAATATGTATAAATTTAATGGAATATAAATACAAAGTATAAAAATAAATACTTAATACTAAAAAGGTATATTTTAAGCTAGAAAATTATTCAGTTATAAGCCCCGTAATGCTTTTCTTTATTTAATTGTTTTCCTGTTTTTTTAGATTTATTTTTATTAATATTATTTAAATCATTAACATATTTAGCAGATTTAGTTTTTTTAATTATTTTAAAGCCCGTAACCCCTTGAAAAGGGGTAATAAATACTTAATACTAAGAAGGTATGTTTTAAGCTAAACAATTATTCAGTTATAAGTCCCATAAACCTTTTTTTTATTTTTTATATAATTGTTTACCTGTTTTTTTTTCGATTTATTTTTATTAATATTATTTAAATCATTAACATATTTAGCATATTTTTTTTTTAAATTATTTTAAAACCTTTAACCCCTTGAAAACCCTCTTCTCGAGGCGCCTCTGCTCTTAGTCATAATTCAAAGCTTGGATTTTGTCGCTCACTGTGAGCAACGACGTCATAATTAAGCCTGCCACATGTTGCAGTGGAAAACTTTTCCCTTTATGTCTGCCCCTGTATGTGTGTGTGTGTTAATTTCACCAAAAACATTCAACCCGAGTTTCTGTGTGTGTGTGTGTGTGTGTGTGAGGCACTTGAGGCAACAACAACCCAGACAGTTAACAGACTTTTCCAGACAACAAAAACAACAACAACTATAATAGACCATGTGGCATTGCCATTCAACTTGGTAACCCCCTCAGAAAGAACCCCTTTCTCCCCTTCCCCGAGCAAGAACAAGAACAAAAACAAGAACAAAGAACAACATTCATTTTGGGTAATTAAAATAGTGAAAGTTTCACGTACACACATCCACATCCACATCCACTGCTACTTCCACTTCCACTTCCACATCCACACACTCGTCGTGACATTTGCCATAGCCTACATTTAAGCTAAATAGACAAATTTGATGAGTAATTAAATAAACTCAAGAAGGGGCTCAAGGGGCATTCAACTCGGGCTGAAGGCAAACTTGAACTTAAGTTCGACAAACACGATTAAATATTCTTGAAAGGTTATTGCCAGTATTTAAGGGAGAATGCGAACGAATTGGGGAATTGGTGAAATGTTTATTTATATTGAAATTGTAATATCATAATATATGATTCCTTAATAAACAATGATACTAAATATAAAGATTTATAAAGATGCGATGATGAAACGATATTCTTAAGTCCATCATTGATTACAATAAAATATCATAATATAAATGTACATTAATTAAATATCTTTCCAACTCATTTATTCGAAACAAATATTTTTTTCTATCCTTCCAGCATATTCTTCAAAATTCCAAATTTCAACGAAGAAGAAAGCGTGTAAAACTCAAAGAGAAACCAGCAAAAATAACAAACCAAAAAGCTTAAGGCAACCACAAATAATTCCCCCAAAATTCGCAATCTCGGCAAATCGAAAGGCAACTCTACCAAGATCAACAACTCTACCAACACGGAACACGCTACAACTCTGGCAGCGATCTCTGGCAAATAATAAAGTAAAAACAAACAAACAAAAAACGAAATAAAACCGACAAAACAAGGAAACATTCTCTCTATCCCTCTCTAATCACACACACACACACACACACATATGCACCATCTGTCTCCCTCACACTTGACCAACTGGACCAATTAAATGTTTATGGCTTAAAAACTTAAACCAAAACATAAGTAAAACAATTTTCGTTTCTTTTGGGGCCATTAAAAAAAGAAAACGAACTTTCGAACTTGGAAATATATACTTTCAAATTTTCGGAAAATCAAGCAAAACGAAAAAACCCAAAAACAGTGTTGTAAAATAGCCCCAAATTTACAAATTTCGGTGTGCAAAAGTAACAAAAGAAGCATATTTTTGAAAGGACGTCAGAAATCAAGTCAACAAGCCACAGCAACAACTACAACAATTAACAACAAGCAACTACAGCGACAAAGGCAACAAAAACCACAATTGCAACTACAACAAAAATACAACAAAACCCAAAATCGACGAAGACGACGGACCCCTACAAAAATCAATTGAAAAATTGAAACTTATGGATTGCTGGACGGGTAACGCCCGACTGGCGAGTGTTTTAGTTTAAGGTAAGTTGAATGATAAATTTAAAAAATCTAGAAAATATATGAGATAATTTTGGAAATGTTCAGAAATTATTTAAAAATTATCCACCCTTTTTATTGAAATCTTTAAAGGGAAATTACCAAGTATTTGTAATGATTTTCAAAAGCCTTTAATAATAGTTATTACATAAGTTATGGTTCCAAGGAGTTCCCAACTCGGCATACCTAGAACTTAAATAAATAATTGAAAAATCGCGTAAACTATCAACGAAATTAGCGACTAAAATGAACAAAGAAAATGTGGGACCTTTCTGCTGGCACATAAAAGGCATTATAGTATATTATGTCGTTAAAGCGACCATTAGAAGGGTTGTCACGGATACTCACCAACACATAAAGATCCACAGACCCACAGATTCTCACCAATACACTTCAACAAACAGGGGTGGACCGGGGCGATTAACTACAAACAGAGGGCAGGCAGCTGCTGTCAATCAAAAGCAGCTTTGACAGCCATGAACAATCCCCGACTGACAACGGCCATGTGTGTGTGCACGTTTTTCTTCTCAGTGTATTTGTGTGTGTGTTTTGGCTAATTTTGGAAACTGCAATTAACGCAAAAACACACACACACACACTCGCACATTTGGCTAATTAAAACAATTTCGCAATTGCGCAAAAAAAGAAGAAAAAATGCTCAATTTAAAATGAGAAACCTTCAAAAGCGCCATGTTTGGGCCACACAATTGTTTGCCAGCAAACACACACAAACACAGAGATTCAAAAAAATATATATGATTCTTTTTTGTACGATCTTTTAGCATTCACTTCCCATTGTCAAAAAAAAAAAAAAAAAAAAAACGAAAAAACGCAGACGCCGTCGCTCACTTCCGCTTCGATCAACTCAAACCAACACACAAAAATAAAGAGAAGCTAAATACAAAAAAAATATAATAATAATGCACGAAAAAAATGAAATAATATAAAACTTTTGTTGTTGTTGTTGGTGTGTCATGCATTAAAATTGTTTGGTGCTTTTTTCCCGCTTTTTCTCCTCTTCTCATTATGATCCCATATGCGCCGCGACCTTGGCCTTCAAAAAAAATAAAATAAAACACCAAACAAAAAATTCGCAAATACATTTTTTGCAATCTCTTTCCCCTCTCCGATTGTGGTTATATTTGCCTTTGTTTGAGGTTTTTTTTACGGGAAAGGGGGTGAATTGCAGGGGGGGGGAAAAGATGGGGTTCTGAGACACCCTGCGTGGTAAATTGCATGGAAACTATATTTATAGAACGCTTTCAAGTTTGGCAATTCTCTGGTAGAATTAAAGCATTTAAATTAGTATTGAGTGGTCGATAATTATAGAAATTGTGGAATTAATTTGTTAAGAATATTAAGGAGTAAACAAAGGAACAATTTTGGTTTTTTATAATTTATTACAGAATATTTCTTGACACTAAAGAAATTTTTACTTTATTTATATTTAATTAATTCTTATAGAAAAATATGCCTAGACCTGTAGCACATTTATACCTTTATTTAAAAAATGTTTATCTGATTTTTAAGAGAATTTAAATACTACTTATATTGCTTAAAAGTTTTTCATACATTTATTTCTAAAAATATTGGAGAATTCCTTTTTGACAATTTTTTTTAGAAACATAATGAGCATAAAAACCTGTTAACCTAAACCGTTGACAGAATGAGTTTGATTTTCCTTCCTGTTGGCCTTACCAGTCATGATGGAAAACAGTTTCTTTTCCCCCATTTTCCTTCACCATTTTTGCCCAGTTCCCAGGGTCGGCAAAATCCAGGCAAATGCCTTTTCTCATTAATAAAACGTTAGCACCCGTTCAGACTGTGACAAAATTAAGGCCTAATTGATGAAACGGCAAAACAAAAGTTATTTCTATTGATTGAGAGAGGAGAAATAGCCGGGGCTGAGCCACAAAGTGAAATGCAGCGACGGAGACGGAGAAACGGTTGCTTACATAATTATGTGCAATTTATGCGCAACGTGACAAATCAATTTTCCCTCAGCCGGCGATGCCGTTTTTCTTTTTTCTTGGTTTTTTTTAACATTTTTTTTCGTTCGTTTTCTCGTTTTTCTTGGCGTTGTGCGCTTTTCTCAAAGCGCTGACAGCAAACAGATCTCTCTGGATTTTCGCACGCTCAATTGTTGGCCAGAACCGTTATCATGACTTGGCCTAAAACAAAACAAATTTATTAAATGTGAAAACCAAGAATGAAAAGCTAAAGAAAGGTATGAAAAATCTTGGTTTTTTCCGATTTGTAAATTATTTTTGAAGCTAAAATAATTTTAAGTCTACTTTTTGTACAAGTATTATTAGAAATGAATATAAAATATATATATAATAAATTTTTTCTAGATTTCAATCTTTTTACTGACTTACTGCTGCTGCTACAAGCATTTCCGCATTCTTTGTGCTCCATTTTATATTTTTTTATTGCTCATACGCATCGTGGTTGCGTGTTTAATTTTTATTTCACTTTTTTCTAGCTTTCTGTTCAAATATCATAAAGCACACACGCGGCTGCATTCGAGAGTTACTTTTTTTATGTAATGCACACTATATATCATATATACTATATACACATATTTTTTTCATATTTTTTTTTTATCGAAAATGCGTGCTCAGCTAAGCATTGAAAGCAGCTGCAAGAAAATAGTAAGAAAAATAAACGGAAAAGCTCACGACGCAACAACGTGCAATTTGTAATTGTTTTTTATTTTTTCTGCCACGCCCAAATCGCCCACACGCTGTTTTTTTTTTTAATGTGGCGCCAGTCTCAGTTTTTCTTATTATTGCTTATTACGGAATACTGAAAACACTCCAGCTCACACGTCAGGGAAAGATTACAGCACTCGGAGCCAAGATACGCATATTGAATATGCTGGATATTGCCGTATGATTATTGTTGCAACCTGAGCTGCCCAGGTGTTTTACCTGCCAGTATATGCACATTTATGGTTGTTTCTTAAACTATAATTGAGCTTGACGTTGTGTATATTGAGTTTCATTTCTTATATTTCCTTTAAACATCTATATAAATATATATACTACATTCTAAGCCCCATTTCAATAGACATTAGACATTTCCTTTTACTTGGAATTCGGGCCATTACTTGATGGAATTGTAAATTCCATTTACCTGGAAGACACGCAATACATTTTAAATAAGCCCAGGACTATTAACCTTTAAGGAAAACTATTTAAAGACTTAGGATAATGAAGACTTCAGTTTCGTTTGGGGTAATGACTGTCAAGGAATCCAAATTGTAGCCAACCGAAAAAGTCCTATAAATTTTAAATAAGTTATCCTTAAAATAGTTGAACTTTGGAAATCTAAATTGAAATGTTAATTGCTGTACCAGATACGTCAATGCCAGGATAATAATAATTGGCAGAGCTATTATTAATTATAATTTCTCTATGCATTTTTCTAAAATAAATTCTTGAAGGAAAATGCTTAGGAACTATGGTCTTTCTAGATCTATGGTCTCTCTAAAAGTATGCTTTCTTTAGGCCTATGGTCTCTCTGGATCTATGGTATTTATAAAGCTATGGTCTCTCTACATCCATTGCCTCTAGATCTGTGGTTCCTCTGGGAATATGGTCTCTCTAAATTTATGGTTCCTCTATTTAAACGGTCTTTCAAGGTGTCACAGCTTTATAAAAACCGGTGTATGTACATATATTCTAGGTAGGAAGTATTTGTCAATTCATTTTTTAATCAATTTACTAAGTTACGGTTTCACTAAAGTATAACTTAAACTAATTAATATATTTATTCCCATAAAAAGAGAGATATACGGTCACACTAAATTGGCAAAGAATTAACCAAGACTTGTCGCATAATAGGAAGTGATTAATAAACCAACCTTAAGCAGACAACAAAAGAACTTGACAACTTAAGAGAAATGCATCGCGAAAAAGAGAGGGCACTAGAGTGTGCGCGGGAGAGGGACGCAGTGAGCGAGTGCGCATGCAACGGCGAGTCTGGTCACCCTAAAATGCACATTGCAGTGGCGAGTGGTGTGCGTGTGTGTTATCGCCGTGGCAAAGCAGTAGCGGCAACAACTACAAACTATAACGCAATTATATGCAACGCTCTAACCTCAGACCCAAAACCACCCACTTGGCGCCCGAGGTTCCGAGGTTCGCGGGGGAAAATCGCATTTTGCGTGCATCAATTATTGCGCATTTCTCAGTTGCGTTGTTCAATTTTTTTGTTGTCGTTGTTCCGTTGCTCCCCTTCCTTTGGTTGTATTTTTTTTTTATACTTTATTTTGTTGCTGTTTTTATCTGACAGCCGCCTTCTAATTTACACAACAACAACAATTACCATTGTACAATTATAATGCATAACATTGGCTGAGAGAGAGGGGGAAAAAAAACCAAACAGAAGAAAAAAAAAACACAAACAAGCCTTCAAGTTTTCAGGGCTACATGAAAGAGAGGGATTTTTAATCGTAGGAAAAAGGAAGTAATTGTTGGGGATTTCAGGGGAAATGTATTAATATTTTACCATAATTTTATAATATTATTTTAAAATTAATTTCTACCTTAAATAAGCATAAGATATTTACACTTCTTATTTCTAATTCAGTTGCAAGTAATTATCTTCTTAAAAAATGATAAATATTATTTGTAATGCATTTCAAAGCTAGCTCCTCTCTAAATCATTTTAAGTAAAAAATGCAAATTAACTAGGTAACTCACGGAAACTAGCTAGTGAACCAGAAACCTTGAAAATCCAGGGCTGCCGTCGTGATTTACCACTGATTTACAACCCAGCAATTCCCCGGCATTGGGATCACATTGCGTATGCGTGTTTTTTTATACCATATTTTGTTGTTATATATTTTTCCCCTTTTCCCCTTTCTTGCCGGTGTGAGCCGAGAAAGGCTTGTGCGGAGTTGTTGCACTTTTGCTGCGTGACACATTGTGTGACTGACTTTTCAACTAATAGCTGCAGGAACAGCAACAACCTGACATGCAAGCCAAGTCTGACCCATTGGCAATTAGCATTTTGGACGGTGCCTGAATATTTCAGTTTACTTGAACCAAAAAAAAAAAAATAATAATAATAATAAATCAAAGAAGAGAAGAAATAAGGCGAAAATGACTCGACTATTAGGTACCTGGCTTGCTCACTTTTAAAGTCAAAAGAGAGGCTTGGGACTCGAGTGCTTCCTTAAAACTCAAGAGGGTTTCAAAGCAGTTATTATAAAATTTAGTTTAACTAAAAAACTATAAGAAAAATTGATTTTTAGAGGCTTAAGATCCATTCTATATACCTTTTAGGATCACAAAATACACCCTATATATACCCTTGTACTCTACGGATGTCGGGTATGAAATATGTGTACATATACAGAAAAAAAAGAACAGAAAAAAAGGCTATATCTGATCGTGGTTCGGTGGGGGCACTGCTTGCGTGTTCTCTTTCTGTGTTTGTAATTGTGGATTAATTATAGCCAAGGACCCCACACAAGATACAAATAAAGATACAAAATGTATCTCTATCGCTCCATGTGTGTCTGCCTGTGCAATTTCCGTCCATTGGGGCACACACACACATCACACACACCATACACCATACACACCACACACAGCACCAGAACAAGGTTAATTCAGTTAGCCATTGTGGCTGCTCGGTTGCTAGCTTAGCTTGTTGTTTTAATTACGCTCAAAGTTACATAATCATTGCAGCTGATGATGGACACGCAGCTGTAAATTATTATTTATATTTTTTTTTATGTTTATGTGGCCATTTAGAAACACTTTCCACCAGCCGCAAATTAAAGCCCGTTAGGGTCTGTTCTTCTGGGTGACAATTTCAGCGTTTTATCGCATTTGATTTGAATCCACGTCCAGTCTTTGGAGAGTGTCGGCTGAAGACCCTAAAAATAAAATAAAAGCCAACAAAATTCGCATAAAAACAAACCGGTTACTTTTGGGCGATTTAGAAATTGAGAAACATAAAATGGCCCACAAAGGCAGGCCGCTTCCGACTGTAACCCTCTCCAGAGCAGAGATTTTCAAGAATTCTTCCTACTTTATTTTATTTTTCATCAACAAATTATTTGGATTAAATTATAATAATTATTTGTCGGACATAAATGTTTTAATTTGCAATTTCACCCAGCGGCTGAAAGCGTTTTCGACCATTTGCCAAAATGTGTTTCCCATGACTTTGGGCCAAACCAAATAAAATAAAAATAAAAGAGAACTTTCGAAAGTTTGAGACAGAAAGACGAGAGGAAAGCAAAGAAGCAGCGGCACAAAGGCGAATAAAAAAAATGCATAAATTTGGCATAAATTATGCTCTCACCTAAGCAACCGAACCCCCGCCACTATCTTTTTTCCCTCTATTTTTTGGTTTATTTTTTGCACTCCACCCCCTCACGACTCTGAAGCGTTGAAAAATGATGGCAACTTGCAAATTGCACGGAAAAGAGAGGAGGGAGGGCGGTGAAATGAAGTGAAGGATGGCAGGGCAGGCGTGAAAGATCGATTGTTGTAGGATTTTTTTATTTGTGGCTTTTCCTGGAGATTTTCTTATATGTACATTGTAGATTTTCTTGTAGACTTCGTTATACATTTAGCTGTGGATTTTATATGTAAATGTGTAAAATTATTTGTAATTTTCAATGTTAAAATTTTAGGTAACTTCTAGTGGTGGAATTAAATTGTTTATTCAATATCTTGATTATTTCATTTTGTATAAACCATATTTGTAAATTTTTATGGGTTTTATTAATAATAAAAAAATGATTTTTGTATAATCTTTTAACTTTTGGCATAATCTTTATGAATTAATTTCTGAAGCAAGAGTATTTGTAAGAAAATAAAGTGAAACGACCTTTAAAAGCCTTTATTAAATATTTTAGTAAATTTTTATATTTAATTGGGCAATTTTTTATTTTAGGCCTTATCTTGAATTGCTGAAAATAAGGTTAAAGGACCTATAGAATTTTTATTTAATATCTAGAAAAGTTTATAATGTTTTTCAATAACATTCTTAAATTTAAATGCCTTTTAATAATTCTTAAAGTAATCTTACTCCATTCATTTTATTAATTATAATTATTGGCTTAATCTTAATGAATAAATTCCTGTAGGTAACAAATAAATGTTAAACACATACACAAAGTAGATAATTAAAATAAGTTACGGAAAAGTAAAATAAATTAAAGAAAACTTTTTATTTTTAAAGTACAAATATTAACAAATACGACTAAACACATCTGTTTGTACCTGATACATTTTTGTGAATCTTATAATATATTTTGTTTATAGAAATCAAACCACATTAAATAAGTTCCAGGCCTAGGTTCCATAAATTCTAGAGCAGAGCTCCCATCAAGATAGCATAACTCCTACATTAATTAACCGAAATTCGCAACGTTTTTTCTTTCCCCATTCTTACTCTTTCTCTATTAACCCCCTTAATCAGAATCGCGCGATGATTAATAAATTTGTTTCTATGCCTAAATCGAAGCGACAAGCGACCGTGCGGGGCATAGCATAAAAAAATTCGCGAGTCTATTGAACTTTTGTGCGGCCGAAAGCCCCAAATCGGCGGGTTCAATGAACCCGCGCAGAACACACACCGAAAGAGATCAACGACACGCACTAAAAATTGTTAAGCGGCAACAACAATTACAGGCGACGTATAGGCCTCAATTCGCAAAAAAAAAAAAAATACAACAAAAAGCAAGAGAGACACGCACAAAATGCGAAAGTCAATGAACTCACAGACGCACAAAAAAAAGAGGCAGAGAAATTCGCAATCGCAAAAAAGTGCGTAGCCAGAAAGGCAAAAAAACAGAAACAAAAATCATAATCAGACACACGCAGAAATGTTGCCAAAAAATATATCGCTGGCGATATACCTCCGCTCTTTTTCGCTCTGTCAACATTTTTCGTATTTCAAAGTCAAGTTGAAGAGCAGGCGAATCTATATAATCGGCGGTGGCCTGCGATTGTGTGTGTTTCAGCGATATTTTTGCGAATTCTCCCGCTCTCTCGCGAGTTTCTAATCGCAAGCGCTCGACGATGGCTGCCTTTTTTTAGTTTTTTGTGTTTTTTCTGCTTACGCAATTTCGCATGTTTGGCAAACACAAAAAAAATATTCATAAAAAATGGGCAAGATAGAGACGAACCTTTTTGTTGCTTGTTTCTTTTATCAGTCACACTTGTTAGCTGTTATTTTCTTGTCACAAGTATTTCATTATATTATATAGACTGTTCTGGGTCTAAAATATTTAAAATTAGTATATAGCTATATATTGTTATCGCCCCCACAAACTGGACAAAAGAAGCTGACGAAAAGGGTAGAAAGTCACGTACTGGCGGCTACAACGCATGACATTAGGAAAATGTAGAAAAAAGTGAACTAGATATTTAATATAAGCTTATAAACGTTCCAGATAAATATTTAAGATTGATAAAAATATTAAATTGCAGACAGAAAGATTTAAATTAAAGAATATATATATAAATAAGATATATAATAGAAATATGTAACTGCAATTTTATTTTGCAAAAGATTTCCAGTTTAAAACCTTTTTAATAAAAATATATTAACTTAAAAATTCCATTTCGCAGCTATTTCTCAATTATTCCTCATATTTTTTTGCATGTTGCAACTCTTGACATTTTATGAGAATATTTTTTTTAATGGAAATGTATGCTGCGATTTACCATTTGCTGGCAGCTGTCAATTGCTGCATTTCGTGGACCTTTTGAACCCCACAACCCCTCATTTAACCAGCAATGAAAAAAAATACATATAAATAGCAAAGCCATAAATACATTAATCAATGACAAACTCTTCCAGCGATGCGGATTTGTCTTCCGCAAAAAGTGTGTGCAAAAATTCCTGCATAGCATATAGCATATATAGGCACAACAAAAAAACATATGTTATCTGTATCTGTTAGATTTCGTATGTGGGTCACACACAAAGGCACACAAAAAAATGGCGAAAAAAGAGCAGAAAAAAAATTCGCACGCACTCATAAACGAAATCAGCTTTTGGAGCCGGCTGCGTAGATTGCGTATACGCAATGTGTGTCAAGGACAGAAATGTGCGAATTTTTTTATTAGTCCAACGTCTGTCTCTCCCTCTCCCTGTCTGTCTCTCTCTCTCTCTCTGTCACTCTGAGAAATGTTTAATTTTCCACAGCAGAGCAGCAGCTAAAATTAAACTCAAACGTCAGGGAACAACAACATGAAAGAGCGCACCTACTGAACTAATTTGTGCCCAGTGTATGCGTAAATAGCATTGAATTTCAAGCAGCCCCGCTAGAAAAAAAATTGTATTCTGCCATTTCTCGCTTCTTTTGTACATTTTGTGTGTGTTTGCCTAATTCTTTTTAACGTTTTAAACGTTTTTTGCGAGTTTTTTTTTGCGCTATATATTTCTTTTTTTTTCGCAACTATTCGCAATTCACGCCCACGGTCAAGCCAAAGGTCAGCGTTTTCAGACCTCTAAGCCCACGAAACAAATGAGCAATGAATGCAAACACACAGTCGTACGTACAAATCCGCAGATTGTGTGTGTTTTCCCCCCCTCCCTGGCTTTTTGTTGTGTATAATTTTATTTTACTTTTTTCTTTTTTAATTTCGCCATGAAAAACGCTTGGCAAGAAGCTGGAAGCGAGGAAAAGTCGCAGGGAAATGCAGGAGATTTAAATGCTCTTAGAAATGAGTCGGAATATATGGAAATTATTGGAGATACTAAAGGGAATTGTTGAAAAAATTCTGTTAATTTGATCTGATTTCTTCTTTTGGCTTAAAAGTACCCTAATAAAAGTTTTCATATTTATTTGGGTCCACTTTTGTGGAGATATTTAAATATTTATATTGTTTATACATTTCTATATTATATTATTTATTTATATATTATTTTCCTTATATCTTATATTTATTTTATTTTATATAGAATCTAGAACCTAAATATTTAGGGTTTAAAGGCCTTTTTTTAATTAATAAAAAATGAAAATAAATGTATTATAAAGCTCTAAATATTTAAATAAAAATATATTTAATATATATAAATGTGCATATATTTTATAATTGTTGGGTATACATTTCAAAATAATTATAAACATTAAAATTGTCACAAAGTGCTTAGAAAATCGGCATAAGCCCTACCTTTGCAGAGTATCATTTCGCACACATAACTTACGTATATGTGAACTTGTGTCTTCTGTGGCTCTGTGTGTGTGTGTGTGTGTGGGCTCCCTCCCCGCTCTTCTAAGCTCCCCCTTTTCGCCTATCTCCGCCTATGTCTATGTGTGTCAAATTTCCAATTGGGTCGCACGCACAAGCTACTTTGTTGTTATTTGCGAATTTTTTTCTGCCTCCGCATGCCTGTGTGAGTTTTTCGCGAGCGCGTTGATCGCGGAAACGAAACAAAAACCTTGCCTGTGTGTGTGTGTGTTTATTATTCTTGGTGTGTGTGTGTGTGTGTGTGTGTGTGTGTGTGAACGCATTGCGTAATCGGCGTTGTACTCTTGCTCTTGCTGGATTTGTTGCTATTTTTTGGACAGCAGCTTGACAACAAAACAAAGGCAGCACCCAAAAAAATAGAGAGAAAAAAATGGTTGGGTTAACTTGGTGGCTTTTGCCTAGTTAGCGCCTTAAAAAAAATCCAGACACACATTCATATGTAGATTTGCTGAGATATATATGTTTGGCCGGTACAAAAGCAGTTAGAAGTCAAAAGTCAGGCCAAAATGGGGAAAAAATAAGAAAAAAAACTAGAAACACGTGTAGAAAACCAGAAAAGAGTCGGAGAAATTGGGAAACCCAAGATTCGATGGGTATACTTTATGGTTTTTGCACGGTTTTATTAGTTATTATATTCATTATACTACTTGTTGTATTTAAAATAAAATGAAAAAAGTACAAAAGTGTGTAATTAAAAAACAATTCGTTTTAAAAATGGTCATCAAGTTGACATATAAAATATTAACAATTATTACAAAATATTTACAGCCCAAACTCAATAAATATATAATTATTTTCAATGTTTTGAGAGACCTTTCCTCATCGCAAACTCTTAAGAATATATCATAAAACTCGGCAAGAAAAATCGTAGGAGAAAAGCACATGTGTCAGCGTGCCGTAGACGCCAGCTTCTGTCACTTGGCATGTGGAGCGGCGTCGTCAGAAAACTTTTGCCTTTTTTGCAACAGCATAAGCGGCTATACATTTTTATTGGACAAAAAAGGAGAGAAAAGAAAAGAAACTGGATGATTCAAATGAAACCAAGATGAAGCTGCTTCTGCCAAAAAGTTGGAGTAAATATTTGTCGAAAGTTTTTTAGCTAAATGATGGAAATAAATAAAAGTTTTTGGGGGAAAATCAAGGATAAGGCGAGAGAAAGTATTGCCAGGGATCACCAGAAAGTTCAGTGAAAGTTTCTAATTAGTGATGAGATATAGTTTTCGGCTGGGAAATTATTTAAGACTTTCTTTAAGTTACTAAAAAGTATATAAAGTTGTTAATTATTGAACTAAAAATATTTATATTTTCTTTAATGCTAAATAAAGTCATTACAATGAAGTTATTTTTAATTGAAAATTATTATTGAATATTTATATTATTACTTGTATTATTTCTTGTGTTCAATTCTTCTAGCCTTGTAGAATTCTTCACCAAGCAGGTAGAGCATTAAATTCCCAAACACACACAGAAAATTCTCCGAAAATATCCCGTAAAAACTGAAGATTCGTGACATAGGCACTACCAAAAAAAATAAAAAAAATAAAACAAAAAAATATAATGAAATGCCTCTGACTTTTGTACAGTTGTTTCAGGCTTGTTTCTTTTCTAATTCTCCTGTTCTCCTCTCTTTCTCTATGCGGAATTGAAATGATTCTTTTTTTGTCTCTTTTTTTGCGTTTGCGAAATTAGCAGCCGCCGCTTGCGAATTTCGGTGTTTCTTTTATTTCTATTTGCTCTGCCTTTTTATTTATTTAATTTTTGTTCTCTTCTTTTTTTCCTTTTTGTTTTTTCGGGGGTAACGCACAAAAGCGCGTTGTAGAAAACGAAGAAGAGTTGTCCCCGAATTTAGGTCAAATGCTCAACTGCCTGCGTCGACGTCGCTGCTGCGTGCTGCCGATTGGCAGAAAAAAAGCTAACTTTTTTGCGAATTTTTTTTCTGTCCGCCTTTGCTGATTTTATTTATCTTTTTTTTTTGGGGGGCCTTTTATGTGAGTGTGCGTTGCTGCTGTTAATGTTTTATTAGCTATTGTTGTTGTTTCTGGTGCTTAACTAACGGTTCATCAAAATGATTGCGCCCGCTTGGAAACCAGAAATAAAAAACGCACACAAAAATAATAAAAAAGCAAAGAAGAACCAGCGGCAATAGACAAAATAAAATGCCATAAAATTGGCCAGAAAAGTGTTAGTGTTTTTTCATGTTAAGATCGAAATGCTTTTAATTATAGTATTTATTTGGGGGATTTTTAAAGGGGTTTTCATGGATGGCAATGGGTTGGAAAAGGAGAGTTCATCTTCCTAAGATAAATATATTTTAAAATTATTGATTTTTTTATTGTGGTTTTAAAGTTAAAGAAAAATGAAAAAGTAAATCATAAAGAGTTTATTATTTTAAGATCAGATTTCCTTAAAACCTCTCTTTTTTGTTACAAGTTTTATTACAATACATCTTGTCTGTATAAATCTTAGTAATGTTTCTTTAGAAATACCTTCAGGAATACGTGGAATTTGATTTTGATACAATAATTTTGTTTCTGTACGTCGAATTTACAATTTTACCGGTATTCTGCGCAGTTCTTTTTCGAGTGTAGTTGCTTGTGGAGAACGTATGTAGTAGTCGGAGAACGTAAGTAGTAGTCGGATAAGGATAGTGTAGTGCAGTGTAGTGCCGTGTAGTGTAGTGTTAGACTGTGTGAACTGTGAACGATGCATTTGGAGAGACTGTGTGAACTGTGAACGATGCATTTGGAGAGACTGAGTGAACTGTGAACGATGCATTTGGAGAGACTGTGTGAACTGTGACGATACATTTGGAGAGACGCAACCCAGTTAGAAGTGTATTGGCCCAAAGGTGTCCTCCCGATCCTGGGTCCTACACTCTGGACCTAAGAATGCGTCGCTGGACAGTGCCCACGGCCTGCTCCCAATTGTTGTAGGTCGTCTTCAGATCCTTCTCCTTGACCAACTTCTTGGCCATCGGCGTCATCGGCTTGGTGATTTTCTTTTTCTGGGTTCTGTTGATACTGAGTTTTGGCGCAGCCTTGCCAGATTTTGAGGCCGTAAGCTTATTTTTGACCCGGGGATTCCCACGAGGCTGGCGGCGTCGTGGTATGCTGATTTCGCTGCTGATCAACTTAAGGATCCGGGTAAGGGATTTAGCTGGCTGAGGAGATGATGGTGTGGGATTTGAGACGCTGCTTTCGGTTGCAAGGGGGGTCCTGAAAGAAAATATAACAAACAAATTATATAATTGTTTCTTTTTTCCACCTTTAGCCGACAAATCTTTCCATAATCGATCATCGATAAGCACAATCGTAAAATGTTATCGATAAAACCAACTTTATAAATTGTTTTTTTATATTTTTGTATGCAAAAATCGATTAACATGTATATTCTTCCACCTCTAGCAGGCAAATCTCTGTAATCGATAAGCGATAATCACAATCATAAAATATTATTGATTAAACCAACTTTATACATTTTTTTGTCATATTTTTTATGCAAAAATCGATTAACATGGGTGTTTTTCCACATTTAGCAGACAATTCAATAATCGAGCAGCGATAAGCACAAAAACCAAATTTTTAAATTGTTTTCATGTTTTTGTATGCAAAAATCGATTAACATTAATGTTTTTCCACCTCTAGCTGGAAAATCTCTCTAATCGATAAGCACAATTTTAAAATATTAATGTGCAATCGATGAATAATTTACAAACTGTTTTAAAATCGATAATTATCGATAACAAAATCATCCTTACCGGATCGTCGGAGGAGGCGGCACTAGCATCGCCGCCACCTTGGGATTCTGGGTTACCAGGTTCTCATACTGCTTGCCAACATCCTTGAAGCGTTGGATGCGCCGCGGCACCGGAATGGGTAGCTCAGCATGCCGTTTCTGCGGCGGAAAGCACTGTAATCTTTGCAAACTCTCAACAAAAAAAACCCCTAATCTCTCTCTTACCGAGTCGTAGATCTCCCGCTGGCGCTTGCTCAGCCCTGGCCAGGTGAGGGCTGCCCGCTCCAGGCCCTCCTCGATCTTGCAGTTGTGCATGATGCAGATCTCGCGGACGCAGTTGTAGAACTGCTGGGGAGTGGCGTCCTTCGGCTTGAAGCGGCTCAGGGCCTTGATCAGCTTGGCCCGCTGCTGTCCCTTCTGATCCTCGCTGAGATTGGCCGTGGCAGGGCCTGTCGAATGTGCTCCTACCTTGGGGTCCATCGTGGACACACGAACCGGGAGTAAAAAAAAAATAAATAAAAATATCTAAACGGTATACAAATACAATTTTGTTTCTCGAGTTTGCAATTCCAAAATCTTGGCTGACTTAATACTGAGACATTGAGAATTTTCGGCGAGCTTAGTAAAATATAAAAAGGAAAATTATATTCCGATTATGTGTATTCCCGAGCGGTTCTCTAAGTAGAATGATTTTGAGCTAGGGGCCAAGCTAGACCTCGACTGACAGATGGGTGAAAGTAAGGCAGGGACTACTAGATTTGGAAAAAAATTATAGGGATAAGTTTATAGGGATATAAGTTTATAATTTAATAAGACTGGTAACAGCTGGACACAATGCAACGATTGATTGCTGAATTGAGGAAATAATAAAATGAAGAAAGAAGAATTTATAAGGGGTAGGTGTTGGGTATCTGGGGACAATGCAGTTCAATTGATCGAAAACCATAACCGGAAACTGCAAGCTATAGTAGAAAATTCCCTGAAAAAAGAGGAGGTAATCTCAGGTATTTTTATAGTTTACGACAAGTAAATATCCGTAGTTATTTGATCAAGTAACGTGGGAATAATCTGTCGGACAAATATTTTTTCATATTTTTTTGTTGTGATTTTCTTTCTAATTTTCTCTTAGGTAAATATTAAAAATATATATTATATCTTTCCTCCATTCTATCAAGTAATGCTTAGGCCTTCCCCTTAACCCCTTTCCCCCTTATTTGGTTGGGCTTTTGTGGTGGCTAAAAACTAAAAATGGCTGCCAATGGGTTAAATGTGCCAGAGTGCGCCCTCTCTTTTCCTCGCAAGCTAAGCCAACTATTTCCTACCCGCACACACACACACACACACACACACACACACACACACGCACTGGAGGGTTAGCAACCCTTATTCCCTACCCCTTTGTCAACGTGTGAGTGTGAGTTCTCACCCTCAAGAGCACAAAACCGAAGCATTTGTTCGACCATTAAATGCGTTCAGCCAAAGAACGGCAGCTAGAAGAAAGGGGGGAGCGGGAAGAAAGACGAGGAAGGGGCGGGAAGAAAGGGAAGAAAGGGTAGGTAAGCTAGGTAGGGTAGGCAGGAATAGGAACAGGAAGAATAGTGTGTATTTCTCTAGTTTTCGGTGTGTGTCGGTGTGTGTTTGTGGATGTCCTTAGCTGAAATCGAGCTAACCAAGCCCCTGTTCGAAAAATATAAGGGAAGGGAAACAAGGCACAACATACCACGCCTCCCTTTTGACCTACACTGAGAGGAAAAAGGTGTATTTAAATTGTATACACAATACAGATAAATAACAGATATACTATACAAAAACAGAAATGTGTTTATATAAAGAAATGGAGATAGAAATATACTTGAATAAGCATCTATGCGAGAAAAAGGGTTTAAAGGAAAATATAAAAAATAGTCATTGTCAGGGAATATCCAAAGGTTTTTCTAATTTATTTCAATATAAAATTTAGTCTGTAATAAGTCGGTAAAAAAAGCAGATATACAAAAATTTAACTTTAACAGAAACCTTCGGAAAAACAGCTCTAAAATCGTAGAAAAAATATATACGAAAAGCTTTGTGCAGGCTCAAGGAAAACAGTTGTTCCGGACTTATATATATATATTTTATTTTAAAGAAAAATGTGGCATTCTTTATAATCTTAAATATTTACTTTAATATTATATAATATTTATATATTTATATATATTATATTTTATTTAAATAAGCCCAGACCCTGCTCTTAGAGACCTTTTTCCGGCAGTGTACATTTCTGAGCCTTGTCTTTGGGCTTTGCGTGTTTCAATTGTTTTTGTTTGTTGCCTTTATTTACTCTTTTATTTTGTTGTTATTTTTTGTTGTTGTTATAGTTGCATTTACTATTGTTGTTACTGCTTTTGGGGGTCCTGCTTTGCGATTTTACAACAAATATTTGGACTATTCGTAGACATTCAATATGCAAGGGGTTTCTTTTATATTTTTTTTCACTTCTTTTAGTTTTTATTTGTTTTTTTTTTTTTTGTTATTACGTAAAGAACTGCAGTCCCTCTCCCCTCCTCTGGTAAGAAAGAGAAAGAGAGTTAACAGCGGGCGGCCATTGGAATGAAGTTATAGTACGGGTAAACATATATGCATATATAAACAGGTGTATATAGGTATCCGTGCATATATATCTCCCTTTTTGCTGCCCAACGAATCGCTGGAGCGTGCAGTGTGCGAGGGAGAAGGGAGGGATGTCTCGTGTGAAAATATGTTTTCTTTCATCTTTTTTTTTCCTGTTTTTTACACAATTTGCATTTGCGCAAAAAGTGCAAAAGTTGACACACGCAAAACTCGGCAGCTTATTAGTGTCAATGTGTGTGTGTGTGTGTGTGGACACACATACACGCGTACTTATGCATATATGTGGATGGCAGTGTCCGCCATTTTGCCGGCCAACAGTTTATCCATTTTTTTTTTACATTTTTCGCCCATTTATAATTTTATTTGTATTTTCCTTTGACCCCTCCTGCCTTCCCCGCTTCCAATTGCACTTAATGAAATTCTTTTTTAACGTATTTCCCCTCTCTCTCTCTCGTTGCAGGTGAGTGGCGCTTTTTTATTTATTAATGGATTTTTCATTTACCCTTGAGAACACGGTTTGACACAAGGATTGGCGGCGGCGGCCAAGGGAGCAACAACTTGACGTCATGCTGAAAAAAAGAGGGCAACAAAAAGTCAAAAAATTAACGAAAAGGGAGCAAAAATAGTGAGCTAATTGGGGTAGGTAAGGCACAGAATTTAAGTATAAATCAATTGGAAATAATTCGATGGCTCTGCCCTGCCGGGGCTTAATGAAAATGGAATCGATCAAATGATTTTTGCCTAATTGACGACTGGGAAAGGGCGGTGAGTCTCTCTTTTTTATTTATTGACGTCGCGAATGGTTCGGGTAAAGGGAATATTTAATGTTTAAGCTTGCCAAGGGGGCTTCATTTATTTTAATCAAGGGATTATTTGAGTTTTTCAATATTTGGAGATTAAAGTTAAAAAGAGTAAGGATTCTAAGGAAAATATTTAACGAAATATGTTTGTTTATAATATAAATTGTGGGGACCATGAATGATGTTACAAAAATACCTGTAAAGGCACTTTATTAAAGAATAAATCCTAAGCAGGATGGCCACACTAATCCCTTGCCTCTTCAGCATGGCCACACTTGTCTCTTGCCTCTGCAGCATGGCCACACTTGTCTCTTCCCTCTGCAGCATGGGCACACTTACCGCTTGCTTTGCTCTAAAATTCCCAACTTCTAGACAGTTGGTATCCAATTGGTGATACCCTTCAGCTTCGGCTACTAACGAGGAAGACTGAACTCCTCTCTAAAACAGCTTTCATAGCTTTTAAAAATCCCAAATAAAATTTTGTATCACTAAGAACCTCACGAAAGTGTTTACTAATTATATCACGCAGCTTAAAAATTTGCTGCCTCATCTCCTCCCCCACTTATTTGACTTTTTGTGTGTGGGCTGAGCAAAAAAGTTGCGTATGTCAACAAACAAACAAATCCGAAGAAGCCAGAAGCACCACCAACCAACCTCAAAAGTGTCGGAGATTTCTTCTGGTTGCAATCGAAAGAATTGAAAAGTAAACACCAACAAAGTGGCAGAGCTGTGGATAAGGATAAACAAAAAGAAATACAAGCAAAATATGACAATGTTTCAAAGGGGACGAAGAGGTGAAAGGAAGAAAGAGATGACTTCAATCCAATGCCAAATTAAATTAAGCCTAATAATAACTGAGAAGGTAGAGTTGCCGCAGATCTAAAGTCTTATAATGTGGGGAGAGCAAGCAGAGAAGAAAATTTTGTATAAAATCTAGGGAATAAAATGTTAAGAGATATATAAAACATTGGAAAAAAAATATTAAATATATTCAAAAGAAAACACTCAATAAAATTCATTGGAATAAGTTCCTTTCGTCCTCTGAGCTTTACTTATGACTAATAATTGTCTGAAATAATGTCTGAATTTTATAGAAGTTATATAAGTAGTTTTAGATTTTTTCCAAGTGCACATATATTATGTTTCTGCCTCTTTTTCTGGGATCTTCTTCTCCTCTCTTGGCTGCAAGTGTTGTGCTTTTGGCATTTTCCGGCATGACGGAATGAACTCAGCTGCATCCCACAGCGACGTCAACGTCGACGCCGGCGCAGCACCTACACCTTAAGTCCCGAAAGCTACCTGGCAACCTCCCACTGATTCTTCAGTTGAAAATATAACAAACCTAGTAATACGCTTTCTTTTAAAATAAAATTAAAGAGATTTTTAAAAGGGAAACTATATACTCTGAAGCTTAGGAAACTACATTTTAAAATGTATTTTATATGTATTATTAATTTAAATCTTGAGAGAACCTTAGCATGATCTAATTAAGCAAATTATGATGAGTGCATCCCAGCGCTTGTCTTCTCTAAGTGTTTTTTGAGGCTTTTTGGTCTTTCTTCTCACTGTAGCTCCTGATATTGTTGTTGTTTTTGTTGCTGTTCTTGTTGCAGTTGCAATTTTCGTTGTTGTTGTTGCACTTTGGTTTTGGTTTTGGTTTTTTGCTGCACGCAGAGCACGCATTTCCAGCGTGAAATGCAATTTCTGCGCCAGAGGAATTTCAATTGTGTTGGTGTGGCCCAAGGGGGGCGGCATGGGGGAGGAGGCCTCGTCTCCAGCTTGGACTTAGGTACACTGCAAAGAAAATTCTTAATACCATTCTTTGATTGAAAGAGAGATTCCTAGAATATTCTCATTAATACTTAGCGTAAGACGTTGTGCCTTTTTGGTAGAAAAGCTTTATAGTTTGTTTTTGGAATTAAGATTTGACTTTAATGACTTTCTTAACAATAAATACTTAAATAGAAATATTTACTTATTTACAAAAATAATTTTTAATATTTTAAGAGCTAAGTTTCTTAATTTTAGTTAGGTTTTCTCCCTGTGCCTGCATGTGTATAACAACTGTAGCTCAGAAAACTCAGCAAAATAAACGGATGGATGATGGGCCCAAGTCAGTCTCGGTCTTCATTCTTCGCTCTGCCTGCCGTCTTCAGGCTCTCTGCAGTCTTCAAATCTTGGTCTTTGGTTTTGGTTTTGGTTTTGGTTTTGGACTCGGACTCGGTTCCGTTTTGGCGTTCGTCAGTTTGTCAGTTAGTCAGTCAGTCAAACGCACGACGCTCACGCAGAGCACGCAACTCGAATTGTCTTCGCCTCGATTCTTCACCGCTCTCCGCTCTCCTTTCTTCTTTGCAGCGGCATTCCTTTTGGAGCCCCAGCTTCCTCGTTTCTTCTCCTGTTTTCTTGTTTTTCTCCAGTCACTTTTTGTTGTACGTATTTTTTTTTAATGTTAGTTGAACTTGGAGGCCACAGCAAATTGCAGCTCTTCTGGGGAGAATCTAGAAGACGTCCAAATCTCTATTGTTGGCTCTGCAGATTTGAATTTTGTGCGGGTGTTTCTTCTTGTGGCTCTGTTTCAAATCGAAAGAAGCGGAGCCCCGAGAGCAGCGATCGCTTTGATCTTGATAAGCAAATCAAAGTGGAGCATGAGAAGACTGGGAAGAGTGGAGAATTGCTGGGTGAAAAATATTTATGTCATGG
Organism: Drosophila rufa; assembly: GCA_018153105.1. NCBI lineage: Eukaryota > Metazoa > Arthropoda > Insecta > Diptera > Drosophilidae > Drosophila > Drosophila rufa. Next base: position 9,604,385 of record JAECXS010000123.1, on the reverse strand, counting down.
ATATAGGCATGTCTCAGCCCAGGAAAAAAGGCTTATATATTTTATATTTTTTTTTTCCTCTTAATATTCAATTAAAATTGATGCAATACTAACTACCTCTCATGCCTAAAACCTTCCCTATATCGAAATTACCATCTTAAGTGCTGGGATAACCCTGGGGCAGCAGATGTCGATAAGGATAAAGACAAGCTGGCAACACGAAACGAATCAAAGGACCAAAGGGAAGCCGAAAAAAAGTTGCCAAAATTTAAAGGTGTTTTTATCCTTCGGATATATATATAAACATATATCCTTATATATCCATATACAAAGTACTTCCCTTGGCAAGACGCGTGCTGTTTTTGGGCACGTTCCAGCTGGCTTCAGCCCTGCCCCTCACTTATGTTAATTATTTGCCACGGTTAATTATGTGACCAGACCCTCTTTAGAGGGTTAAGGACCCGCCAAAGAGAGCTGGGGGGTAAATCGAGCAATTTTCATGGCAATTTCTGCGTAATTCGCTCGTTCAGTTCGCATGTCTGGCGACAAATGCTGCCCGGAATCTATAAAATAAATAATAAAATAATGCACGGGGCACCCTGCGAGGCAAAACACAGGCCAACACACAGTGTCCTTCCTTCCCTGCTGCACTGTCGCAACTGTAACTATATATAATTATCGTAATTATTTTAATTGCACCTCGAAGAAGGCAGAAGGCAACAACAACAGGAGTAAGGACAACGCAACGCGACCTGCAAATATAAAATATGTAAACAAGGATCGAAAGCGACGGAATAGACACGAAGATAATGCATAATGAATTTTAATTGAAGTAATGCAAAAGGTCAGTGGGTTCGGTTAGTTAGTGGAGAGGATAATGTCAAGGGAGGCCACAGGGAATTGAAGGTGATGTGTGGATAAAAAATTAACATATATATTTTTTTTTAATATGTAGGAGAAAAAAAAAAAGAATAATATTGATTTTATTTGTTTAGTTTTTAAGGAAGCGTACAAATTTAAATATAATAAAACTATGAGCAGAAGAACATTTCAAATTTAAAGATAATTAAATTATTAACTGAAGAAACAATGAAATTTAAATATAAAACAATTGTAAATAGGAAAACCATTCAAATTTAAATAAAATAAAATTGTTAACAGGAATGGGCAATATTTTTATATCTTTAATTTAATATTTAGAGAGCTTTATGGGCTTAATTTTGTATTAGAAAAGTTAGAAATGCGGAAAGAAAAATGAAATCATGGGTTTGGTATTTATTAGTATTTAAATACTGAAAGAACTTAACATTCAGCGTAAATGCCACCAAATACCAACTTGGGAATTATAGCGAAATACCAAGAGTTCCTTGTGGGCTTTGGACTTTTTACGCTCTAAAGTTATACTTCAAACTCTTATTAAATCACACCTATTATTGATTGGAAAATAAACTAGAAATATAAGTGATGCACTATCACTCCTTCCTCTGTCATAAGAACTAGCCCCCAAAAATCAAGAACTTGACCATTAAAAAATACCATTTATTTATCAATGCACTCGCTGTCGACTGAGCTTGGATAATTTGGCATCAAATCGAATCGAATCCCTTTCGGGGAGTTCAATATCTTCTCCGACTCTCACTGCTCCACTCCAGTGCCCGCTTTTGTGGTCAGTTGGTGCCTTGCAACTGGTCAAACCACAATAACTGCAGGTCCAAGACCAAGACTTGCCAAAAAAGCATAAAAAGCATAAAAAAAATAAGGGAAAAGAAAAGGAAACAGGCCATAAGCAAAAACTGCTGTTCCAACTGCTGTCCAGTTGTCCAAGTGTCCGCTATGTCCGCTGCTGCTGCTGGCTACTCTTTTGGTCCTCCTCCTTGGTTTTTTGTATTTTTTATTCTCGTGTTTTACCCTTTTTTGCCGGTGGTCCTGCCACTCGCGCCTCTTTTTGTTCTCGACTTCTCGACTCCTTTTTGGACCGCAATCAATGTGTGTGCGTGGAGTTGGCTCAGCTTTTCTTTGTTATTTTTTTTCAGCATTTTTTGTTCCTGTTTCGGGCATTGTTGTGTGTGGTCAGTGTGGTCCGGTCCGCTGCTGTTTTGGGTCCCCGAGTTGATTACTTAATTCTATTGATGACGTTTTGACTGATTGCCTTATGAGCTTTCACTTTTTGTTGCCGCTGCCGCTGCGAAGTGCGGACTGGAGACTTCAGACTGCGGCTCAGTTATTAACTGGTGCCGCTGTTATGAATTATTCATGCAACAACCACAAGGCGCACACTTTGTTGCCGCCTTGCTGCACTTCTTTTTTTTCCAGCCGCAGCAGCTCTGGGACTTCATCAGGCGATCCGATGCGATGCTATCGGAGGCGATCTTGGTATTGGTATTGGTATTGGTCCTCGCATTCGGTCTCCAACCGCTCTGGGTCTCTGCTCTCGTTAAACGTTTCAATTGACATTGCTGATTACACTGGTCAGCAGGTGAGGCGATGGGTTTTGGGAGTTCGGTAGAGAGGGGATTTTTGATGATGGGCTTAAAATTCTAGTTTAAAAATTATAATCGTTTAGGTTATTTAATTTTAGGAGCTTTTAATAATATTCAGAATATTTTTGAAGAGAGATTATGAGATCTTGGCTTGGAAATATCTTCTTAAATTAATATAATTTAATAATAATAAATTTGTGTACCTATTATTCCTTTTTTAATCATTTAGAAGCAATGAAAGAAATTTTTATTTATTTAGTGTATAATTTAGTGTATAATTGGTGTATAAGTGGATTTAGTGTATAATTTAGAAATATTTTCGACAAGTTCCTCACTTTTGGATTCACCAGGATGGCAATATCATATTTTAGCATCTAAATTAAATTTTGTATTTCTATTTTTTAACATTTTCTCTTCTCAATTTAATTAATTTAACTAAGAAAAGGGATTTTCTATTTCAAAAATATTTATTTTGCAACTTTTCCCAGATAACAGCTTGGTAATTATAAGTATTTCCACTTAACCAACTACCAACTTGGGAATTATAAGCTTTTTTTTTAAAAACCGACCTACGGGTCAAATTAAGGCATACAAAAATATATATTTAAAGTGATTAAGTCACCTGACCACCATTTCTCACCTGACAAGCACCCTCCCACCTCGACCTTGCTGACTAGTGTTTACCGCTAGATGACTTTATTAACGCCACTGGTGGCAACATCATCATCGTCATCGCCGGGCATCGCGTCGCGTCTTGCAATCAAAGCCGCCGACAAAAGTTCCGCGCTCGGCGGCGGACATACGGGGGGAGGGAAAAAAAGCGCGACGACGGACAGTCACACTCATGCGTATATGGCGGGCATGATTTAGTGACAGGCAAGGCGAATTCCTTCACACCTGCTAAAGCCTCGCTGTCATGTCAATAATGTCGAAAATGCAACAGTCTCGCTGGCTCCCTCGCTCCGGCGAGTGCCGATGCCTGATAATGATGTGACAAAACAGCGGTCGAGATTTTAAGCCCGCGGGCGAATTGAGGCGCATCTGCGAGGAGGAGGAGAAGAAAAGAGAGAAGCCAGCGCCTGGGGAACTCCTTCTTGCCTCTTCTTCAGTACCAAAGGGGGCAAAGTAGGAGACAGTGGGCGCTGGGTACTGGGAACCTATTACAATTGGGGCTTTTGGTGGACTTAGTTTGGTTTCTGTAATTATTTATTTTGTGTTTTTTAATTATAAAAAATTCTTCGTTTTTGTTTAATATGAAAAATAATAGATAAACCCTTTAGGCTTCAATAAAAATACAGTTTAGCTTTTAATTTAATTAGTCTTACAAATAATACAACAGGGTAAATAATTTAAATTTTCATGGAATATCATTTATTGATGCTGCGATATTTTTCATATTATCGATTTAGTTTAATGTGAAAAATTTGAAGCATTGTCGACAGAAATTCTTATCAACTTAGAAGTTTGTGCTTAAATTTCAATTAAATGTCCCCCTTAAAGCTAATACAATTACCCTTCGATAAAATATAGTTTTACTCGACTATTTCGATTACACAGCGATAATTTCCATTACCAAAGTATCGATATATGAAACAAAAATTTGCATATTTTCCATTACTAAAATATCAATAATTAAAGCGATAATTTATTATTTTCCAGCATTACAGAATGTTCTCTTTTTAAGAGTTCACTGTAAAGAAAATAATGAGTGACAGAGAAAAAGAGAGATAGAGAGCTGGGGAGTGAGAGGGATAGAAACCCCTTCGTCCATTTTTTATACGTCGTCGTTGGCTGTCATTAACGTGATTTTGTTGCCGTTGCTGCTATGCGTTATTACGCGTGCGCAGCAGCAGGCTAAAAAAAGGAGAAGGAACTACAACAAAAATACACCAAAGAGGAGTGGTTTTTAGAGGCTGCTACTACCAACTTCCAACTACCAGCAACTACTACCAACTACTACCTGTGTCCCTCTCCTTTTGAGATATCGCCTGCCAACGTTAAGCTAAAGTGACACTTTGACAGCGATGCGTGATAAACGATGAAAAAATAATGCAGCGAGGCAACGTGGTCGTTGAAGTGGATTTTCTTTTTTATTTTGGAAAGGATTAGGGGAAATTAGAAAAGCCGCAAAAAATAAATGAAGCTGGGAAAGGAAATTTTATTATAAATTTACAATTTATAGATGCATATTTTCTTCAACCTCTGAAGGAACTCCAATTCTTCTCAGGCCGCACCCGCACTCTTATTTGTTTTTCTAATCTTTTCTTTTAATTTTATTTAAAATGAGGGAGGGTTAAGAGTTGATTATAAATTTATAATTTATAAATGTAAATTTCCTAAAGCTTCAGAAGGAACTCCAATCCTTCTCAGGCCGCACCCGCACTCTTATTTATTTTTCTAATCTTTTCTTTTAATTTTATTTTTGCACCGCAAGATCCCCATTACCCTGCTCTGCTTCCCTTTTTTTTCGTAAACCCCCCTTTGAGGCTGACAAAGCGTCCGCTGGAGTCGCATAAAAATGTTCGATGCAAGGCAAATAAAAAACTATAAAAACCTCCGGAGTTCGGAGCACAAACATGCCGAGACAACCCAAAAGGGGTAAGAGGGGGTCCAGGGGCACACACAGTGGTCGCGTTTTAAAACGCGAACAAAACGCGTGGGCGCACAATAGAGTTGTTGCTTTTACTGTTTTCATGTTGTTGCTGTTGTTCGTTTTTTTGTATTTTATTTGTATTATTTTTTTTGAGACTTGAGAGTTTGACTGCGCCGCTGGATTTTGACATTTTCTAACACGCGCCTGCCAAGCGGCATAAAAATTGACATATTATAATGTCATGGCGTCCCCGATTTGCGCCACTGCGTCCAACAACATATATCCATGAACAAAATCGAAAAAAAATAATAATAACAGCAAGCAGGAAAATCTCTCAATCCGTCAACGGAGGCTGCGTGGGTGGGCGAAGCAACAACAAGAAAAGAAAAAATACAGAAGAAAAATATGGCAAGGAAAATCGGGGCGTGTTGGCAAATCGAGGGCGCAGGCGCACACTCCGCATTTTGTTGCAAGTTTTGTTAGTTGTCGTTTTGTTTTGACACAGTTGTCGTTCAAGCCAAGTCACCTCTCTGTTGAGTACCTGGAGTGGCCTTCTTCTGGAAGCCAATATCCTTGAAGCATCAAATCGGAGGAGTATTAGGGGGATTTATATTGAAAATTATGTATAAACCAAGGGCAAACATTCAAGATAAATGACAAAAGTATACAATTCTTGAGAAATAATTATTTTTATAATTTTCCCACGTACCTCATGAGTTAATGTTGACTTAGTTTAAGGATGAATCTGAATTTTTAAACAATATCGAAAATTATTTGATTTTTATTAATTAAATCCGTTTCCCAGCATTATCGAAGGACTACCAATTTGAACTGTCAAAACAGCGATTTAAAATCGATTTCCACTTACAAAAACATCGAAAAATGTATTAATCGATTTAAATTCGATTTTCGCCTCAAAAAAAAAACATTGAAAACTTCGATTATTTTCCCCACCTACTGTCAATATCTCGAGTCAATAATTTCTGTGACAAAAGTGTTGCTAGCTCCAACCCACAAGTTTCTCAATTCTCCAGCTCACGCACTTTTTTTTTGCAGACAATTGTTTTGTTTTATTTTTATTGCAAATTTGTTTGTTGGATTTTTTTTCTATTTATTTTTTGGTTTTCTTCTTGCAGTTGGTAGACAAACCGCAATTGAGGTCTCTCTCTCAGTTGAGTTCAGTTTGTTGTCTTTATCAGATTGTTGCAATTTTGCTGTTGTTCAATGTTGTTTTTTGTTGTTACTGCTATTTTTGTTGTTGTATTTTGTTGCTTATTTTCCTACAGCACACAGCCCGCACTCTCTATGGAAAAGATCTTTATCAGGCTTTATAGGTACGCTTTGGTTTTAGCCCCCCCTCGGAACGAAAGCGAACAAACATGGCAGGAAAACATGTAATGAAAATTATGACAAGCCAAAATCCACAGAGAGCGATAGATGCACAGGGAAAAATGATAGGGGGGTTCCTTACAAGGATCTTAAAATAATAAAATAAATGGGAAATGGGAATTATAATTATTAATTATTAATATTCAGCAGCAAATAAGTATGCAATACATTTTTAGATAGAGTTTTTTGAAAATATTATATTATATTTTTGTTTATTTATTATATAGAATTATATTTAATGCTTTTAATTAAAGGAAATATTTGCAATTCGATTATTAAATATAGATAGATCCTTTAAGGGTTCTCCCACTTTATTTCGTTCACTGTAGCCTTTGGAGAGGGAAAATTGTAATGTGAAAAAATTATAATTCAATGGAAAATTGCGCCCACACACGCCTCACCAACAATTGTTGTTGTTGGTTGTTGGTTTTGTTTGTTGTTTGGTTTTTTGGCCTTATCGCAAAGCGGAAAGCGTTGTTGTTCAATGTTGTCAAAGTTGTGTTGCTCCGGTTGTGTGTGCTGTGTGTGTGCTGAATTCTTTTCATATTTGATTTCTCCTTCCTGCCGATGGTGATGGATTTGGAATGAAACTGCTGATGTTCGAGGAGATCTAGATAGGGGAAAACCTTCAAGGAAAGTCATTCCTTGGAAAATTTTACAAGATAAAATGTACCAGAAAATAATCAAATAATTTAATGGATATTTTTTGAAGAGTGTAAATACTAATTTATGGCAAGACTTCAGAAAGAGTAATAAAGAAAATTAAGTGTATCCCTGGGTACTCATAAAAGATCGCTTTACGATCGACTTAGTTTGACTTTTCGATTTCCCGATAACGACATTAAAATCCGATTTGTTTCTCTGTCTCTCTCTCCATCTCGATTCGATTAATGATCATTACAAATTACACTTGCCATTCTTTTTATTTTAGTTTTCCGCGGCAAACATAATTACCATGATTTCTAACCGACTTTTAATTGAATTAAATACGAACAAGCGAGCACTGCATAATAATAAATTGCCGTCGATTGACGATCGTTAGCAGTCGGCTAAAAGCGAAAGTTGCGTTCGCCAAATTGGCCAAGATCGGCATCGGGATAGCCTCCCTCTCTGCCTGTGTGTGTAAGTGATATCTGTCGCCGGCAGTAGTCGTCCTGTCCTGCTCTCCGTTGTTGCTGTAAATTAAGATCGTGCGATTAGCGCTGACAGCAATCGGGGCAATCGGGGCAATCGGGGCGATCGGGGGCAATCGGAGATCGCAGCGGAGCTATCGATCGGGGTGGCTCTTTCGGGGGAGCTTTGCTTTCTACATTTTTAATGAGCATTTCAGCTGCACCATCCATCGATCGCCAGCCGGCGGCGGCATCTGCCTCTCCCCCATCCATCTCCATCGGAGTCCCAATCCCCGTCCCAAGTCGGACGGAGTTCATCTGGAAACCACACACACACACACACAATACCTGTTCCAGCGCGGAGAGCGTTGTGGGTGGCTCTGCCATCTCTTTCTCGGTCCATGTTGTTGTCTCTCTCTCTTATCGCGGGTTTTTAGGCATTATGAAACATCAGGGAAATAGAAAGCCGTGAGAGTGGGGAATTTCATAGCTTAATTTGGGCTTAATACCTTAATTTGGTCTTTTTTCTATATGTATTTTATCCTTTTTGAATTTTTGTGAAACAAAATTAATTGAGATTTAAATGAGGAAATTAATAGAAACGAAAATAAATAAATAAGTAAATAAAGAAATAAGTAAATAAATAAATAAGTAAATAAATAAATAAGTAAATAAATAAATATGTAAATAAATAAATAAGTAAATAAATAAATAAGTAAATAAATAAATAAAAAAATGCGTAAATAAGGAAATTAATAAACTTGAAAATTATTGAGCTCTAATGTATTAACAAGACATTAAATGAGTTTGGAATTATATTAATAACGAAATACATAAAGAAATAAATAAAATCGGAAATTAGCATATAGGGAAATAAATAAATAAGGATATAAAAACATAGGGAAATAAATAAATACAAAAATATATAAAAATGGGAATTAAATAAGTAAGTAAATAAATAAATAGGGTTATTAAGCTATTAGTAATATCCATCGATATTAAATTCTTTAATTCTTCCCTAAAAGAAACTCTAAAGACATCATTAAACCTCAAGAATATTACCTTATATGTTAGACCAATTTCTTGGCTATTTAATGACACAATTACTCAGTACACTTCTTAATAAAATTGATATTTAAATATTATTTTATATTAGGAAAGGCGTCCTACAGTATGAAAGTCATTCAAATTTGTAAAGGCATTGAACAAAAATATATACAATACTTTAGAGAGTTACTTAGAGCGAGCATGCATTCCTTAATAAATATATAACTAAATAGTAGTATAAAGTTCCTGAAAAAATTATGGCGCGTTAAATATTGTTTAATGTATTTTAAAAATTAAAAAACAATACTTCAAAGAAATGTTTAAGTATTATAAAAAATCATATAAGCTGGAAAGTCCTTGAAAATATTCCCGGATCCTTAAATATTTAATATTTCTAGGCTCTCTCCTGAGCTTAGCTTTTAGCCCTTCTTTCTAGGGTCTAGGGTATGGCCAATTTCGTTTCGCCAGCATCTTCTTGGCCAGCCCCGAGGTTGTTGTTTCTCTTGTTGTTGTTACTGGCGTTGTACAAGTTGTTGTTGTTGGGTTTGTGCGGGTGCGGATAGCCTGGCCAGGTCGCCTTGTTGTTTCTGTTTTTTTTTTTTTTTTTTTTTTTTTTTTTGCCGATCGTTGTCGTCGTTTGTAGTCGCAAGTTCCAAGTTCCAAGTTCCCAGTTCCAGGTCCCCAGGTTGGCTCCTCTCTCGACATCTCCCGTACTCCTTTCCGTGCTCCTTCCCCCTCCCGGGGCCCCTGTGTGCTGTTCGGTCCGATGTTAATTTGCGTTTTGTTGCATTTGTTGCCGGCTGGCTTTCTGGCAAATTGTTACACGCGTTGCCTGCTTTGATGTCTTTATGGGTTTTGAATTTAGTGTTGGCCTGCCTCGCACAATCGTGACTGCAATTCGGCTGGATAAGTGGGGTGAGAGGAAGGAGTGGGGCCACCACGAGGGAGAGTTCACTGTACACAAGGAAAAAATAAAATAAAATAATTAAAAAAAATAAACAAAATGAGATTTTAAGCTGGAATTTTATATTTTATTCGTTTTTTAATTTAAATAAATCCTAAATAAAATAAAGACTTAATTTCTCATCATTTCCTAAGGCTAAAAATAATAAATATTTTATTTTCAATATTTTCATTTCTCTCTTATTAAATTAGTTAAGGTTTCTTCTACTTTCTTGGCCTGAAATATGGAAAATTCAAAGGATTTTCCCATCGTGTAGCTGTGCCCATCTACCTCGCTCCTCTCCCCCCTGAGAAGACATAATCAAATGTGGACAAAATTATTGAGCAATTTAGTTTTACTTTATGGAGCAATTGCCTTTGGTTCAGGAGGCCTCACTGGCACTAGAGTGTGGATCTGGGATCTGGGATCTGGGATCCGAAATTTAGCCGTTGGTGTTGATGCCCCGAAAAGTCTGCGGCGGCGGCGGCCTCATCATCATCATCATCATCATCTAGATGATCATCCTGCAGCGCGTTTACTTTATGTTTATGCGGTAAATGGCATTAATGGATTTATAGATTCACGTTCCACGTTCCAGAGGTGCCTCCATTCTCCTTTCCATCCTCCTCCTGCCCCCCTTTTACAGAGTCCTTGGGTTCAGCTTGTTTGCGCTTAGTTTTGATTAGGATTTATGGCGATTTATGGAAGGAAGGAGAGCGAGAGGTCTCTGGCAGGAGGAGGATGACTTTTTGCAATGGCAGGCCCACTAAAATGGCATCAATCATGATGCACCAACAGGGGAGGAGGGCATACTAAATGCTGGTAATTATTTTGGGAGGGAAAATAACAGAAGTAACAGGGAAAATCTATTAAAAATATTTTAGAAGCCTTAATGAATTAATCCCTTTATTACTCAATCAATCAATAACTGTTAATCAAAGTGTCCACATATCAATCAATTTAATTGAATTTCCCATCCTTAGCTAAGCTTTTATTTAAATTCAAGTCCTCGAAACTTATAATAAAAGAGTTTCCCCCTTTCCATACAATCAGGGCTTAAGCCTTTAGAAAATCACCAGGTTTAAGGTCAATAAAGCTCATTAGCAGGGTTCAATCATCGTGGGCTCTCCAATCAAAATGAGAATGCATCCATTTATGTCAATCAGGGTTGCCTGCTGACCTTTTGTTCCCCTCTCCCGCTCTCGCGGTCACCCACATGAGCCATTTGATTGATAGTTGCATTGAGATGGCCAATCCCAGTGCCGAGAGACCATGACAAAGTAGTTTGTCCATTACCTCGTCCCTGCCAAGGAGACCCTGAAACTATTTGGAGGAACGGGGAGTGCCCTGTTTTGAGGTTTTTACATTTTTTTTGTGACTTTTCTGGTTGATTTTTGAGCTTTAAAAATTTAATAATAATTTAATTATTAGCTTAATAATGTTATTTTAATAATTAATAGGGAGATATAATATATTAAAGGTCTTGAAATTAATTCTGGAAGTTTTTAATATTTTTTAAGGAGATTAAATGCAAGTCTATGATTCTATATTTAAAATTTATTAACTAATATTTACTTATAATCATAAAGAGCATTCAAGACTTGGTTTTACTTTTTTTTATATCCTTTTAGTATTTTTCCTGGCCTGTTCTGGGCGATTTTGCTTGCCCTTTGGCCAAAAACTGTCGCAACTCATCAATTTTCATTCAGCGGGCCGTGGCCGAGACGCGCGTCTCTGCAGCTATTATTCACGCCTAGGCGACGGGTTCCTCCAGCTCCAGCTCCAGCTCCAGGTCCAACTCCAACTCCAAGTCCAAACTCTAAACCCCAACTCTGGATGCAACTCCTAGCTGGCTCCTTCTCCTCCTGGCACTCTTTCCCCCTGGCCCAGGCTGACGTTAAGCCAGAGCAATGAATGCTTTTAGCTGAAAACTGAGTAATTGAGTGACAATTAAGTTATTTCTAGACGAACGAGCCGCGATCGTCGTCGTCGTCGCTCGGTCCTTGGCTGACCAGTCTTCCTGGCTCGGTGCCTTCTATTTTGCCTTCCTTTCCTCTTCGTTTCCCTGCTCTTTTTATATATTTTCTTTTTATGAAATATTGCCAAGTTCATATCTCAATTATGAGTGCCGACGCCGCCGCTGGGAACGGTGGGTTAAATAAAGTCTAAAGGGGTTTCTAATAAATATTATTACTGTTTGAATGTATATTTTTTACTAAAAAAAATTGGTAAAAATTATATTAAATAATACACAAAATTAAATCCCTTTCCTGCCTAGAATTTATCGGAATATTTTCATAATAAAAGGAGTTTACCTTGCTTTTTCTAGCTTATATTTGATGAGTTTTCTTTGTGGCAAATTTTCAACCACTGTGCCTGCTGTGGCTGCTGCATTTTCCCCTCGTTTTTCACCTTTTCCCCCTCTTTCCCAACAACTCTTGTGAGTGAGATTAATCGCAGCTTTGACAGGCGCTGCATTTGCTGCTGCATTTCGGTTTTTCTTGCCGCTCGCATGATTAAGCATTGCGGGGGGTGACGGTCTGTTGGAGGTGCTGGGGCTGGAGCTGAAGCTGGAGCTGAAAGGAGCGGCTCGGTGGCGGGGCCAGTCCTTTGACATTATCACCAAAAGAGCCGACCGCGCAGCCGCAGAGGCCCGTCGTCAAGTTGAGTCGAGTCAATCACTGGCGGCGACGGCGGCTGCGGCGGCCCATTACCAAGTCAACTCCTCAACTGCTGCGAGTTTTTCCCTCGGTCACTGGTTTTTTTTAATGTTTTTAATACTCTTTTAGGAAGAAATATGAATTTAGAAAAGGGTTTTATGTTTTTAAGGGCATTTTCTAGCGCTTTTCTAAGGAATATAGAATTTGTTTTGGATTTTCTTCTATTTAAAATATTAATTTAGTTATTTATAAAAAGAGTTGGCCATAACTTGAACTGAAAGAGAAGAAGTAACTCATAAAATATTCATCTAAAAATATGGCTTTATTAAAAAACTTATTAAAAATCTTGTTAGAAAATAAAACATCTTCTTTCGAAGTTTTTCCTTACTTTAAAGTTCCATAAGTCACTAATTTGTGTCTAAAAATATTCCTTTGTTTTTTTCTAAAATATCACATAATATATTCCCACAGCTAAAGGGCATATAAATCTTCGGTTTTTAGAAAACTTCCCCTGCCTTCTTGGAAGGTTTCTTATAGCTGAGATTTTTCTTTGATGTTCGCGAGGCTAGCGATTTGGTGAACTTTAACATCGCTTATGTCAAATTATGTCTTCATTTTGCCCATGTTTTTGAGGGCGTGGCGCCTTTCGGTCTGTGGCAAGCGGTATTATTTTTTTTGTGCCAGCTTCGCTGCTGATTTTTCCATTCTCTTCGCTGATTTATGGCCAAAAGTGCATTTGGCGGCGGCTTGTTTTTGTTTACGTTTTTACCGCGCTGACAAAACGCTGCAATTTTTTCACTTCTCTTGAAATATTACGCATACGCAGCGAGTGTGTGTGTGTGGGTGGGGTGGGGGTGGTGGTGGGTGTGAGGTGTGAGGTGGAGGGGGTATTGGGGAGATTACAGCGCGTGGCGGGGGTATTGGGGGCGGTATTATGACAAATTGCACAAGAGCCGCGCGCGAACTTGAGAAAACAAATGCGATAGGAAAACATGCAAAAAGCACAAAAGGCGTTAAAAAAAAATGGGGAAAATAAAGAAATAAGACAATGCACTGAGAAAAGCAGCCGTTTTTTTAAATGTATTTTGGTTTAAAAGCAATATAGAACGTTTTTAGCGTATTATTTAATACTAAAACATTTTATTTTCATTTTAAGTATATAGTTAAATTATGTTTACTTAAACAAATATGATATTCATTCCAAATTAATCTTTATAAAATTAAAAAGTATTTTTAGAAAGTATTTCAATTATTCTTTTAAAATTTTCTGTTAATTAATTTATAAATATATATATTTTTTAAAAACATTAGAGAGCAGCTTCTTAGATACTTTATTTTTAAATTAAATTATTTATGAACAAAATACAAGTGAAAAGAATGTTAAATTATTTAATTTATATATTTTAGCCACTAATTTGTTTAAATTTATTATGGTTAAAATGCAATATAGAACGTTTCTAGCTTATTATTTAATACCAAAACATTGTATTTTCATATTAAATATATAGTTAAATTATGTTTACCTGAACAAACATAATGTTCCCATCAAAGTAAACTTTTTATAATTACAAATTATTTTTAGAAAGGGTTTTTAATTATTCTTTTACATTTTTCTGTTATTTTATTAATAAATCGATTTTTTTTTTTTTCATTTACGCAGCCTCTAAGATATTTTATTACTAATTTAAATTATTTATGAACAAAATACACGTGAAAAGGGTGTTAAATTATTAAACTTATATGTTTTAGCCACTATTTATTCCAAGTGCACGCGGCGAGGGAAAAAAACAGACGCCGAGCGATATGAAAAGCGTAGCCGAACGACAAAAACAACAAAAAGTGCAGGAAGCGTTCGTAGAAGTGCGCTGGGGCGCTGGGTGAGGGGGTCGGCGGCGGCGGGAGGTGGTGGAAGCGTGTGCGTATGCATTTGACGCTGCCAACGCGTCGCCGCTGATTGTTTGTGTGTTTTTTTTTTGCTGTTCGTATTTTTTTTGTTTTTATTATTATTATTGTTGTTGTTGTAGCATTACATAAGCCGCATATCGTTTCCGCCACAGCGCCCACACACACACACCCGCACAGTGGGTCAAGAGGTGATCGATGAATAAATTATAAAAATAAAAAAAATGCAAAATGCACAGAAAAGGGTTGCCACATAAGCCAGAAATTGCAAAGGTATTTATTTCTTATTTTTAACCAGCAACTAATGGGATTTCACATGAAACAAATCTGTTAAAATATTAAATTAGCAAATCATGTTTTTAGACTTTAAAATCCTTAAGTGGAAAGAGGTAAACTAGTTCTTAAAATTACAATTTACTTCTAGTAAAACAAAAAAATACTAATTGTTTCTTATTTCAAAAGTTGTATTACAAAAATAAATACAAATATGCAAATATCTGTTTATTTATTTAAAAAAATCCTTATTTTCCCTAGCATTTTCTCACATTTGACGTTGACCCCCGAAAAGCTGAGTAAATATTAGGTAAAAATACATGCGTGCCGCCCACTGTGCGCAAAAAGAAGGGAGAAGAAAGGAGGCGACAGAAGAGCCAGCAGAACTTGTGTGCATTCTCCTTTCTCGCATTCCCTCATTCGCGCAATCTCTCTCTCCCGCTCTCTCCCTTTCTTGTGTGTGCACTCGCTCGGCGCGCTGTGTTCTCGTTTTCGTTCGCACACTCTCCATCTTGCTCGCACCCACTGCCGATCGCATTGCGCATTGCGTTGCGCATCAGAACAACGTTCGACCTTGACAGTGAAAATTCAATGGCAGCGAAGCCGCCGCCGCTGTCGCTGCCTTGCCTCAGCCGCCGCAACGCTGGCAGCGACGCGTTTGCAATTGACGAGCACAAAAATTGTTGTTGCAGATGCATACATACAGACATCTAAACAAACACAAATGGACGGACAGGAGCGCACACACAGCCTGATGGGTACAGTGAAAGAGCCGTTAGTTTTTAGGGATTTTCCAAGCAGTCATTCCAAGTATTCACTTAAAGCATGCCTTCCAAACGTCCATTCCCCATATTTTATCCTTTAAGCTACGCACTCAGATACGCGAAAAGTGTTCCTAAGCAGTACGATAGAGCGAGGGGATGACTATTGACCTCTCGTTTTTACTCATTGCTTAGGAGCACGCGTGTCTGAATACGAAGCTTTATCTTTTAAGGACTTTCCAAGCTTTCATTCCGTTTTTACAACAACTTTCCAAGCATTTATTTCCAGGGACCTTCCACGCATTCATTTCTAGCCTCTATTGCCAGTATTCACTCCATGCATTCATTCTAAGCGTTTCTTCCCTATTTTATTCGTTATTTTCCAGCGACTTTCCAAGAATTTATTCAAAAAGTTCATTCAAGGTTTTATCCTTTATTTTTAAGTACTATCCAAGCATTCATTGCATACTGTATTCGTTTTTTTCCAAGCATTTATTCTTGAGGGCCTGCCAAACATTCCACATTCCATTTCAGACTTTTAGTCTTTAAAGTATTTCTTATATCAATTATTTGAAATGGGTTTCATTTTTCGTATTTTCATACAAATATTTTAAGATAAAGCCCAATTTACAGATTAAACAAGTTCAAAATTGACGTATACGTAATATTATCAACAAGTTAAAATATTACGTATACGTAAAAAGGTTTTTAAAATAATTTAATTCAAAAAACAACAAAAACTAAAAATATTTCAGAATTCAAGATTTTTAAAACACAAAATATTTGACCATTGAAAGTCCCAATTTAATTTAGTGCCAAAATGTAATTAGCGCAACGATCACTGTACGCTTTGTCTATACATAAGTCTGTACTTCTGTGCTAGTTTTTGCACATTGTAGAATTCAAACATTTTGCGTATGTTCCCGTCTGAATGACCGATTGTTTGTTATTTTTATTCTATGTTTTTCTTATTTTTTTTTTTTTTTGGCTTTTGTATATTTTGTTGTTGTTTCTCTTGCTGTTGTTGTTTTAGGTGCATTCGCCGCACACGACCTTGAACATCGGTAGTTTTTTTCTCGCAATTGGCAACGTGCGCACATAAAATAAACAAACACACTGAGAGAGAGAGGAGCGCACACACATGCTTGTGAATTCGTATATCTACACACACACACATGTACATATAAATCTGTATGTAGAGCGGGGCATGTAGATATCTATTTACATACGTAGAAAGTCTTAGCATTTGACACTGTTTGGAAGATCGGCGAGAATTGCAATTGAAGCTGGAATGTATCGGATTTTTATAACAATTTGCATTTAATTATGTTTTGTAAATCATTAGTTTTTTTAAAGAATTTATTATTAAGTTTATATAAAGTTTTCAGATGCAATTAAACAAGTTTTGTATGAATTATTTAAAGGTATGTAGCATTTGTAGCTTCCTATTTTATATAACTAAAGTTTTTCGTCTTGGCAATGCTTAACCCTTGACTATCAGAGCCCAATTCTACCCCTTTCCTATTCCCTGCGTGCCCTTACCCCTTGGTGTGCCTTATATACCTAAATACGTACGATGCACCTTGTGAGTCGTATTTTCGTACTTTTTGCGCAACTAAGCGAAAAATAGAGAAAATAGAAAAGAACGAAGAAATTGTTTTGGGGGAAAAAGAAAAACCGCACCGCATTTGTATAAAAACTGTGTTTGGCAATGAAAACCATTGGGCATTGGCTCTTAGCAACATTTTTACGTGCGAGATTCGAATTCGAATTCGTTTTTGTTTTCTGCTGATTTCGCTAAGAAAATTTCAACAATTTCTGCACTTTCTTTTGTTTGCCAGCAAACAGTTTGAAAGTGCCAGCGGCGGTGGTGTGTGGGGGGGGCTCCCTTTATCTACGAGGGGGCGGTGGTCGGTGGGAAGTGGGGTCTGTTGGCAACACACACAGCTCTGCCTTGGGTTAAGTTTTCAAGGGCACGCGCGTGATATTCGCGCGAGAGTTTGGCGGAATGGAAGCGAGAAATGCTAGCTGGGAACACCAAAATATTTATTTTTAAAGGCACCAGCATCAGTAAAAATGTAATAAAATAATGTAATAAATATGTTAAAAATTCAACAAATAATTGTACAGGATTTTCTTATGTTTTATGAGTTTTAGAAATTTTTCTAATTATTTCTAGATAGTCTTCTACACTCTTTACAATATTGAAAAATAAATGTGGGAAGGAATACAAAATATTTAAATATAACTAAATGATAAGGCGTTAATAAATAACTAAGAAATGGCCTTAAAAATTAATTTTAAAAGAGCTTGCAACACATAAAACATAAAAACTTATAAAAAACAAGTTTAAAAATTATTAACCTACTATAAATGGTAAAAATATATTATAAAGGGACTTAAAAAATTAACTTTTTTACTTCATAAGCTAAAAAAATAAAAATATCAAATAATTAATCAAATTTTAAACATAAAAATAAACAAATAAAAGGGAAAATAAGTTTTAAAAATCTTTAAAAAACTCATTTAGATTCCCTTTCCTTCCCTAACGCCCTCGCTCGCTCACTCACTCTTTTTCTGTCCCGCTCACAACCTCTTTCTCTTTCGCACGCGTTTGGCCTTGCACTTACGCCGCTGCGTTCCGCTGCCGCTGCAGTCGCCGCTGCCGACGCCACGCTCTGCACTTCCGCACACACGACAAAAAAAAAAAAAGAGAAGAAAACCGACGAACGAACAGCTGACGAAGCGTGGCAGCAAAGTGCCACCGCTCTCGCTCTCTCTATCGCCCGCTCGCTCTGGCTGTCTCTCTCTGCCTGGTATTCTCCTCTCGCTCGCTCTGCATCTCGGCGGCAGCAAATGCAGCGAAAAGTGAAAAGTTTGCGAAAAGAATGTTAGAATCAGTGCTGCTCTGCTTCGAGAGCAGCGGGAAAGCTAGAATTGCGTCGGAGATCACTTGAAGATCGCTTTTGGATAAGCTCCGTACTCAGGCACACGAAAAGTGTTTCTAAGCAGTACGATAGAGCGAGAGGGTGAGTATTGACCTCTCGTTTTGGCCAATGCTTAGGAACACTTTTCGCGTGTCTGAGTACGGAGCTTTATTCTTAAATATTATTTTTTTAAATTTATGGAATTCTTCTGGAGGAATTGGGGTACTTTCTTCCCAGGTAATATGAATTGCAGATAGATAAGAATTGCTCATTGAACTAAATATATTTTAGCAAAAAGTAATTAGAAAGTGGCCTTAAAACCTTATCTTCTCTTCAAGTGTGGAAAATATTATACAACAAATATTAGCCAACCGAAAAATATAATGTTATAAGAAATAATAATAAAAGTGGGTCTTTGAAATAAAAATGGAATAATACAATAAATAAAGCAGGCAAATCAGTATTTAGAATTAAATTAAAGCATAAATAGTCAAGATCTCAGGATCCCTTTAGTAATTATATTTAAAGTATAAGAATTAAATATAGGAAAAATATAGAAAAATCCTAGGATAATTCCCAATTTCCGCTGGTCAAAATCCCATCAGCGATTTGGCATCTCTATCGCTTTTGTAGAACCTATAGCTCCCGACGCCTGCAGCTGCGTTTGCCGTCGTCGTCGCCGCTGCCCATCGTCAATTTTTATTTTATTTATTTCGTTGTTGCTGCCGCCGCTGCTGCTGCTGCTGGGCGCTTTTGTTGTTGGCTGCAGCGGCGTGTGAGTGTGTGCACTTTTTGTTGTTGCTTTTTTTGTTGCCTTTTTTTTTTTTTTTTTTTGCTCTATCGTTACTCGTTTTCATTTCGCCTGCTGCTGCGGTTTCAGTTGTCATTTTACTACAGCCGCTGTTAGTTAGTTATTTGTGTGCGTCGTCTCGTCGCGCTTTTCGCAGCGAAACGAAGTTGGGAGCAAGACGAGAAAATTGCAGTAGCAGCGGCCGCCGCAGCAGCAGCAACAGCAGCAGCAGTTGCAATAGTAACGAAAGCGAGTAGCAGTAGGAGCAGCCGAGAAGCAAAAGCATCCTTGCTGAGCGTGCGCGCGGGCTTCGAAAAAAAATAAAACAAAATAAGTGCGCGTTGGGATTTTTGGATTTTTAATTATATTTTTCGTGCGCCTTCGTTATGCGAATTTCAAGTGCAATTTTTCCTGCTAGTTCTGCCTGCTGCTGCTTTTCAGTCGCTATCGCGATCTTCTCAAGGCTGCACGCGTTTTCCGCTGACGCCGCTGCTCGCGTCTGCGTCGCGTCGTCATCGCGTCTGTGTCGCGTCTACGTGTTCAAAGGCAGAAATTCCTTTTAGTTCGTGCCATTTTCGCCTTCATAATTCACCCCAGCCCTCGCCCTCAATTATTTGAACATTTCTTCCACCCCGTCCTGCGTCGCGCTTCGCGTTTCGTTCCCAATTCTTATTATTATAATTTAATTTCTTTTTTTTCGGTGTTTTGTGTGCTCAGAAGAGAAAAATGAACGCCACGTTTGAAGTGCATGCATAACGCATATGTAAAGTTCAAGGAAGTCCAACGAAAGGCCAACACATGTATTCAAAAGGAAATCAAATAGTTCAAATTCATTGAAAGATAAAAGCAGAAAATAAAGAAAATAAATCAATAGAAATAAATAGAAACCAACGAGAGACGAGGGATTTTCGGGTTTTACTGTGCAGTTTGGAGAGCGGTTAATATTTTTTCCTCTAACACCCCGCCGCTGCCTGCTGCATACAGCAAACAGGGTGAGTCAAGCGCACACACGGCGTATACGCGATGCGTCAAGCATACGCAGTGTGGGCTGCGGTGGAAATGTATGGGAATTATGTAAGGATCTGCCAATTAGGGGGTTTACACTAATTATTATTTATTCTATTTAAAAAAATATATATTAAAATTATATTAACAGAATTATTTATTATTTAGTTAGCTCTTAATGATGCTCTTTCCCTTCTCTCATATTTTTTTTCATGTAATCATAAGCCATATATGACTTATATTATATCATTTCTATATACTCTAAGCAAGTGCTTTCTTATAGGCGAAAACCGTTTTGTATGGCAGACTTTCTGTCGTGGTGCTAAAGCCAAAAATGCCTTGAACTGTCGTCGCTAAATGATATTCTTAGTTCTTTTTTCGATTTATATTTTTCTTTTGTAATTTTTTGTTGCTATTATTATTATTATTGCCGGCTTTGCTGGCGTCTTTATCAGTCATTTGCTTGTGTATTATCAGTCTAAGAGCCGTAAAACAAAAGCAAGAAATTGAAAACGCCTGAAATTCAATTAGAAACAAGAAAAAGAAATTTATTTCGAATTGCATGTATGCAAGTGCTCTGCCGGCGTCTCTGATAAGGCGAAGGCAAAGTGCGCTCGTGTGGGCGGCGGTGGGTGGCCAAGGGCAAGGCATGCGTGTGTGATAAGGCGCGAGTGTGTGTGGTTGAGGGGCGCGGAGGGGAGTCAGCGATAGATCAGGTGAATGTTTTTTGCTGTTGCTTTCTGGCTTCTGCTCATATAATATTAAATACTGCGTTTTTGTGCTTATTTTTCCTTGCCTATTTGCTTATTTAATACCATATATACACGTCTCCGCAATCTACGGAGAGGGAGGCGCACTCAAAATATTCGCTGGAAGCCTGATATTTCTAATAAACAATTAATTGACACTTTGTTGGGCTGAAATATTTCCCTGGTTCGGGTTTTATTTATTTCGATTTAACTTCTGAGGATGGAGAGAAATTCTAGTAAAAGCAAGAAATTACTTCAACATTTTTGTACTTCTGGGAAACTAAATCTTTATCATATCGGCATATTCTAAAGGAAAAGGATCTCCTTATAATTCTAGGATTCCTAAGACCTCCTTTGCTTATTCTTAGTTAGTCTTCAAGGGATCCTGAGTTCTCAGAACGAGCCGAGTCTTTTCTTTTCTATTTTTTTTAGGATCCTTTTTTTTTTTCGCGTTTTTGCTCTGCTTAATGCAGCGCAACGAATTGCGGCGAGCGGCAAAAAAGCTTTTCATCAGCCCACAGCCCGCAGCCGACAACAACACACCCATAGACACACACACGCGCACACACACACTCGGGGCAACGTGGCTCTGAAACAACAACAGCAACAGCAACAACAGGAGCAATAGAAAACATTTTCCCACGATTTGAAAACGGCGACGATGACGTTCGTCACCTACAGAGAGGAAAAACCACCGCCCTCATCATCAGCGGCCTCTCCCACTCTCCTGCCTCAAACTCATCTAAATGCAGACGCCTTTCAATTCTTCGCGAGCCGCTTCCCTTTTCTTTATTTTCCACGAACAATCTCTTTTGCAGTTTTCTTCTTTTTTTTTTTTTTTAAGGAAAAGGGTTTGATTTGCATTTCCTTTGGGGGTTTATTATTATTTTTTGATTTGCAATTAAGAGCTTAAAAAATATACCTCCAAAAGAGTTTCAACTTCGGTAGATTTAATTGTTGGCAAGGGAAAGGGTTTAGACTAAGAGTTTTGTACAATTTTAATTTAAATAAAATTAGTTCTTTATTTATTTATAAATACAAAAAATAAGGGAACTTCAATAGAATTAAATTTATTTATTTATTTATAAATACAAATAATAAGGAAACTTCAATATAATTAAAAATAAAAAATCTCTTCGTCATTTAAAAATATTTAAATAAATTCCAAACTTTTATTGAAGTAAAATATTTCATTAAGTAACTGCAATAATAAGTTAGGGGTATTAACTTAACTTTGATCACATACTGTGCAGCTTAAATAATAGAGTTTTTGGTTTATTATAACTTAAATTGAATTTAGTTATTAGGATCTGGTATTTAACATTTTTTTCTAGTCGTATTTTTCTGAAATAAATGCTAAATTCTTTTCCTAAAGCAAAAACTTACATCGATCGTTAAAGATCGAACGACTTAAAGCTTAAACCCAAGTTTCGCCCCTAAATTTTTACTAGCTACAATTAATGCCGATTAAACCCAATTAATTCTGATTAATTTTCGCGGAGTAAACATTTTCCCTATGTAACTCGTACCTGGCTTTCCACTTTCCCCTCCCCTCTCCCTCCCAGCTCGCCGTCATTCGTCATTCGCTGCCCGGCCGCTGGGTGTGGGAAAGTGGGCGGAGCAGCAGAAAAAACAGAAAAAAACGAGAAAAAAAAAGAAAGAATTGTAACCCATGTTTTGTTGGTGTTTCATTTTCTCCCCCCAGCCGGTCGCCTTTGTAGCTCGTGTGTGTTGGCTCTTCGTGTTTCGTTTGTTTGCCGGCCTCCGCCCCCGATTGCCGTGTGTTTTAGTTGTAATTGCATTTGTACAACGCCGGCTGGGTCACTGCAAACGCAAATATATACATAAAGTGCTCTGTGCTCTGTGCTCTGTGCACATATAGAAATGGCTGGTACCTTCGCCATGCGACACGCGCTTAAATTGAATTGGATCATATCTTTTTTCCCATTTGTGTGTGCGGCGTGTGTAAATTGCAGGCCACGCCTCTTGCATTTGCCATTGCCCTTCCTTTCGATGTGCCTCCCCCTGTCCCATTTTTGCTAGGCTGGTCACACTACAACACACTAAATTGCATGAGAAAAAATAAAAACGAAAGAAAAGTGATTTTTCTTGGCCTGCATTTGGCCCTGAAATGTCCATTAGTTCATTAGCCACAATTGACTGCCGACAGGGGATACTCTTAGCTAGGGTCCAACAGCTATTGGATATGGAATAAAAAAGAGGAAAGAAAAAATAAATATTAGATTAAAATTACACTTGAAAAATTATATTTCAGTAATTTATGGAGTGGGTCTTAAAGTAATTAAAAGGATTTGTAGCATATATCTTAAAATGAAAACTTTCTATTAGTTCTTTTCTCTTTTAACTTGCTTATATCATAAAAATAAATAAGATCTTTAGCCTTTATTTTGTTAATAATATCCCAATTAAATAGTTATTAATTCAAATTTTTTAAGGTACTTCATTCAAGAGTATTCTGTGCCATATTTCCCCTTTTATTAGCACTGGCTTCAAGGGCGGCAGGTCCCGCTCCAGCCGATCGAAGTTGCTGTTTCTAGAACTTGTTGTTGTAGCTGCTATTTCTAGTATTTTTTTTTCTATTTCGCTGTTTTTTTTTCTTCTTACTGCTGCTTTTGTTGTCATTATGAATGAGTTTAATCAATTTCGCAGAGCGGAAAAGCGGAAAAGAGAAGGCCATTGTTGTTGGCCGCTGGGCGCTGACAGGTCGCAAGTGTTTGCACTTGACTCAGCACCATGGGCCTATTGTGTCCGTTCTCGGCACTGCCATTCACTCGAGTTAGAGATGTGAAGATCAATAAGAAAATATCGATAATTATACAATGACTTTAAATAATAATGTTTAGTCCTTAATTTACATATCAATTATATTGAATTTACAATATTCTACTATTGTTGGCTTCAATAATATGAGTTAATAAACGTGTAGATCATTAAAAAAATATCGATGGTGCTATATAAACCTTGAATAATATATCGGAAATGTTTAGTTCTGAATTTACACATTCAATATATCGAATTTACAATATTCCACTATCCTTGGCCTCTAATTTATGAGTTAATCGAAAAATATCGATAGTAACAGAGAAACATTGTTCATTATATCGATTGAAAATAATGAGTCATCAAAAGTATAAATGTTTTTTTAATCTAAGCTTACAAACTACTTTGAAATATATTCAAATATCATTTTAAACTTCCCCTTACGATAGTTACCTATCGATATTTGGTGTCATATCTATGGCGCTTGCAGTGCCAATTCCCATTCCGATTGCAATTCCGATTCTGAACTGAATCGCAGCTTAATTGCAGGCCAACACACATGTGGTTACACACTGGCCATTATCTTCGGGGTCCGTGGAATAAAGACCCGGCCAAGAGATTGCAGTTTCTTTGGTTATGGTTCAAGTTCTGGTCTCTCGACTCTTGGATCACAAAGACTATTGGCTTTGTCGGAAACCGCTGATTGATTGTCTATTAATAAGAGTTGCCATTTTCATCTTCATTTTTGCAAGCAAACTGAAATTAATTTTCCCCCTTTTCTCTTTCCTCTTCTTTCTTTGCAGGTGAGTTCTGAGTGCCGAGTGTGTGTGTGTGGAAATCTCACTAATCGAATATGTAATTTGGGTAAGCCTGGGAACTACGATTTTTTTTTTTTAAGCGGAGTAAAGCTATGTTTTTTTGTAGATTTTATTTTAAATTAAACTCTCTTTAGTTAATTAATTTTTACAAATTTTTGACAGACTCATTAATTCCTTTAAAGGATAAGCTTCCCACCAAAATTCATTTTTATATCAAATTCTTCCCTTCCTCAGCCAGCTGCAAATTGTTCCTTGAAATTCGCGCGTGCCAAAAATAAATTTCAGCTTAAAAGTGAACCCAAAAAGAAGTATAAAAAAAGAAAAAGGAATATAGAAAAATAATAAGAACTGAGGGGGGACCGTGTTTTATTTTTGAGGATGTTACCTGCTGACTTCTGTTTCGGTTTCTGTCTCGTCTCGCTTTAGTCTTTATGGCTCGAAGCCCTTGGAACCCTTCTCTTAACTGCGAATCTCGTCTCATTGCCTTTGGCAGCTGTTTGTTGACCCAAATTTCTTAACCGAAGATTTCTATCAGTTGGCTTCCCGATGTCAGGGAGTCCGAGTAAATTAAAGCCCTTGGCCGCAGGCAGGGCAACCCTTTTATTTCGGTTTTTCATCTAGTGAAAGTTCCTTCCTCTTGCGGCGCGTGCCAGAAGAAAGAAGAAAGGGCGAAAGAAAGCGAGAGCCAGCTGTTTTGATAACGGTTAATAAGGCACCGGACACCATTAGGTTCTTAGCGGGTGAAAGTGGTCTCTTCCCATTCATTCCAGATCGATCTAGATGGGAAGGAAATGGGAAATGGCCAAGATAGCGGTCTTATTTCGGTTAATAACCGTTAGGGGTAATAAGTGAAAGTTTTTTGCTCATTAATAGGGTAACAGGTAGTGTGGCAGATGTTATGGAGAATTCCGTTAGGATTCTTCGGAGAAATTAATGCTCTTATGACCAATTAAGAAAGTAGAATTGTAAATAGGTAGAGTTCTGCATAAAAGAAACTCTTCCAACCCAGAAGTCCCTTTAAAAAATCAAATATTTAAAGCATTAAAAATCACAAACAAAAGAGTTGAGAATTATTAGACCCCCCTTCCCACCGTTCCATTCCGCTGTTTCCGTTCCGTTAGGATTCTTCTAAGAAATTAATGCTCTTATGACCAATTAAGAAAGTAGAATTGTAAATAGGTAGAGTTCTGCATAATAGCAACTCCTTCCAACTCAAAATTCCATTTAACAAACAAATATTTATGGCATTCAAAATCAAAAACAAAAGAGTTGAGAATTATAAGCCCCCCTTCCCACCGTTCCATTCCGCTGTTCCCCCCTCCCAACCTCAGTGATTAAGCATGTCTCGTTTCGCTTGAATTTGAAACTGCAAAACGAAAGCAAAATGTTCTCAGTTCACCGTTATGGCCGACGCATTCCATTGCCATTCCGTTCCATTCCATTCCAATTTGGCGCGGACATGCTAAAAGCATTAATCAATCATATGATATATGGCTGGGCATGGTGAAGGAGCAAATGTATTTGGCTGGAAATATGTTTCTGCCTTGATCTGGGGCGTTATCTGGCCTAATGAAGCATAATTTGTTTCCGAACTCGATCGGGGAGAGAGAGAGATGGCAGCTGGAGAGACTGAGATGGAGCGCAATAGATAGAGATAGAAAGATACACACAGAGAGAGAGAGAGAGAGAGAGAGGGGCTCACGAGGACGATTCATCTTTTAATTACCGCGTTGAAAGCCAGCATTTTTCATCGCCGCATCGATATGCCCAGGTCTGGGGCTCTGGTCTTAAGCCACCATGGTTAACCCACGCATGCCTGAGCAATTTAGTGTGTTAAGGCTTTTGCACTAAAATAAATCTACGGCGATTTGTTTGTTTGCACAAGCTGCCGGCTGCATCTCTCCCATTCCAAAATGGGTGTATCGCCCCCTCTCTAACGCTCTGCCGTTAACTGCCCGCGGGGCCTACACTAAATATAACAGTCTCTCTCTCTCTCTCTCTCGCACTCTACCTCCTTCATTTGTACACCTGACCCCCTGCGCCGCGAGACCCGCCGCCCCTGGACTGGGTGTTATTTATCATAAAAAATTGCTCAGATTTGTTTTGCGACGGGCAAAGACATGACGCTCATTTGTTAGAGCAGAGCAACGGCAACGAAGCTTTCTCTCAGCTGCAAGCAGCCAGCCAGGCAGATACCCTATAAAATCAGGGGGTATTTACACTTTAAGGAGAGGTTTGAGCAGTATACTAAAGAACTATGGGTTATAGGTTAATGTTTACTCTACATTTTGGTTTATAAAACCTAAATAATATATTCTTTATCATAATTAGTTTCGTTTTTCCTAGAAAAGGCATGCTTTTTGAATGTATTTTTACATTTTGTTTACTTTACTTAATTATTTATCAACATCCCAATACATTAAATTTATTTCCGATTTACTTATGTATATACCCCATATCGATAAATTCGATATTTAATTTATATAATCGATACAATATAGATAAAAAGGTTTCTATTTTAGAAGTATGTATATATCGGTATACAATATTTCCGATACACCAATGTACCACATATCGATAATTTCGATTATAAATCTAAATATTCTGTTACCAAATAAAGGTTCGATTTTAGATGTCTTGATAAACAATACAAAATTGATTAATTATCGATATTTGCAATACAGGATAATTTTGAAATATTCTTTTACCGATATACGATATGTTCGATACATAAATTATCGATTTATCATGAGCCCTAAATCGATATATATAATATTATATTTTTTTAAATTACTTTAACCCGCATCACAAGCCAAAAGGGTATGCGTAGTTGCATTTTCTGCATTTCTTGTTCTTTGTCCGCTGCACTTGTGTTTTACTGCTGCTGCCGCCCCCTCACCTGGCCGAAATAACAACCCACCTGAGATCCCCCGTCAGCGTGTGTTCTCGTTTTTATTAATGTAGCCGCCGTCGTTTGCTTCTTCTTGGCACGGCCCAAAGTTCAACGCAAATATAATCTGTCAAATAATTTATCAGTGTTTGCCGAGATCCCGATCCCCGAATCCGGAGTCCTCCCAACATGAGCTCCCTATCTGCTAGGCCAGTTCTAAAGTTCAGATTGAAGAGCCTTCTGCGAAGACGACGATGATCGAGCAGCATCTCTGCTCTCCCGCAAGCACTTCTGTATTGAACTCCCTTCTGTTTGCACAAATCTCAAGGCCGACGAGAGAGAGAGAAATGCGTGGCTTGCCGATCATTTGAGATCTTTCTAAATAATAAACACAAAAAATAGGAAAGCATTGGCTCAAGAACACAGCGAGTTCAAAGGTAAAGCTAAAAGGTAAATAAATGTCAGAAGGTTGCTTAGTAGTATTAAAACTTTTATTCTTCTTTTTTTGCTCTTTTCTTTATTTTTTAATATTTTTAAGGTAATCGATATACAGAAGTGCATTTAGTATTTATCGATAGATAGTTTTTTGAGTGTTACCGTATTTCCAGATATTTCATAAATGCAATATTTGCACTGGTCATTATTCTTTGGTTATATCATGCTTTCAATTCGTATTATCTTTTTACAAGAAATTAATTTGACTTTAAGAATTAATAGAAAATATCTGAAATGTTTTAGTTCTTTTAAAAAAACCTCAGTTTCATTTGCAGTGCATTTTATTTTTCGTTCTATTATTGTCAACGCTTTCGCTCTTCTTGATATGCTTTTGCGTTTTGCGAAAATGCTTTCAATTGTTTGTGGCTGCATTTTGGCTCGATCCGCAGCGGCGCATCATCGACATGCATTTGGTTCTAGTTTTCTCACTTTTTCTTTATAGGGATTCCTTATGTTTTTCTTTTTTTTTTTTGTTGTTTTTAGTGTGTGTGTGTGGTTGTGTTTGCTCTCAAACAGAAACGATTAAATTATCTCAAGGTTGCACGCGCGCCTCTTTGCTGTTGCATCTTCCTTTTTGGCGCTTTTCGCTTCCTTTAATTCCCCGCCTTCTTTGTTTTGAAATCTCGGAGATTTCAACACCGTTTCTGCGATTTTTTTCGTTCTTTTCTTATTTTGGTTTTTATTTCCTTTTTATTTCCCTTTTTTCTGTTGCCTAAACGGTTTCGTTTTTTGGCCTACAGACCCAGTTTGTTTATTTATTTCGCGCGAGGAAGCTGGTCCCAAAACCTGTCCCTTCAGCCTTTTTCTCGCGATTTCTCACCCTTTTTTTGTGCCTCTCTTAACCCCGCTTAACCCCTTTTATCTTAACCACCTGTTGCCCTTTTGGCTGCATCGATTTATCGCTCTTAACCCGCCAGCAGCAATCGCAGCCTCAAAATCCGTGTCGTGCTCCTCCTTCGCCTCGCCGAACATCGTGTGAATTATGATATTACAAGGCAAAGGCTGCTGTTTCTCCGTTTTTTTTTATTTAACTTTTTTTCATGCTGACCGCTTGTGCCAGGAGCAACATGTTGCCGCTTGGTCACGTGCTCTTTTGATTTCGAGCGGCGAACAGGTGTCGAATATCGAATATCCCGGCAGATCTCAGACATCCTCCCATGTTTATACACATATTTATCGGCCTGGACTTTGTGTGTTTATTGGTTTTAATGGCCTTAAGGCGGCGGTGTCGGTGTTGCTGGAAAATGTTCAACAAAAATAAACTTAAATTGGTTCAAGTCAACAGCATTCCGGGCTATGGCTATCATAGATCTAATTGCGTTTCCATCAGCAAAAGCGAGCAAACGGCAGCTGCGAATGCTGCAACAATTGATAAGAATAACATAAATAGCACTGCAGAGGAGGCAGTCACATTTCCAGATCATCATCAGCAGCCGCCAAGGAAATATTTCAAGTGCAGCAGGCAGCTAGAAAAATGCCCAGCAGCAAGCTCTAGGGAATAATGCCAGGCAGCCATGGCAACAATGACTAAGAAAAGTCTGGGGAAATGTACACTGAAAGGGAAGATTCAGGAAAAAATACATAGTACTTTAATTTAGGAAGGGAAACCTACTGCAGGTGAGAGTAGTTCCAAAAATTAGATTTAACTTTGATAAGTACTGTGAACAAAATGTGAAATAATTTATTTTAGGGGATACCTAATAACATTTATGAAGAACTACAAAATATAAATTTAACTTTGACTTAAAAGCCATATTTGGACTTATACTTGATATTAAAAATTACAGAAATTAAATTGTTGGTACAGAAATATTATAGAATACAAATTTTTGACAAGAAACCCTTTTTTTAACCCTATAAAAAAATAAGTCAGCAGGTAAGCTGCTATTTTTGTATTAAAAATTGTATAAAGTGAAATTTATAAATACAGAAGTATTACAAAATAATAATTTTCAACAAGAAACCCGATAATTATGAAGATAGAAACGCGTAAATAGAAACCTGGCTACATTATATATTTTATTTTTTTGAGTTTATGCAAATTTATTCCCGATTCCTCTTCCAATTTTTCTGTTGTGTATATTTAGCAAATTCCTTCGCTGAGCCCACGCATAAGACACTGCAAGAAAATCTCAAGTGCAACATGAAGTTGCTTCATTTTGCTAACGATGCGCGCGTGTCGCCAACATGTTGCTGCTGTGTCGCCCCCTTGGTGTTACTGTTGCTGTTGCTGTTGCTGTTGTCGTTTGTGTCATTAGTCAAAGAAACCAAGTCAGTTGCTGGCAATCAGCAGCCCGTATGTTGGCCAAATCAATTGCCAAGTTGCTGCTGCTGCCGCTTGTGTTGCTGCTGTTGCTGCTGTGTTGATTGTGTCAACGACAACAGAGCGGCAGCAGCAACAATAGACTTAAGTCTGGGCATGATTCATGGACAGGCTGCAGTTTTCTATTCGAAGGTGCAACACCCACACAAAGAAGCAACACACGCTAATTGTGTGTGAAAGCGGCAACGGCAGCAACTTGAGCCACATTGCTCATACGCCCACGTGGCCCCCGAAAGAAGGCAAAAGAGAGGCGCTTTTTGGCATTTCCATTTTTCCAGCATTTTCCATGGCATATTTAGCATTCGCAGCAGCGGCGGCGACAACGCAATCATAACCATAAAAAGTTGCTCATTTTCTAGGCATTTTTCTTTGGTTTTTTTTTTTCTTCGTTCGCTACTATTTTCGGCGTTTATTTCTTGCGTCTTTTTGGCGACTATTTTGAATGAGAAAATCCGCTTTTGGTCAGCAGCCAGCAGTCAGAGGCGGGCCGTAAAAGGAGCTTGTAAGTGCTACTGTTTCCAGGCCCGGCAAACGGTAAAAATGCCGCATAATTTACGCAAAAAAGCGCCAAGCCAGCGTATGCGGCCAAAGCGCTCTTTTCACTTTTTTCACAAATGGCCATGCAAATTACAAGACACATTAGCCCCGGCAATCCTACGCCTGCCAGGCCAAGCCAGGCCAAGCCAGGCCAGGCCATTCCGCCTAACCCCAAAAATGGGAGCAACAACAGCAGCAGCAGCAACAGAAATTTCAGCCGCAGCAGCAGCAGCAAAACGGAAATGCGACAACAGCAGCAGCCATGACAACAAACACTAGCAGCTGCCAAGTAGCCACCGAAAAATGGATTGTTTTTAGGCCACAGTTGCCTTTATTTTTGGGAAAATTTTCCACAAAACCCCCTATTTTTTAAGGCCTTTCCAGGCTTACCAAAATAATTTCTATAACCCTGTATTGTCTTAAATAAATTTCCCTTAAAGAATTGAGTTAAAAAATTAACCGAAAAATTGATTGTTTTTGGGCCAGAGTTGCCTCTATTTTTGGGAAAAATTTCCACAAATTTTTAAAAGGAAAGTACCCCTATTTTTTAAGGTCTTTCCGGGCTGAAGATTAAGATTAAGTTTAAGATTATTATTATTATTATTAATTATTATTATATTTTTAACGTTAGCAGTAAATTTTTGTTAACTCTTGAATAAAGAATGAATGAAAGAATGAAGAAGTAATTTGTAAGCCCTATGTTGTCTTATATAAATTTCCCTTAAAGAATTAAGTTAAAAAATTAACCGAAAAATGGATTGTTTTTAGGTCAGACTTGCCTTTATTTTGGAAAAATTTCCACAAAATTTCAAAAGGAAAGAAACACCTATTTCTTAAAGCCTTTCCAGGCAGATAAAATAATTTCTATAACCCTAACTCGTCTTAAATAAGTTTCTCTCAACGAATTAAGTAAACAAATTATTTAAAATGTTCACAAATATGGTCACTTTAATTTGATGAAACACAAAGGACTTTAGCAACCCTGTGCACAGTAAGCATTGGCTACTTATTAGGGGAACCGTTCGAGCCGGAAAACTTAAACCGGCGACTGCCTTGGCCAACGTTTGTTTGTTTGTCGTTTTGGAGCGTTTGGAATGTTTAGTTAACCGTAAACAGTCGCCAATGCCCCCGCGCCATTTTGGCATTGATTGCCGGCCAAGGAAACACTCAAAGTACACGGCAATTATTTGGGATATTTCCCATAAAAATGAAATAGATTCAAAGGAAACAGCTCCTAGTTTAAGCCAGACTTAATTTATCTTTTTCTGAGGGTTACATTACCTTTAATTTGCTAAAAATAAGTACAAGAACTCCGAATTGCTAGAACCTTACAAAATATGAAAGGAATATAATATTTAATAGATAACTTTGAATCCCCTTAAAATAGATCATAAACTCTCTACTCTATATCGATTTTTTTGCGCGGTGTGAGAAGCCCAAAGCACACATCCCGGGCAAGTCGGTGGAGCGTGAATAACATTTGGTAATCATGGCACAAACACGAAAATGCATTAACCAAAATTGTGATCATAAATTTTCAATCGACACGCGGCGGGTGCTGTTCCTCCCCTTAACCCCCTGGTGGCCGCCCCTCTTAACCCCATCTGGCTTCGATTGCCATGAATGACTTGACTTGAGTGGACCAAGAGAGCTTTGAACTGGACTAGAAGACGGAAGACTTCGAGACCCGAGACTTGCGACTCGCGACTATCTAGCCCCGCGTATTTCTCTCTTTTATTTTTGCTGTTTTCTTGGATTTTTTTCTGTTTTATTTTTTTTGGCCTCGGGCATTTCTTTATCCCCACATGCGAGGATTGTGGCTGCTGCCGCTGCTGCAGCTGCAACAGCAAGAGCAAGAGCAACAGTTGTTGCAGTTGCACATTCTTGGCCAGAGAAAGTTTTGTTGTTGCTGCCGTTGCACAAGTGGCAGTTGCAGTTGCATTTTGCCGTTTGGGTCAGTTAAATGGCAAAAGGCTTCAGCAGAAGAGAAAAATAAAATAAAAATAAAACAAAAATGCAAAGGAGAGGTGCGTGGGTGCTGCGAAAAATAAAATGATGAAAATCCAGCTAAGCAGCTTGGATCTGCCCACTTTTGAGGAACTCAAATTCGGAGGAAGTCCTCGATGTTTTCTTATATTCCAAGAGATAGCTTGGGATTTTAGAAATACTTCCACATTTTAAACAATACATTTTTAGGAGGAAAACAAAAACATACATTAAAATATTAAACCCTTAAGATAAATGTCACTAACTTTTATTTAGAATGAATTGATAAATTAAATAAACTTTAGGAAAATAATCTAAGTTCTAATTTACCCAGCAATCTTTTTATAGAAATCTTTACTGTTATTACCACAATCCTAGCTACCAAATTCCTAGCAACAAGGCTGAAAGGAATTCTAGTTCGGGTTTATTTTTTTCCACGAACTTTGCCCCCCCATGAAGTCCTGGCCAGTGCCACTTTGCCAGTCAGCCAGTCAGTCAGTCACTCACTTATTCAGTTGAGCTCTCACAGCTTAATCAAAGCAATTTGCGAGAGGTTAACCCTAACAACCTAAAAAGCCCGTGGAAAAAAAGGCAGATAGTTGCCGCTTCTGGCTTCTGGCATATGAGTCAGTCCTCGCTGCTGTGTCCCTTTTTTAGGCATCCTTTTTTCCTGAACTCTTCTTTTTTTTTGTCCGGCCTGAATTCTCAAAAATGTCTAGTGTGTGTTGTGTGTGTGCCGTTGGTGTTGCTGTGGTTATTGTTGTTATGTATGTGTTTGTACAACGCCTTGAATGCGGCTTCTGTTGTCTGTTGTCGTTAGCCTGTTGCTGCTGCTGCTGTCGGTGTTGCTCTTGTTTCACTATCAACGCATTCCTTTTGGCCCCACTCGCCGCGATAAAAATTTATTGAGCCGAGGCCTCTGGGTCTCCGTTTCAGCTTCCATTTCAGTTAGCATTTTTTCCCCCTTCCATATACTCTCAGCGAGGGCATTGCGAATTTTATTCAGAGTTTGTAAGGCAATTATTGGGAGGTAATAAGGATAGGAGTTTGTATTTTGATTTCGATAAATTATATGGTGTTAATCGATTATTTTGATGGGTAGAAAAGTGAGTAACTTTTATGCAGTCAAATCTTTATTTTGCAGGACAAATGGATCGATCGATTTTTTTAAAGATAAATTAATTTAAATCGATAATTTCGATTGCTAGAAAAGGACTCCTTTTTTAATCAAGAGAATATCGGTAAGGTAACTAATTTTAATAAGTATTTTCGGTATGTAGAAAATTTGGTAACTTCTGGTTTAGAATCCTATAAAGTGGATTTTTTAATTTCGGCGATAATTTCGATACTTCAATAACTTATTCACTTCTGGATCATAATCTTAGGTAGTTTTATTTTTTCGTCAAGAATAGCGATAAGTAAACGATCATTTTGATACATAGAAGAGTGAGTAACCTTGTGATCAAGAGTTCTTTGAAAATAGATAAGTGAAACAATTTTAATCGATTATTTTGATATACATAGAAGTGGTTCTAAAAAATATCTGATTTGATAGTTTTAGTCTTTGTTATTACTAATAAAATAAAATACTAATAAAATACATTTAAAAAAATAATAATATATAACCGATAAAATAAATAAATAAAAACTATATAAACGATAATTATCGATAGTGTTTGAGGTATAAAATATTCTACAAAAGAATACCTTAAGGGTATCATAACTTCGGCCTTTAAGAACTTGGCTTCCTTTCTCGTTTCCTCTTTTTTTCTTTGTTTTTTTGTTTTGCTGTTTTTGGTTGTTTATTTTTATTGTTGCCGAGGTGTTGTGGCTGTTGCTGTTGCTCTTGCTGTTGGTGTTGCTGCTGCCGCTGCTGCTGCTCCTCTGACTGTTGCCGCTGCGTCTCGAAATCAATTGAGTTTAACTGCTTTTAATTTACTTGGAATTTGTGCGGCTTTAATGGATTTATGTCGGCTTATGTTGCCCCAGCTACAGGTGGCTTGAAAGTGTTGCTGCTGCTGCTTCAGTTGCTGCTTCAGTGGCACTCACCAGAGGTTGCTGCTGCCGGCCGTGTGTCAGAGTGGCTTGTTCCTCTGCCACTACACAATATTAAAATTTATCATGTGCTAAAAACTTATCAATTAAATATATGCATAACATTGTCCGGGCCTCAGCTTCGGCTTCAGGTTGCTGCTGTTGCAGCCACTTGTTGCTGCTTGCTGCTGCTTGCTGCTGCTTGCTCGCCCGGCAGCAACATCAATCAAAATACAGGCATCAAAATGCAGCCGCTCGCAATTTGATGTCGCGACTGCAATTTAGACATGCCTTGCCATGTTATTAACTAATTACAGGCGACTAATCTAAAACGCCGCCATGCAACAGGTGCCCATGCATCATCCCGGCAGCAGCAACCTTGCAACATTGCCGTTGCAGGCTACACGCCAGCCACCGTCCCGTCCAGCAGCTGCCTAATGAAAAGTGACATCTTGGCCACGACTAGGCCCAAACTGTCAACGTCTCCTTGTCTCCTTTGTCTGCCAGTTGCTGCCCCTCGTCTCCCGTCTCCCTGCTCCTGCTCCTGCTTCTGCTTCTGCCCTGGGTCCTCCGCCTCGTTTGCATGTCTTGTCATTCGTCATTCTCGTGGCTTAAGCCAGGTTCAGGTTCAGGTGAGGCTCGCTCAGGTGGGGCTCAGGTGCTGGGTGCATGTTGCCGGCAGCCAGAAGATGTCGCAGCCGCAAGGAGAGAGCTTGCATAACATTTGCAGGAGGGGCCCACCCGCTAGATGGCTTCGGACACATGTTGCCCATGTCGCTCATGTCGCTCATGTTGGTCGTTGTTGCTCGTTGTTGCCCCGTGTTGCAGCGGCACGCACACACACACCCACAGTGCCTGGCAAAATTATAGGGATTTCTGGTGATTAATTTGAGAGTTTTAAGAGATGTTTTTAAAGGGGATACCCATAAAGTAAAAGGATCAGCCTTGAATAAGTTTGAATATTCATGTATATATATTTAATTTCTAAGAATTAAAAATATAAATATTTAAATATATTTCCCAAATATATAAATATATTTTCTAAGTATATTCTATAAGCACACACACCTACAGTGCCTGGCAAAATTATAGGGATTTCTGGTGATTAATTTAAGAGTTTTAAGAGATGTTTTTAAAGGGGTTATCCTTAAAGTAAAAGGGTTCTGCCTTGAATAAGTGTGAATATTCATGTATATATATTTAATTTATAAGAACTAACATTCTAAATGTATAAATATATTTTCTAAATATATAAATATGTTTTATAAATATTTAAAAATATTTTATAATGGCTCCCAAACCCTTATCCTTGCCTGTTTCTATTTTATATTGTGACTGTGCTTTGCCGGAAGCAGATTCTGTGTTAATTACAAAAGAACTGGCCCCAAGTCTCTGCTCCTTCGATGATTATGATGTTGTTGTTGTTGCGTTGACATGCGTTGCTAAACGTGCCGCCTGTGGTTTAGCCCTCCCCCCTGCGGAAAAGCCCCCCCCTTGATCCACACAGCACGCATTCAAATGAGGCCTCTGAGCCAGAGACTTGATTTCCTTCCTTCAGCCAAACGACAGACAGACGAACAACAACTTGCGGCTTGTGGCATGTTGCTGTTGCAGATGTTGCTGCAGCAGTTGTTGCTGTTGCTGCTGCTGCTGCTGGTGGAAGATTATGAAAATTAGATATACAAATCAGCAAACGAACGGATGCTCGACGGCATCACATGGGGCAGCATCAACATTTGATGCGTACAAGATCAAGCGATGGAGAGACATGGGCATCTTTATGGGTTAAAGACTGAAGTCTGAATGCCCTTCGAAGGGGATTTTTTAAGTAATTTTATAATGAATTTAAGGAAGTTTAGGTCAAAAATATTTATAGAAATTGATTTTTAGAGAAATTTGGTTATGAATTTAGGAAAATTTAGCTGAAAACTGTTTATAGAAAGAAATAATAAAGTTCTTCTTTAATATTCTTTAACATAATAAACGAGATATTAGTTTTCTTTGAAGGAATGTCTGGAAATATATTTTTGTGAAATATTTGTGGGTTATTTTTAAAGCTATACTTAAGGGGAATTGTTTTAAGCAATTTAAAATTTTGTGGGACAAAAAGAATTGCTGTTATTTTATGAACTTGGTTTAAATAAAAAAGAAATTCACGCCGTCTTTTTAGCAACGAATTTTCTTTATGGATTTCTAAAATATATATAAAGATTTTTATGGTTAAATATATTTTAGTAAATATATTTCTAACATGTAGCAGTAAAAATCTTATTTATTTCAAAATGATTAAAGGGTATTAAAATAAATTTAAAGCCCAAGATATTTTTGCAAAACCTCTGGCTGCCGGCAGCCTAACATGCAACATATTGCTGCAGGTCAGGGTCGTGAGATGCTGCAGCTACAAACATAAATATATAAGAAAAATATAAAAAATATCTGCGTGAAAGGGGCAAACCTTTTTCTTATATTTTTTCTGCTCGTTTTTGGCCTGTCGCCTGCGCTGCGTAAATTGCTTACCAATCAAATGTAAGAGGCTCTCGCGGAAATTGCTTGAAACGGAAATGTGCTCCTTTTGCGTTGCCAATTTCATGTCATTTGTTGACAACGCACAACGGATATTGTTTAGTATTTTGCATAAAAGTCGTTTTCCATCTCACTTTGCGTATCGCTTTTAGTAGGTTAGAAGGAAGTTGTCGCTTAGCCTCGGCCTGCCTGCTGCCTCTCGCCTGCTGCCTTAGCCGCAGTTTTCTTTTGGCCTGTCCGAGAGTTGGCCTCTGGCATGGCTTAATTATAGTCTTTTGGCCTTGTGCATTTGCCAGGCGCCGCAGCAGCAACAACTTCAAAAAAAAGGCTGCAAAAAAGACTGAAACACAGGCCACGCCCACTCCACACACTATTTGCTTTGGCCTGCGGTCGCACTTTATTTCTGTGTTTTTTTCTTTGGCTTCAACTCTTTTTTTTTGAGCGGTTTCTTTGGTATTTTTTCGGTTTCCAGTTGTGACTGCTATTTGGGGGGCGTGGCTGAGAGGAAAATACAAAAAAGACAGGGGGAGAATCGAGAATAAATCGAGAAATGTGTTGGACAGTAAAGATATTACAAGGATTAAATATTTATAAATTAGGTAAATAATAATTAAGAATAAGGAGGAATTCATCTAGATTTGGTTTCTCTGAGGAAAATATATTTGTGCTGAGAAAATATACAATATAAATTTAAAGTCAATATATCAGCCGGATTTAATATTAATAAATTAGTTAAATAATAACTCCGGACAAACATAAATTAACCAAGATATTATTTCGTTAATGTAAATATATTTGAGCAGAGAAATCTTAAGATATCACAAAGCTTAAATATTTACAAATTAGTTTACAAATAACTCCGGAGAGAAATGTATAAATCAAGACATTATTTCCATGAAATAAATATAATTAACTCATTTAATAAATTCCCCATCAATCCTTCCTTGATCTTCTTCTATTTTTAAATCAAAAACGTAACAAATTCCACTTTTAATTCCCGATTAATCAGCGATCACAAGTTAGTAGAGCCTAACTAATTCCAATTCCGCCAATATCCTCCTCTTATTTTTAGTTTCCCCCACTTAACACTTGGGCAACGAACGAACCAAGGGGAGGACTAGTTTTAATATGCACTTACCTGTCAGATCATTAAAGTAAAAATTGATTTTCTAACTTGCAACGATTTTTGCATTAACAATTAGTCGCTGCAACGCTCCTTCGCTCTCTCTCTCTGCGTGTTATTAATTAACAATGCCACACCAGGCAGGCGCATTTAAGACATTAATTGCCCGAACAGGTTCTATTTATCGTGGCGGAGAGCCCGTTCGAGATCGGGAGCCCTGGACATTGGGAAATCTGTGGGACGACGCCTCAATCAATCTAGCAAATTGTCGCCCAGTTTTTTCCTTTTTCCCTGATCGCCGCGATCTTTGTCTCGGCAATATCGAACACCAACGGGGGGCAATGGAGTGTCTCATCTGCTGCCATTATGCCAAGATCTAGATATCGGGCATATTGGCCGTACTATATGGTCTCTAATTATGACAACTACGCAGCTGTGCGTGCTCACGTGATTTTCTAATTAGACATCGGCGGAGATAGAGATGACAGTGAGCGATAAAGTCGTTGCCATCATCTCGTCATCGTCATCGGATGGGGCAGCGTTGCTAAATTGACAATCGGAGCGAGTTTTTTTTTCGGGGCTGTCCACTTGCTGGAAAGGGGATAAGGGTTGCCAGGGACACTCCAAGTTAATCTGGTTTTTAATAATTAAATAAAGTTTAACTCATTTTTTTACAAAATAAATTTTTATCATATTTTATTTTCTTCTTAAAAACTCCCCAACTTTCACCATTTATTTTCTGATCAACCAAAACGAGTTGGCAGCCCCGTTTGCTTAGTTGGCACACCCACAGCTGCCGCTACCGCCCGACACGCCTCCTTTTCCGCCTGCCGCCCCCTTAACCCTCAACTGCCCGCCCGCCTTAACCCCACTCTTGGCTTGGAAAGAAAGAAAAGAAAAAAAGCGGCCTCAACACGCCCACTGAAAACGCTCGCTGAGCTTTAATGCGTTTTCATTTAACACACGTCTTGGCCTGGCTTGTTAGCCTGTGCTGGTATTGGTGTATTGGGGTGTGTGTGTGCGAGTGAGTGTGCGAGAGTGTGTGCGTGAACACCTCCCACTTGGCAATCTAATATAAAAAGTCAGGCACCGCGAATTGGACTTGGACTGCCGAGCTCCTTGGCTACCGATTTTTCGACGAGTCTGTTTCTTTTCTGCAGATACTCTATAGGTTTTTCGGGGTTTGCTTATATTTGTTTTTTTAGATTAAAAATATTTTTTGCAAAGCTTTTTTATTTACATATTAATTTATATATATTTCATTGAGTTTTCTCGAACAGAAATATTTCTGTTTCATATTTTCCCCTGAATTCTGCGAGCAGCATTCAGATTCCTTGTTATTGGATTAAATAACTTTGTGAAGAAAATGTATTTATTTATATAACAAATATTTAAGGACTAGATATTTTCTATTTAAATTATACAAGTACATATTTTAATTTTGGTTTAGGATTTTTATTAAATTATTTCTTTATAGTTTTTATTTTAAAGAATACTTCGTTTATTTATTTATTTTTTTTAAGAAAGAAAGGGCACCTTAACATTCGGTTTTCAATAACTGATTTACCTCCGCAGCGTTTTCATCTCTCATTTTTTTCGCACATTTTTCGCTGGCTTTTGGCGCTTTTTCGCTTCCGCATGCCTAGACCGAGTTTATATTTATATATATGTGGATATGCCATGGGGTCTCCACTATATATATTTATATATATGCTATGTGGCATATGTATATCAATATTTTGCAGCTCGTTCGGAGCCGCTGCTGGCTCTCGCTCCACATTAATAACGCATCCCACCCTCTAATTGCGTTTTACCTGGTCGCCTTTAATCGAATTTTCCCGAGCCTTTCCTCTCTGGCTCTTGCTCTGGTGCTCCTTCTTGTCAGAACGATGCACAATTTCGATTACGCTCAGCAATGTTAACCGATTACATATATATCTCGACTTATTTACTTTTATTTATTTTTTTCTATATTTTTTTTTTGGGGGCCTGATAAGTGCCAACGAAGTTGTCTGCTCTCTCGGTGTCTTTAGAAAGTGCTTCCGCATTTGCTGGGCCGAACCCGGGCTCTCCGCGAGGAGAGTTATGTGCCCAGATTAGCGGGTGTGTGCTAATGTCTCGGGGCCCCGGCTGGGAGTGAGTTTGGGTCACTCTTTATCTGCCTATCGAATGCGGCCTAATGAAACCCATAACTCGGCACTTTTCCGGAGCGAATGGCGGCCGGGCTGCGGCGCCTTATTGGGGTCATGCGAAAGGTGTCGATCGCTAATCGTCGCCGTCGAGGAGCCAAAAATGGGAATAGGGAGTGGATGTGCTCCTCCCAATAAGGGGCTGCCGGTAGTAGGTGCCACCTGCCTTGAAATTCTGGGATCTAGAGGGGAAGAAACTTAAGAGAAAATAAAGCGGGGATTTTATAAGGAAAATTATATTAAGGGAAAATGTTGAAGAAAAAGTTAAAGCTCATACTAAGACCCTTATAAATATTTTTAAAAGTCTTTTGAGGTTTCTTTGTGCTTATATTTTATATTTATAAATAAAAATATAGCAGGGATTTATTAAAGCAAAAGGAGTTTAGGGAAAAGGTTGCATAAATATAAATATTGCATAATAAAACCTTTATAAATATTTGAAAATGTCTATTGAGTTTGTATTTGAATATATTTAAATATTAGAAATAAAAATAAAGCAGGGATTTAAAGAAAAATTTAAAGAAAAAGTTAA
Source organism: Drosophila rufa (assembly GCA_018153105.1). NCBI lineage: Eukaryota > Metazoa > Arthropoda > Insecta > Diptera > Drosophilidae > Drosophila > Drosophila rufa. The sequence continues at coordinate 9,563,544 of JAECXS010000123.1, read as the reverse complement.
AGCTTATCTTAAAACCTTTATAAATATTCTTCAAGGTTTTTAAGAATTTACTTGATTATATTTTCAAATTGATAGGTATTTTAAAATATTTATTAAATAATTACTAAGACAAATATTTGTTTTGTGAAATTATTTTAAATATTTTTGATGCTTTTTTAAGGGTTTAAGTCAGATTAGTTCTCTTCCAAAGAAGAACATGTTTCTATATTAATTTTTAAAACTTAAACATTTTAATTTACTTATATAATCAAGGCCGATCCTTGGCTTTATATATATCCATCTAAATAATTGTCTAAAATCCGTGCTCTCCTTTCTCTTTTCTTGTGTCTTGCAGGTGAGTTATTTCGAACGACTTCAATTAGCAATTGAGATTACTCTCGTACTCGGCTCGGAGAAGCAGGTAAAAAAATGCCTTAAATAGCCAAATGCCCCAAAAAGCATAAGAAGGAGTGTGTGTACGAGTGTGTGTGCGAGTGTGTGTGTGGACTGTGGCCAAGAGCCATATGGATTTGGCTGTGGATGCATATTCAGTCGGCTGATTTGGCTAAAGGCTGTCACATTTTCCTTGGGCCGCTAAGAGAAATGACCACAAAATGCGAACATAAATCAACACAATGGCCAAAAGGTGTGGAGACCGTGCAGCAGCAGCAACAGCAGCAACCACTTGGGCATATGAAAATGCAAATTTCACATGGGAAAAACAAGCCGCGGGGGATGACAATTTGCTCTGGCTGTTTTCTGCTGCTTTTCTGCTTTTCCGCTGCTGCTGCTTCGAGTGCTGCTGCTGACTCAAAACAGTTGCAAAGTTGTTGCTGAATTAATAAACTTGCAACTGGCGGCGGCGGCTTTTGGTTGGCTTTTGTAAAAATGCCGCCAAATGCCTATTTTGATGTTGTTGCCGTGGTTGCCTTAAAGCAAACGATACGCATTCAAAATGAACGAAACAAAATTGAAATCTGACACCAAAAGAATTGACAGAAAACACACACAAAACATACCAGTGCACTGGGAGAAAATGGGTTAGACAGAAAGGAAACTAAAGCTGAGACATAATTTGGAGAAATAAGTTTAAAAAACTAGTTTAGTTCCCTAAGGTGATGGTAGATTTCCTAGTAGCGATTTGTGTTCCACAAGAAAATATTTATTCTCTATAAATAGGTGAAAAATAAAAGCAGAAAAAATATTTATAAATAATTATTCTTTCTCTTTTTCATAAACCTGACAAGATGGATTATTATTAAATACCGATTCGTGTTCAGGTCGAAAATAGTGAGACGCTTTAAATGGGCAAAAGAAATAAAGGATTAAATTCTAGTTTAATTTAGGCTTAGTTTCTTTCAAAATACCTGATGTGATGGGAGATTTTTAAACACTGCTTCGTGTTCAGCTCAAATATATCAAAAATAAATTTATTACATTTATTCTAAATTGTATTAATACCAAAAAATACTGAAAAATACTATATTTTAATGGTATATTATTATTTTAAATTTTTTTTACAAAAATCCCAAAGCTTCTCTAATTTTTCGCAGTGCCCAAGAAACTTTGACTAACAATTGCAACGGCTTTTCGGGTGACTTCCAGACTTGGTTCGGCCAACAAAAATGCAAATTCAATGAATGCCCATTCGGCCTACCTCCCCCTCCCCAAACTCCCCCTGGGCCGCCCCCATCCCTGCCCCTTCAGCTCCCGAACGTGACTCAAATTGCTTTTAAATTGTTTTAGCAAGCAATAAACGAACGAACGAACCAACGGCGGCGAGAGTTTAGTTATTTTTTGGTTTTTCTCCTTTTTTTTATCCCTGCCAGCAGCTGCTGGTCCAAATATTTCTCTTTCAATCTTTTTTTCTTTTATATATATATTTTTTTTTTGCTTGAATTTTGGCAATTGAAATGTCCCAGTGTCGGGTGGAAAATGTTTCGTTTTTTTCCCCCGGCCAGGCCAGGTCCGGTCCTGATCTTAATTTCCATTGAAGTCCAGCAGCTTCCAGCTACAAAAAAAAAGAAAAACAAAAACAAGGCCAAAAAATATATGAATAACTGTTAATTGTACAAATATATTGGCGTCCATTACAGATTTCGCTTAATTGGCTCGCGGGGCCCGTTGGGGGCGGGAATGGGTAATTTGTCTCTAGTTTTGCATTTCCGTTTGGGGATTGGGCTCCCTCTCGAGAGAGCGAGACCATTGGGGATAGATATGGGGCTAAGGCCTGCTGGTGATTATTATTATGTAAATTTTTGTGTAAAAATGGCTAACAATGTCGTAAATTGGCTGAATTGTGGGATTATCAGGGGTCTCTTTCGGGGCTAAATCGGTTGGAATAAGTGGTTAAAGTAGTGTAAGTGGAGTAACTGCTGTTTTCGGTTGGGGAAACTAAGTCATTATGAGGACTAGCCCATTTTCGGGGTAAATCAATGTTAATCGATTTTGCATGGAAAAATATCGATAACTGTTATTATTTTTCATTTATAATTGTTTTTTTTTAACTGTAAAGCTTTTTGTAAGTCTTAGATCCTAATTCTATCAGACGAAATACTTATCTACAGTCTTAAAGCCCTATTTTGGTAAATTATCGTTCTTAATCGATTTAAAATCGGTTCTTCAAGGATAAATATCGATAACTTTTATTATTTCCCGTCTCTAATTGTTTTTATATTTCAATGGTAAAGCTCTTTGTAAGCCTCTCCATATTTTTGTAAATTATTGTTCTTATTCGGTTTAAAATAGATTTTTTTACGAATAAATATCGATAATTTGAATTATATTCCATCTCTAATTGGTTCTTTTTTAATTGTAAAGCTTTTTTTAAGTCTTAGATCCTAATTCTGTCAGACGAAAGACTTATCTACAGACGTAAGGCCCATATTTTGGTAAATTATCGTTCTTAATCGATTTAATATCGATAATTTGAAATATTCTTCCTCTCTAATTATTTTTTTTTAATTCTTAAGCTTTTTGTAAGTCTTAGATCCTAATTCTATCAGCTGACCTTCCTTAGTTATTAATTCTTAAACCCAAATACAATTTGAAGATCCCCCAGAGACGCAGAGACTTATCCACAGACTTAAGCCTTATTATACCTCGTAGCCTGGGTGGTTCTCCAGTCTCTTCCTATATTTTTTTCCCAGACTCTTGTAAGTTGTGGCAAAGTGCTGGGATTTCTGCGCAGATTTATGAACAGAAGCGGCGGCATTTGAAGGCTTTACCCACCGCCTGGACTGAGCCATGGCCATGGCTCGCTCCTCTGCTGGCTTCTTGTGGCCTGTCACTAATGACAACGGTAGCAGCTACTGGTTACTGGTTACTGGTCACTGCCAGCTCTCCTGCCGGCAATTACTTAATTTACACTTGACCATTGTTGCCAGTTCCTGTCTGTTCGGCGAGAGTGTCGTCGTCGTCGTCGTCGTAGTCCTCCGTTAACCCATCGCTGGTGCTGTGGGGTGTAAATCAAGTCGAGCGGCGGCCCTGAGAAGACGCTGACTGAAAGTTGGTGCGGCGTTCGCCACTGAAGCAGAAAATTACTTTCATCATAATTTAAAGTTACTTATGACCACAGCGGCAGCCAGAACGGGTTGCGGTTGGGCCCCAGCTTTTTCTCTTTTTCCCGTTTTCCTTTTTTCCTTTTTTCCTTTTTCTATTTTTTAGCTGTTGTTCTCTTTGTCTTAGGCACACGGGGCACAAATTGAAAAATCATCTAAAACCAGGATGTGCTCGAGAGACCGACCCTGGACTTGGACTTGGACTTGGGCTTGGACTTGGTCTTGGACCGAGCCAAGCCAAGCCAAACATTTGCACGTCAAACAAAGTGGCAGTGAAATAACAAAATTATGTTGGCAGATTTGTGGCGACGACCGGCGATGGAAATTATGGCAGCAGCAGCGGCAGCAGCAGCGGCAGCAGCAGCCATGGGCTCCAGGAGAGCTCTGGCCATAGATATATATATAATTGCTATGTGGTGGTCCCAACTGCTGCTGCTGCTGCGGCTTAAGTTACTGCCGCAGTGGCTGCTGCAACGGCTGGTGACGTTTTGGCATGAATGATGTGGCGTGGGCTTCCTTCTCAGAGCCAAAGAGTCTTCTTAGGCAGTCTTTGCGGGCTTAACTATGGCTAAATGGTCACACACAAGAAATCATTTAATTTTTTTTCGTATTTAAGTTCTTAATTTCAAGCTCTAAATTGGGGAAGAACTTTAGCTTTTTAATATGTTTAAATATTGTTATCGTAGTTTTTATATAGATTACTCTTTATTTCTTTGGTTTATTTTCTTAGTTTTACTTTTTCAATGTGCTTTTGTTTTACTTAATCCTAATTTTCTGAATGTCTTAATTTATCTCAAATTAACACAGCGGAATTGGAACACAAATGCGGAAATTCATATTTACATAGTGCTACTTTACCAAAATGCTAAAAAAGGCAGTTAATGCTTACAATATATATTTTATTTAAGTCAGGAGACCCCCGTTTCAGAGGGATAAAGCCCTCTAAGCTCGTTCCCACTGCCTCTCCCCGTACCCTGGCTGGAGCATAAATTAAACTTAATTTGATTTGCTGTTGCAGTTGCAGTTGCAGTCGCGGCATCCATAACAATGCGAGGCGAGGCGACTCTGATGGCCGTGACTTTGGGCCAGAGGAGCCTTGGCTTTTGGTATCCACAATCAAGTCAAGTGTTTATTTGTTTATGGGAATTTCCTTTTTTTTTTGCCTTCTTCCAAAGCGGAGCATGAGTGGCATGTTGCATGTGGCAGTTGCAGCAGCAACTTGCAACCGTTGCAACTGCTGGTGGTCCGATCTCGGTGCCTCCTCCTCCTCCACGATTGCGTTCCGTTCGTGCGTTTTTGTTTGCCGCAATTAGCGTGTGGGCAGTTGGCTCGGGATTGGGATTGCGATTTCGGTCAGGCTATCGGAGGAGGATCGGAGGATGGAGGACGAAGCATGGAGGATGGATTTGTTGTACGGGGGTGTGGCAGCGGGACACGACGGGTGAGTGAAAGTCGGCACGAGGCACCTTCGCTCAGCGGCACACTTGGGGAAAATTAGAATGGTGATTGGGAGAATTTTGTATATCGATCACAATATCACCGATATATTAAGATTAATTAAGGAATGAAGAAGGAAAGGAGACAAAATATCGATAAGATATCGAAAACAATTTAAAACATCGATTGTTAAGATTAATTAAGAAATGAAGAATAAAGGAAAAAGGAAAATTTGAATGGTGATTGGAGAATTTTGTATATCGATCACAATATCACCGATATATTCTTGAAGGCTTCTTAAACGCATTTTTAAGATTAATTTAGGAATGAAGAAGGAAGGAAAAAGGAATATTAGAATGGGGATTGGAGAATATTGTATATCAATCACAATATCACCGATAAATTCTTAAACGCATTTTTAAAATTAAGAAATGAAGAAGAAAAGGAAAAAAATATCGATGAAATATCGAAGAAAACTTTAAAACATCGATATTTAAGATTAATTAAGGAATGAAGAAGGAAAGGCAAAAAAAACTTCGATAAGATATCGAACAAAAGTTTAAAACATCGATATTTATAATAAAACACATGAAATAAATTCCTCATTATATCAAAGTAAAAATGTACGAAATAATATCATTTTTGTGTTATCGATAAAGTAATCAATAATAGTTATTAGGTAATACTTATCGATATTGTTATAAAAAAAATAATTTCTTATTAATAAAATAATTACCTAAGCAATTCCCTTGGAATTAACATATTTTTCCAAGTGTTCCACTCTCAACGAATTCCAAAACGTTCCAACCTGTTCCGGATAGTTCCAATCGTTCCGCCTGGCATTCGCCGAACACCTGTTGCTGTTGTTGCTGCTGCTGGTGGCCAAACAGGTTCGCACTGAGCTCGTTAGTTAATTCAAAGCTGTAAATATTATAACAGACCGCGTTCCATTATTGTATTAACAGCAGCAGAAAGCGAGGGGTGTCCTCCTCCTTCTCCTCCAGAGAGAGAGAGAGAAAGAAATGGAGAGCTGGAGTTTGGAAATGGAAAGAGATCGGATTGATCTACTCCAAAAACATGATTGCCGTCCGAGCGGGTATTTTTAGGCTTTACTTTATTTTTAGCCACGAAAATTGGATTACAAATAACTGACACAAGTCCATATAGTTTTTCCTGCTTTTTTTTATTTTTCAAATTAAAATGGAAATTTTTGCGCGTTGTGATTGATGTGGGCTAATTTGGTTGCTCAGCGGGATCGATTAAGAGCGGGTTAACGCGAAGCGGGGCGGTGGGCGATGAAAAGTGGAATGTGAAAAATGACTGGATGATGGCGAGATAAAAGTGAATGGTGAAAATGCAGCAGAAATTAACTGCAAACCGAGGAAAAGGATTTTAAATAATATAGGAATATTACTAAGAAATAATAATAATAATAAATAATAGAAAAGGGACTCTGTCTCACTTCTTTTGCTCCATTGCCCCCCATTCGCCTGCGATTTATTGTGTTTTTTTGTTTCGTTGTTGCTCACATTACTCATACGCCGTGTTGCACATACGAGGCGAGTATAAAATAACAGATTTATGCCTGCGTTCCAGCCAATGACACGCCAATTAGCCGCCACCGTTGCCGCTGCACCAACAATAACAACAACCAGAGGCTGGCAAATAAAGCTTTGACATTTTTATGATGCTAAGCGGACAACAACAACAACAGCAAAGAATTGGAGGGAAGCGATTGGGGGTGGGAGCACACTGGGCCAAAACTATTAACAAAGAAAAACGCACTCTTAAAGCAAGAAGAACTTCTAAGAAAAATTGTATAAAATATTCTGAAAAATATAAAAAGAAAAAAGCAAAAAAAATGTATTTAAAGCTTCTTAGCCAGGAACCGAACCCATGTGCAAGCGAGATAGATGGAAACCTTGCAACCTCAACCTCTAATAACTCCCACATTTATCATCCCATTTCACAAAAATTTTGAATATAGATTCCCACTATTACGCCCCTAATTCTCGCCGTGCAGCGGGTGTGTGTGGCAAGTTAATGTCGAAAATCTAGTGGCAGCTGCAGAGCCTGACCTTTGCATGTGGCAAAGTCGAATTGCGAATTGAGTTTGACAGCTGCTGGGGCGACACGATCCGATTGCGATTGCGATCGCTCTTTGACCTTAATACGCGCCAGCTGCGCGTCAACACCCTCCCCCTACCCCGGTGACAAAATATGGAAAAATTATGTGAAAAATCCCCAAATGCCAAGCCGCCGCCACACACACCCATCCATTGTCATTTGACACCTAATTTGGTGTGTGTGTGTGTGTGTGTGTGCGAGTCTCTAATAAGCGCTCAACACCCGCTGGCAACAGCAACATGTTGCTGCTGTGCGTGCAACAACAACATGGCAACCCTGGCTGGGGGCTTCTCTTTTTTTCTTTCCTATATTTTTTGCCTTTTTGTAATCAAGCGGGCAATCTCATTAATAAATTGCACTGCATGCAACATGTTGCAGTGGCTGCGGCTGCTGTGCTGCAACGGCAGCAACATTAATTGGCTGCTTAGAGAGCTGACAAGCCCCTTGTGTACAGTGAGAGCTGGCTAATGACAAAACACGGGGGATTTGGGCTTGGAACTCAAAGATAAGTGATTAAAAGGGGGAAATATATTTTATATTATATTAAATAAGCTTAGTTTTCTTATATATTCATATGCAGCTTAATTTAAAGCTTTATTTACCTTCAATATCATATTTATCTCATTTTTATTTATCGATATATTTATCGTTTTGATGGCCTGACAACCCTGTCTCTGGTGTGCCAACTGTACCCCATTTAAGGCCGACGATAGGTGGCGCTGCTGCAGGCCATCAACAGCCAGCGGGCCAACATTAATTGTTTGGGCACATTCTCAACGCTTCACGGCGATATGTTGTTAATGCGTCTGATGTTGCTGCCGTTTGCCGCCGCTTCATTGATTTCGGGGCCTGCTAATTGATTTTTATGCACCCAAGCCAAGGTAGCAGCAGCAACATTGGACAAGGCGGCGGCACATATTTTAAACACAAATTACAAAGCAATAATCATAAATCTTTTTTGCGGCTCAGCAACATGCTGCAGCGGCAAGCATTTATCAAAAATTGTGTGTGTGCTGGGAGTGTGTGTGTGTGTGTGGTGTGTGTGGCAGATGCTGGACAAATGAGCATTGCGTGTGCCATATCAAAATGTTGCTGGCTGCTGGTTGCAAGTTGCTGTTGTCATCGTGGCTAAAAATGTTGATAACTCGACGGTTGGTTCGTAGTTGTTGCTGCAACGAAATGGAGCACGTGGCCAGCAATTATGTTGCTGCAGCTGATGTTGCTGATGCTGCTGGTTCAGCTTCGGCTTATGTTGCCGCTGCTGATTGCTCTTGATTAAATGCTAGTCACTCACTCGAGCTGCAAGAACCCCCCCGGAAATTGTTTATGGCTGCTGGCTCCTGGCTCCTGGCTGATGTTGCTGCCACATTCTACGCACATTCTGAGCCGCATTTGCAACTTCCTGGTCAGGTGTTGCTGCCGCCGTCAACTTTTGACGAAAGTTGATTAGTTTAGCATGGAGAAATTGAGAACATTTCCGCCTGCAGTGGCCAGTGACAAGGTGACCTCCTCCTCGCAGTGACAGCAGCAGCATTCCAATGCCGCACAGCTGCAACCTGCGCACAGAGAGCCCTAGCTTATTAAACTTTAATGACTATTGGGGTGGTCTTGTTGCCGTTTTGCTGCTGCAGCAGTTGCAGTTGCAGTTGCTGCTGCTGTCGCAATGCAATGGCAAATAATTGCAATGGCAACGTGCAACGATTTGCGGCAACGAGGTGAAGGCAGCAACAGCAACAGCAACAGCTACAGCGGCAGCAGCACCAGCAATAATAGCAACAGCCGCAAAAAGTAACAAAATGTTTATATGAAAATTGAAAATGATTATTGCGCAACGGCAGGCAACACAAGAAAACACAACAGAACCCGACAAATAGTCAAAGTTTTCGATGCTTTGCATTCGACACGCAAAAAGCGGCAACGCAAGACAACACAGCGAGCGCCAGAAACCTCAGATAGGGATGGCAAAAGAGATCAATGGGTGCGATAAGCAACTTCGATAAGAGTATCGATAGTTTAGGTAGCATAAAATGTCTAATAAAATGGTTTAATGTGGGATTGATTTGTAGGAATTGCTTGGTTTCGTGGATATGAGAATGTATTATTTAAAAATCTTAATTAATGAGAAGTAAAATAGTAAAGAAATGCTTAAGAAACTATCGATTAATTTTATAAAATTAACTTATTGATAATCAGGCTTAATTTCGATAAGAATCATTAGTGTTTTATAATATTTGAAAGCTAGAATTTAATATATTGAAACAAAATCACCATAAACTAATAGAAAGACTGAAAATAAGTGCTTAAAAATATAATTAAGTAAATATTAATAAGTTATCGATAACTTCTAATATTCTTGATAGTTTTGATACTATTTTTATGATATTTTAAAACTGGTATCAAAATCATCATAAATTTATGACCAAAAAATACTTAACAACTATCGACTTGTCCATATCATTAACATATCGATAATCAGGCATATTTTCGATAATAATCAATAGTTCTTTTCGATATTTGAGAGCTAGAATTTAACATATTGAAACAAAATCACCCTAAAAATAATAGGAAGATAGAAATGCTTAAAAATAAATTCTTAAAAATATAATTAAGTTATCGATAACTTCTTATATTTTCAACAGTTTCAATAATACATTTTTTCGATATTTTTAACTAGAATTTAATAAATTGAATCAAAAATCATTATAAATTAATAGGAGAGAAAGAAGGATAAAGAAGAAATACTTAATTCGATATATTTTCCCGATGTTTCTGCTCGATATGCATCCCTAACTCTTGGCCGTTTCATCATTGGCCCGCACCGCAACAACAATTGGCTAATAATATAAATTTTGTGGCCAAAGTAACGACAGCAGCAGCAACAGCAACAGTTGCTGCTGCAATCGTCTCGTTCCAAGGCTGCTGCTGCTGCTGCTGCTGCTGCTGCTGTGTTGTCTCAACTCTGACTCGGCGGCTGATCTCGTTTTGTGTCTGGGCATCTAATTTAATTGCCTTTCAATTGCCGCTGACCTGCGCCTGGCAGCAATATGTCACAGAACCGGCACTTGTTGCTGCAGCAGCCGCAGTGGCTGCTGCAAATAACTGCAAATTGTGCGGCAGCAACTGTATTGTTTGTCGCCGCTTGTCTCTCTCTCTCTGGCCAAGAAAACAGCAGCAACTGGCCAGTAAATCAGCGCAACAACAGCGGCAACTGGCAACAAACTGCCAGGCAACACGCATGCGCCGCCAAAAGTCATGTTCGTGCCACAAAGGCGACACCTAAGCCATACATATTGTAGGTGGCAGCAACAGCAGCAGCAATACAAAGCTATCTGCGATCACACTGGCCGAAAACTAACGCGAAAATTATGCTAATTCAAAGCTGAAGACAGCACGCAAGTTTAGGAAAAATTTAAGCACTTTTTAATATGGCAAATAATTATTTTGGCTTTAATACATACATAATAATACATTTACATATTCATTAGGGATTTCTTGCTCTGCATTATACACTCCTTAAAGCCTTATAATTTTCTTGTTTAATAATTTTGCATATTTATCTTTTGCTTTGTTTTTTACGCAACTTGAGGCAGCAATCCCTTTTTTTTTTGTTGTGCCAGGTGGGTGTGTGTGAGTGGGTGTGGGCGTGGGTCAGCATTTACAGTGGGAGCTAAGCAGCTGGCCAAAAGTGTTTGCCACTTTGAACTTGCCAAGGCAACAATAGAAAGCCGTTGGCAGGAAGCTGGAAAATGTATGGGGAAAATCTAAGGGGGACCAAACCCGAGTGTGAGAGAGCCAGAGATCCGCTTTAAACGCTTTGAAAATTTATGAGATAAAGCCCAGAGCGAAATCCTTTCACCAGCACCAGCACCAGCACCAGCGCAGCTCAACGATTAATAAATCAATAAAGGCATTCATAATCATAGTCGTTGCCCGCGACGTTGCCAACTTCCGCCACAGTGACAACTGGCAATTTGAGCTGGCAACACCTCGGCAACAATGTTGCTCGCTCGCCGGCCGGGCAGCCGGTAACAATTAAGATGCCATTGGGGAGATGCCAGAGATGCCCATCATCGAAAGGAAACCAAGGCAACATGTTGCGCAACTTATCAAAATAATCATCATTCACATCGACAACAACAACACAGCAGCAATGCAGCAACAGCAGCAGCAACAGCAGCAGCAGCAGCAACACAGCAGCCAGAGCAACACAGCAGCAGCAGCCAGAGCAACATGAGCTGCGCAGGCAGCATTATGATAATCGCAAACGGTGTCGGCAATGTTCAAACAACGCGAAACAACAGCAAAATTGCAACTGTTTTGCAGCTCAAACACCCAGGCACTGAGAGAAAAAATTAGTAAATAAAAATAATATGAGAATAATAAGGGAGAAATATATATTTCTTTGAATGGTTTGAATAGATGTATTTCTTTAAGGAAAACTTTCATATAGAGGGACTTAACAATCTTTGATTACCAATAAAATTGTTAAAATGTTTAAATGATTAATTAATTTTTAAATATTCCATTAACGACAACTTTCATGTAGAGTTCTTTAAAAAAATATTTTTGGGAGACTTACCAATCTTTGATTACCAATTAAATTTTTAAACTACCATTTACAATCTAGAAAAATATGAAATATAATATAATATAATATAAAAATATTAAAAAAAATGTAAATTACCAATTATTTGTTAAATATTCCATTACTGAAAACTTTTCTATAAAATTCTTTAAAATAATATGTTGGATGCGATTTAACAACTGCTTATCTTTTGATTGCCAATTAAATTGTAATAATAACCAATTAAATAGCAAACATAACTATTTAAATTGTAAAAATGTCCAAATAAATAGTTAAAACTTCAAATTTGACTGTCAGACTTAGCAATTTATTTTTTCAATAAGCAAACTAATTCTGAAACTAAATTAAATTAACTAAAATCCAAGTTAAACTCACCTTTAGAGATTCTTTAAAAATTATTTACTTCAAATTCTTATTCAATCTTAACAAAAAAATGTTGCTACCTCCTCAAATATTTTATATTATTTTGAATTTTTTTTCCCCTGTGCCTAGTGAATGCCTCCCCCTGCTCACCCCTTCTCCTATCGCAATTAATAATCGAGTTGAGAGAGAAAAACGAGGCGCGGCATAACTGAAACTCAACTGCAACTCAACTGAACTGCATCGTGCGCCCTTCTTTTTGATTTAAAATGTGCCGCCATCGCACGTAGGCGTACTCACACGCAGTTGCCCCCGTCCCTGGCCCCCTGGTCCCCCTCTCAGCTGAGACAGCGACACCCCTGGAAAACAAGTGGCCAGACCAGAGACTCTGCTCTGGCTTCATCAGTCAAGTGTGTTTGCTGGCTGGCCTGCACCACAAAAGGTTTCGCCATGAACCAGAACTGGTAGAGAACACTCCACTCCAAGGATACCACAGCCGACGTCCAACGGTAACTGCAACATCCACGGCAGCAACTGGCAACTTGCAACTGGCAACCATTTGTGGGCTGTGGCGTGTGCGTGGGCCTGGTTGGATTGGATCCCCGAATCCGGAGGAGAGATCATGAAGCTGGAGAGAGATCATCATTGATCATTGTCTGATCTGGTGACCAGTGACCAGACTTTGACTTTGACTTTGATTGCCATCTTGAAACTGGGGCCAAAGCAAGTCTTTGAAAAGGAAAGGCCTCAGAAAAATTACAGGAAAATAAAGAAAGGCCCATAATTAAACGATTTAATGCATTATTAAAGTCTTTGCTCCCTGCAAAACAAATGTTAATTGGCGCTTTTCTCTCTGGCTAATAAAATCTTGTACTGTTAATCTAAGTGAATCAGTAATCCCGCCTCCGACATCTAGTAACTGCTCACACTCTATATCCCCCCAGCCAGAGCCAGCCTGCCACGCCCACCCTTAAAACCACTGGGCAATTAAGTTTATAAATAAATAAATCAAATGCAAATTTTCTATCCAGCAGCTGAGTAGGAAAAGCGTTCGTGAAAAGACTTTGGGAGGGAAAAACAAAACATGAAAGGCAAAACGGCCCGCCGGCCGCCTTCTTGTGGGTGTGACATGGTTCCCGAGGGGTTAGAAAGGGGGGCTTTCTGGGAAAGGGGGGGACTGCGGCGCCTGCCTCAGGTGAGCGGCCAAGCATGAGGTGAGGTGCGGGGAGGGGGGCCAAGAATCGTTGGCGGCTCGTCAGGGAGCCTTAATTAGAAAATTGCTAATAACTCATGCACACGAACAAATTTCAATATTAATGAGTTTTGGGCCAACGACGGCAGCCACATCAAGTAAGTGCAGCAGCAGCGGCAGTAAGCAATGCAGCAGCTACTGCAGCAGCCACTGCCAAGTGCCACTGCAATGCATTTCAAGAAAAATATACAAGTAACTCAACTTATTTAATTTATATATTTAAAAAAACTTAGTCATAGACACAAAACCATCATATATCGAACTTATCGAACCTAGAAAAATCGATTACAAATAATATTTTATGGTATTTTTATATTTATTTATTTGCTAAATGTTTCGAAGTTAAAGAACAAACAATATAATCTGCAAAAAATAGATTTAAAAATATTATAAATATTTATAATTAGTTATCGATACAAAATCATCACATTTCCTACTTATCGAACCTAGAAATATCGATTAAAAATAAATATTTATGGTAACATTACCAAGTAATCGATTTTGGTATTTATTTTTTGTGATTTGTTTGCTAAATGTTTTGAATTTGAATCTGCAAATATAAATTTAAATATGTTATAAATATCGATTCAAAAATAATAATGTATGGTAACATTATATAAAAATCGATTTATCGATTTATTTTATGTTATTTTTGTACAAAAAGTTTCCAATTTGGAAGTCAAGCCATATAATCTGCAAATATAAATTTAGGAAATGATGAATGAAACTATATACATGTTTATAACATGGAAATTCTGATAGTTTGCAAAACAAATTATTTTTTAATTTAATGGCAGAATTTAAGCTTCAAATATTTATTAATTTAAGGCTAAATTTCCCCACCACTGACCCCCTTTTAATCCCAGTGCAGCAGTCGCATATGCTGACTGACTTTAGGTGTACCTGCACCGGCAGCGGGGGTCTTTAATTGAAAAGAAGCCCACAAAAAGCCCAAAAAAAGAGAGAAAAAACTGTAGAAAAAAACGCAAGAAATAACAGTGGAAATGGGAATGTAAAAAGGCAGCATCTTGACCACTGGGCCCGGTGGGAGACCGGCTAACTACGAAGCTCAGCTTTCTGGGCTGCCTGTCTTACGCTGCTCATTAACTTGGCCAAGAACTCTATAGGTAGCGGCTGCAGCAGCAGCAGCTCATCGTTTGACTGATTTAGATGTCAGTAATTGCCAGGCTCCCCACCCCACTCCTGGGACTCCCTGGGTTGGCCTTTGGCCGCCCCCCCGCCCCGCTCGCCACATAATTAGCATGCAAGCGGCATAAATCGCAGCAGCAACAACAATTAACAGACCCAAATTGCATGCAACACAGTCGATTTTTTACCCATTCTTCAGCTTCTTTTTTTAGCGGCTTTCTCTAGCGTTTTTTTCTTGAATTTTTTTCTCTCTCTTTTTTTATAGTTTTTTATTTTTTTTTTCTATATATTTTTGCTACTTAGCATGCATTGCAGGCAGTCATTGACGTCTGCAACAGAACACGTAGGCTAGGCAGCAGCAGCAACAACTGTCAATTATATTAGTTGTTGTTACTACACACAGCGCTAATTCAAAAATCATGCGTGGGCAGCAACAGCAGCAGCAGCCGCAGCAGCAACATCTCTGCACAGCAGCAACATGGCCACTGGCAACTTCTCTTAATTAAGTGTCGACCTGCCGTTGCATGCAAATGGAAATAAAAAAATAAAAACAACGGGGAAAAAATACAAGAAGACCGTCCAGAAGTTGCTGTTGTGTCGCCGTTGTTGCTGCTGCTGCTGCTGCTGCTGCTGTGGTTGCTGCTGCCGTTGCGACCTTTAGCCATTGCGTGTTGCCTGCCACTTGGGCCATAATTTCCAGGCCAACATTTTGGCTTTTCTCCTCCTCTGCCAGCGATCTTTAACTGAATGGGAAGCTCTTCGAGCGTGGCTGTGACTGTGAAAAGGTTACGAGAAAAAAAAAACAATAAAAAATTGCCTGATTATTTGCTAAATTGCACAAATAATATTATTAGCTAATGGGATTTATTTTTGATTGAAGGTTGGTATTTATAGAAAAATATAAGAAGTATAATATTATAAAATAGGAAACATAAGGGTAAATTTTCTTGTAAAAATATTATATTTTATTTGACCTTCTTGGATCTCTGTCTAAGTTTTATTTATTGTTTATTTAAATTATAACATTATTTCTAGCACAAAATCAAACAAATAAAGAAAATCAAAGACTATACTCGTACTTATGTTCTTTATGGTTAAAATATATTTTTCTAAAGCTAAAATAAAAAAATAAAATTTTACGGCGATAAATAAAAAGTATATCATTCTTAGGATAACTAAAAATAATAATAGACGCAGTTTTCTATGATAAATAAATAATAATTATAAGCATTTATCTATAATAAATATATACATATATAAATAGACGCATTTTTCCATAAGAAATTTATAATAAACAGAAGCATTTTCCTATGAGAAATTAAGTTAAACTAATAGACATTTTTCTCTGATAACAAGTAGAATATTATCATGATAATTAAAAATTCTATGATAAATAAATAATAATAAGAAGAATTAATCTATAAAAAATATATTTGTAATAAATTTAAAGAGACGCACTTTCGTATAAGAAATTAATAATAAATATGAGAATTTCCTTATAAATAAATAATTAATAGACGCACTTTCCTCTAACAAATAAATAATAAATGCACGCATTATTTTCCATTGGGTTCAGTGTGAGTCCCCGTCCCCACACAAAGTTCGCACGAGTTTTCTGCTAAATTTTCAGCAACGGCAGGAAAATCGCCCGACTCGAGGCGAAGGAGAGAAGGGAGGTAGTAACAAAATGCATGCGTAATTTACGCTTTACGATCGCAATGGCCTCAGATTCAGATACTCAGATTCAGGTTCAGATTCGAACTCCTCTATAATATCGTTATCGAGCTGAGAAATCGCTCTGGGGGCTCCAGGGGCTCCGGGGGCAAGGCAAGGGGCACTGAGATCCGTTGCATGCTGTGTGCCCGGTGCGTACTGCAATAAATCAAAGTTTTATTTGTTGAAATAAATTCAGAGTTTATTGCTTCGTTATTATTTCGGTTTGGCTTTTATTTGTCTTGTCTTTGGTTTTTTCTATTTTTTCCTGTCGATATTTTCGACACCAGGCACCAGCCAAAGGAGCCAACAACGAACGACAGTTAGCCATCAAAACAACGCGGCCGGATATGTTTGTGGATGTTGTTACCAGCGGAGATCGGTGTTTGGTGCTCGGTGTCTGGATCGTTTGCCATTTCTCCGAGTCTTACCTAATTTCAGATCGCAAATCGTTTCGCTGATTGGCCGAAAGCCATCGCCAGACGCTCTATTAATTATTTTGCCATCAAATTAAGGCCTCGATCGCAGGAAAGACAGTTAAGACGGGGCTTAAAGTTAACTACCGAGCTGGGGGAATAAAAAAATAAAGCTGAAAGTCTTGGTTAGAAGGGAAAATGAGTTTAGGTTTCTTCTAGATTTTTTATTTTTAATTTTTGAACTC
The DNA here is from genome assembly GCA_018153105.1 of Drosophila rufa. NCBI lineage: Eukaryota > Metazoa > Arthropoda > Insecta > Diptera > Drosophilidae > Drosophila > Drosophila rufa. The sequence goes on along the minus strand of JAECXS010000123.1, from coordinate 9,546,721 downwards.
ACTTTGCATAAATTAGAATGTTTCTGTTCTTTTAGAGTTGCTAATGAAATTTAAAGCCATATTTATATTTGAAATATAATAATAAACATAATATATATTAAGTTTTCTCTCTTATTTTTTTTAAACATTTTTCACCTGCTAAATATTCTTTATAAAACCAACAAATACCTACCTAAAACCGCCTAGTCAGGGTTTTGGCATGGAAATAATGCCACAGCACGCCTAGTCACGCCCTCAATTGCCACCCAGCCCCCTTGATAACCCCCTGAATATGTGAATATATATATATATATATATGGCAGTGACATTTGTGAACTCTGGGCAAGATTTTGCAATTCGCTTGGCATTTGGTGGCGAAGCTATGTGGCATTAATTGCATCTAAAGATACCGATGCAGCGATACAAAGATACAAAGATACACCTAGGCGGAGGTGGAGGCGAAGGCACGATTGATTACGCAATTTCAATTAGCAGAAATTAAGAAATAATTCTATAGTCTCGTCATCTCAGTGTGTCTATAAGATTACCTAATATATATATTCGATTCTCTACTTGCAGCAGCGTAAGCTGTCACCGACATGGGCAGTGAGCACTACTGCTTGAGGTGGAACAATTACCAATCCAACCTGTTAGGGGTGTTTAGTCAATTACTACAAGACGGGAGCCTGGTGGACGTCACACTAGTTTGTTCAGAGGGCACATCCATCAGAGCCCATAAGGTGAGTGAAGCTTTAATAAAATATTTTTATATTTAGTTATAAGAAAAAATCCTAGATATAATATTTAAATATATTGAAAACAAAGTTTAAAGTGTCATAAGTTTATTTTTATGTAAGACATTTCCTTATACAGACATTTCCTTATACATTCAAAGTATTTATACCTAAATGAATTATCTATTCTTATTTTAAATTATATTCCTAAACTCTAAATACATTATCTTTAATATTTAAACACTCAAGAACTGGGTTACCTACTCTACTTTCGTTTTGAAACTTAAATAAAGTCACTTGACAGCTGCCTGCCGCTCTGGTAAAATCGAGAACGTAACTGTAAAATGCGGAAGCTGGCGATCAAGGTCGAACCCCCATCCCTGCCTCCGCGGTTATTGTTGCCCGCCTTTTGCCTTGAAATGCCAGGCGCATAAATTAACGCAGTGGCTACTGCGGCGACTGCTGCTGCGGCTGCTGCTGCTGCAACAACGGCAGCAAGATCAAATGCAATTTACACATTTGTCAGTAAATTGTCAACTTAACGCGGCAACAACACTCTAAACGAGCCAGAGCAGCGACGCTAGCAGCGTATGTTGCTGCTGCTGCGGCAACGGCAACTGCAACGAACATTGCATTTGCTTGGCAACATGTTGACAAGGTCAGCGTCTAATGGAAATTGACGGCAGCCTAGAGATGGCACTAATATCGATATATATTAATATAATATTGATAAGAGGAGAACTTCAATTTGTAGGAAATATCAGAAACATAGTTCAATATTCAGTACATTTTAGTAATTGAAGTTTTCGATAAACCATCGATATTTTCCATACTTTTCTGTTAAAGACCATGATCTAAGAAATGTTTGTTTCAGATTTACAATGCATTATATCGGTTTTTTGTACAAAATGCCTTATGCCTCTTTTGAACTTAAATCAAGCGTCGATCAGTAATCGATATTTTTTATATTTTCTTAAAAATTTGATGATTCTTTAATTTCTGCTAAAAACTGATAATATGATGTATTGATTACATCACTAAAAGCCTTCAATAAAGAGTATCAGGGTATTATGTTTTATATTCAGTAAATATATGTTATCGAAGTTTTCGATAGATTTTGTTGTACAAAATGCCATATGTCTCTTTTGAACTTAAATCAGGCATCGATAAGTAATCGATAATTTTTATATTTTCCTATAAATTTGCTGATTATTTAATTTCTGCTTAAAACTGATAATATAATGTTTTTATTGTATCTCTAAATGCAATATTTCTCTCCTTGTCTTCAATAAGGCGTCGATAAGTAATCGATTCTTTCGATAGTTTTCTTATAAATTGTATGGTAATTTATTACCATACCACCAACTGTATAAAATACAAATACAAATATAATATACAAATATATTGTATTGATTGCATCACAAACTGCAATATTTCACTTCTTGCCTTCAATCAGGCTTCGATAAATCGATATTTTCGATACTTTTCTATTGAAGTGCATCAAATTTATAATGCAGTATCAATTAAAAACATTAGTTTTTCTTGACAACTAAAAATATTTTATTTATATTAATTATTTAAATATCAATTAGCTTTCTGATTCGATATTTTCGATATGTAGTCAAGTCGATATTTCTTTCCCTCCGATATACGTGCACTTGGACATTCCCAAATGGAAATTGACAGCAACAATCTCTTCCTCTTCTCGACAAGTGTGAGTGCATAAATCATGCGTTGCCCAGGCAGCAGCAACAACAACCGCAGCAGCAGCAGCAGCAGCAGCGTTGTGCTCACGTCTGTCAATTGAAATTCCTGTTAAATTAAGCGGAAAATATTTAACTGCGTTAACTGTGGCTGCTTCAGTTGCTTAGTGTTGCAGTTGCCACAAAACTAGACCTGCCACTGTCGCTGCTGCTGCCTGATAAAGTTATTTTTGTATCTGGCCGAAGCAGAGGAAAACTGGTAAATTGTTCAATTATAAATGTGCATCTCAGACACTCGGAAAACATTTTCATTAGCCGAAGGGGAAGCAGCGATGATCAGAATGAAAATGAGAATGGACATGAAAATTAAGCCAAAGGAGTGCCGAGGAAACTGGAAATGCCAAGGGAAAATTATCTCTGCAAATACTAATTGACACTTCACGTAATAATAGGCAATTTAGAAATTATTGAGAAGTCTGGAGGAGCAGCAGTTAACTGATGGCCCCATAATTATTACGATAAATTATTATTTGTTGGCATTGTTTATTATATATATAAGCCAACTTTGGTTTATTTGGCAAGCTTAATGAGTTTTTGCGATGAATGAAGATAGAGACTGCCGAAAAAAATACTCGATTAACTGATTTCCAGTTCAATGCTGTGGACATTTCAGTTATCCTTCGTCGTCCTGTGTTTACTGGCAAATCAACTTCATTAGGCATGGATGGCAGAAGAATGAAGAAAGGCAAACAAACAAACAAACTGATGAGTTCATTTCCTTTTTAGACAGATTCAAAAAAAAAAAAAAAAGATAGACAGAGAAATAGAGAAATAGAATAGAAAATAGAAGTGGAATTTTATTTCAAGTAGAGAGCTTCGTAGTGGACAGGACACATGTCCTGATGCCTGGGCAAACTAATTAGCAAATGCACATAGAACTGTCAACGTTTAGAACGGGGAGAACTCAAGCAGGCCGGCCGCCCGACCGGCTCCCAAGGATCCGAAGGATGCGTCGAGTGCCAGGAGCAATAATGGAACGCCAACCCCAAGCCCCACAGAGTCGAACTGCCAATTACTCTTGCATATACTCAGAGAGGTATAGGGATGGGACTAAAAAGCGATATATCTATAAAGGAAGTTCGATAATAAAAGAGATACTTAATATTTTCATCGATAACTTGTAGTATATCGAACGATTTCATTAGGTTTATGATGCTAATAAAACCTCTTACTTAACTTAATTAAATATTTTTAATTTACATAAGTAATCATTGAATTTTTTTATTAATTCGATAAAATTCGATAACTAAATTGAATCGAAAAAATGTTATCGTTGTTATTTCGTTATTTTGAACTCTCATAAGTCTCGATAGTTGGCCCTTTTTTCTTCTTAAGAATTCATCACTAGAGTCCACCACATCCTTCGGCCTTTGAATGCCAAAACGAATCCTCCAGCGCCTTGAAAAGCATCCCCGAAACAAGGACTCGAAAGGACGAACAAAAAATTGTTAAATTGATTAAAAAGCAAAGTGTCGATGAACGAGGCAATGATGACAGCAGGCACTCAGCCAGGAGCCAGGAGCCAGAAGGCAGCAGGCAGCAGGAGGCAGGCGGCAGGAGTCAGGATCAGTGGCCAGGACATGCAACCAGGCCAAAGTCAATTCACTGAAAAAGAAGGGGCAGAAAAAAAACGGAGAACACAAAAATTCCAGAGGCGTGGCAGGGGGCAGGAGGTGACAACCAAGTGATGGTCCATGCGTCCTGAAATCGAGCCAAGCCAAATATGGTCTCATGTGCGTGTTGGAGGGCAGGCAGCGAGAGGGGCTCATAAAGTTTATAAGATAAATTATAAATATAAATAAAAAATATTTTGGAAGGCATTAGAAAGATATTTAAGATTCTAGATATTTGTAATAATTCTTAAAAAGCCCTTTAAGGATCAATAGTCCTGTAACTCACCTCTCTTGCCTGCTGCCTGCTGCCTGTGCCTGACTGGGCATCATCGTGTGGAAGTGATTTTTTGTACCCACCATTTTGCAGTTTGTAGTTTGCCTTTTTCCTTGGCTCCTGTGTTTTTGCCGTGCTCCAGCAGCCGCAGGCTTTTGTCCCGGGTCCTGGCTCCAGCTCCTGCTCCAGCTCCTGCTCCTAGTTGCCATGGCAGGCTGGCAGGATGCGGGCGGGAACCGATTCGCAAACGGCGTCGGCACTTTAACTCAATTTGAGGCATTTAACGTATGCTCGGTTGATATTTGATGCGATTTGAGAATCGTTCGCAGCTGCCTGCCATTGCCATTCCCTCGATTTTTCACTCGTTTAGTGGATTTTTTCCACAGGACAAGGAGCGAAGCAGCCGAAAGGCAAACAAAGTGTAACAAATGTCGTTGCGGACAGGTCAAGAGGGGTGGCGGCAGCTCCAAAAAAAAAGATATAGGAGCTATAGGGGTTGGGACAAATGACTTTCGGGCAAATTTCTGTTCAAATATTTGCAGTAGCTCACACACACATCGAAAAAAATCGCATTCTTTTGTTACGTTTTCCCTGTTCTTTGAGGAGATTTTTTTTCGGCCATAGTGTGTGTGTGTTGTCTTAAGCTGATTTGTTGGTCAGCTAAGAGACTGATTGAGTTGAGCCCGCCCGCCCTCTGCCCCCTGGCAAAGGATTTGCATAAAGGGGGTGGGTTCGGGGGGTATTCGATTGGCATAACAGGGTGTTAAACAACATGCCAGACATGCCAGCAATATGCAAAGCCAAACACTTAACAAGAATCCGACAACAACAGCATATTTTTGACAAGACACCAACAGCAACAACAGCAACTGCAATTGTAACAACAGCAACATGACGTGACAGCTGCAACAACTTGCAGCATATGCCGCAGTTGCAGTTGCATTCACAGTTGCCGTTGCCCCAATAAAACTCTAAAATCAAGTGTCAATAAATTTGATACTTGCTCGTATTAAATATTACTTGTATTGTTGCAGAAAATGGGCCTTAAATTTACAAACAATTTAAGTGTGAATGCCTTTTTGGGTTCATTTAAAAATCCATTAAGTGTGGCTTTTGAAAAATGTTTGCTAATTTATGTGGGAGTTGGAAAATGATTTAAAACAATTGGAATTCTTAATGACAAGCATTTATTAGGGTAGGTTTTTATTTGTAATAAATAATAAGTAAAGAATTCTGTTTTTGATTTAATTAATTAAAGTTCTATTATTTAATTAAAATCTTTTTTTAAATAATATTAGCTCAGTGGCTTTTTTACATTTATTACTATTCTTTTTATAAAGAAATTACCAGCTTTGTTACGTCATTTTCTCTTTATTTATATTTCTTCTCTTTAATCAACTAACAATTAATTTTTACTTATATTATTTTATGTAAAAATCTTTTCTTTTTCTTAAGAATTTCAAATACCCCACAAATCGAAACCCCTTGTAAAATGCTAATTTTCTTAAGCTAAGCCACGCCCCAAGCCGACAAAACGCTGCCCCCAGAAACGAATTTGTGATAAATTGATTTGCATAATTTTGTAACAAGAGATTATTAATAAAACACAACAAAAAAACTAGAGAGAGCATTGTAGATCCAGGCAGCTGCCGTTGCCCCACACACAAAATGCCAACTAATTGCGATTTTATGTTAACAACTCGAATCGAACAAATCGCGGAAAACCAAAAGCCGAAAATCTCAAAAAATAACACACAAAAAGGCAGAAAAGAGAAACTGAACCAACATTTATCTTTCATCGCTCATAATGTGGAGCAGCAAGGCGTGGGTTGATATTTTCCTTGATTTGTTCCTCTATTTGTTTTTTTTTTTTTTGGGGAGGTTGGGGGTGGGTGCAGCCAGTGCAATTATCATTTCCATTTTTTTTTGCATCCACTCCCCCATGGAACGAACGCTGCGCGGCAATTGCAAATTGTCTTGCGGTTTTCTCTTGGCCAACACGGCGTATGCGTAATGTGTCGAGCGGCGTCCAAGCTATGGCCATTGCGCATACGCCGCGTGGTCACGTACACGACTCGAATGCGCGCGCTAATCCATCGAGACAGGCCAAACTACAATATAATTTGATAATTAACCACATAAAATATGTAATAGCTGCGAATGTGAATGGGAACAGGTGGTGAAGGGGCCAAAAACGCGAAATAAATACTACGTTGACTGCAATTGGAACTTTTAATATTTTTGAAAAAATACTGGGACAAGAATCTATTGAAATATATTAATTTATGCTTGTCTAAGGCTTGAAATAATTATTCTAAGTTGAATAGTTAATCACTTAAAGTTAAACCATAGAGAAAAGGATCGTCTGCCGCTTTTTTCCGTTTAATCGCTTGCATTAAAACACGATTCGCATTACGTATGCCATAATTATCAATTAGCAATCAATAAAAAAACACAACTAAGGAGGAAAACGAACAACTAAGACAATGGCCAGCAGCAGCAGCAGCAACAGCAACAAAAATTGCATATCAAAGGCATAGAACCAGCAACAGCAGCGGCAGCAGCCACAATAACTCGTATTTTGCTTTTTGCCAACGGCAATATCTCTCTCGTTTTTGGCCTGGGAAAAATCTGAACAGCAAAACTGTTAATTTAAATTGGAAAATTATACAAAAATATTCAAAACGCTTGTTGTTGCTGCGCCCCCTCCGACGACGACGACATAGAGATTTTACATTCGAATCTGCCTGTTAATCTGAGCCGCTCTCAAACGTCACGTTTTCACGCGGCCAACTATGCAGCAACACGGCAGCAACATCAGTTGCTCTCAGGCAGCTGCTAATGTTGTTGCAGTTGTTGCTGCGACTGCAGTTGCTGCTGCTGCTGCTGCTGCCTCAGTCCACGTCAGTGCAATCAACAAAAGCAATTCACGCATTCAATTAAATGCCTTCAAATGTGACTTGCCGACATTTCTTTATGTTGCTCGGCGGCTGCTGGCAATGCCGGGGCATGCATTAAAATCGTATAAAATTGTCATGTTAATAACCAATAATTGTTAATTTACAACTCACACACGGACATGGATAAATACAAGCTGCAATGCCGGACCAAAAAAAAACAGAAAACAAAAAACCAGTACAAAGCCATAAAGAAATCGAACTCGTAAATACACTAACCAGCTCAAAAAATCAGGTTTAAATGTTAATTTAAAAATATAAACTATCGCTTATCTGTTTCTAAATTTAAAGGCTAATTCTCGAGGTTTACTTAGCTCTAATATTAATCTCTGGAGTTATCGACACCTATCGATTGTTAGGGCATACAGCAAGTGTGACCAGCCAGTTTGTGCATGTGTATGACATGTGCAGTTGCACGGACTGTGGTTGGTTGCCTTTTGGTTTCGTTTTTTGAGTTATTTGCCTGTTGCCTCGTTTTGGCATTTTCAGCATGTCCATTAACATTTTTGCCACATTTTCGGCTTCATTTATTTCCCATTTATTTTTTTTTGCGCTTGGGAATGCGATTGTTGGCCGCAAACTATTTGAATAATGTTGATAAGACAGAAAATGGTCAGCGAAAAGGCTCTTAAAGGAAATGTAACAGAGAGACACATATTTGGAAAATACCTAACTTAAATGTAATTAGAGTGACCAGCTTTCTTTTTAATGCAAACCATTTTCCCTCTCCCGATTAATCAGGTTTCTATTTTAATTACACACTTTTGTTGGAAAACTGCCGCCACTAAAAATCTTTAAATAGCAAAGAAAAAAAAAAGGCAAAAAACAATGCACGCTAAAGACAGCAAACAAATTCAAATAAAACGCGAAAAAAAGAGTACAATTTTTTTCTATTTTTTTTCTATAATTAAAATTAACAACTTTTCTTGTCACGACTCTCGAAGCCAACTTGTTGCCTGCTGCTGCCTGCTGCCTGCTATAATTATGCGCATTTTCAACAGATTTATATCTGGCTATCCCCCCATAAACCCCTCTCCTTCTGGCCGGCCGAGAGCTGGAAACGCATACGGCGAAAAAAAAAAAAGAAAAAGATAGCGTATCTCATTAGAATTGCCAGCTGTGTATGGGCTTTATAGATAGATATAGAAACCCAACTCTGTATAGTATATAATTAGTAATTGTTGCACAAGCCGCCGCCGCCAGCCGCCAGCCAGCCCTCCCCTGCCCCTTAGCCATCCCCTTCTGGCCATTATTCTAACATTTATACAGAAAGAGAAAGAGAGATGACAGAAACGCAGGCCAGCTAAATTAAAACCCAGTTTGAAGGTCAACAGCGACACGAGCTGCGTGGCCCGGCAACAACAGCAATATCAGCAGCAGCAGCAGCAACACTCAAAACAAATTGTTACTGAGTATACTCAGAAATAACTAAAAAATATTATTGCAACTAATTTCCCTTTCTAAGGAAAGTTTTCTCAAGAAAGCCTTAAAATTTAAAGAATTTTTTGTATTGTAATTTATTTAATTAAGTTATATTAAATATATTTGAAATAAAAAATGTTTTCTTTTCAACTTAAATGCAAATATAAATATTAAACCATATTATTATGCTCCTTTTTTAATAAATCTTAACTGTCAAAGCAACACCCAATATGAATGCTTTTTAAACCCTATCTAGAGTAGCTTACTCGCTATTTTTCTCAGTGTATTGGCCAGGCATTAAAACTATGCACAAATGCCTCCGCTGGCTATCTGACGTCAGCAACAGGAACTGAATCTGAAACTGAAACTGAAAATAATCGCGTTGCGCATGCGTTGGCGCTGATTCGAATTCTCTTTCCCTTTTTCTCACCCTCCGCCTCTGCCGCTTGACTCGAATTTTTTGCTCATTGAATTTGTTTCGTTTTTTATGGGTGTTGGTGTTGCATAAAATAAGATTAATCACTGCCAACAAAAAAATAAAAAGGAAAGAGCGGCCAAATGTGTCCCATTAATCAGCAAATTTTGTAGGAAACGCAAGTCGAACAAATCAAGAAGGAGAGGCTGGAGAAAAAGATGGCTTAGATGAAAGGAACTGCCTTAAGATGGGATTATGGATGGAGAAGTGTTGAAATATTAATAATAATTACAAAGGGGGGGTCGAAAGAGGGAATTAAAAGTAAATATTAAGCTTAGTATTCAAATATTCATCTCTTATTGAATATATTTTAAGCGAAACTTTCGTTAGAGTCACTTTAAAGTGTAGGAAAACCCTAAAAGAATATATAAACAATCCCAGAAGTATTATTCAATTTAAATATAATTTATTTTGTAATATTCTGGTTTTGTTTGCTTTAATTTTTAAATTTTTCAATTCGAATTCCAATATTTAAACACTGATTTGAGCCACAGAACCATTTACAAATTGCCTTATGCCCAAAGTACTATAAATAAATTACAAAAAAAAAACCCAAAGGTTTGCCCATTGCAACCCACAACCAATCTGCATCTTTCTCTTTTTTTCTGCATTATTATTATTATTTTTTTTTGTGGCACGGAACTCGTTGCCAACTGATCGAATCGTATTTAATGTGCCTGCCGCCGCCGCTCTTGCTCTTGTTGCGATTTCTGTTGCTGGTCGCTGGTCGTGTTGCTGGCTGCCGTGCCCATAACGGTGTCAATTAAATTATGTTGCCGGCAACATTTTACAATTTGCAACAAATTGTTAACAGCAACAACGGCACAAATCAATATTACGTACGACTGAGTGTGTGTGTGTGTGCGGCTTTGAATCTTTGATTCGATTTGATTTGATTGCGGGAAGGGGGAACAATGCGTCGCCAGTTCCTGTGCGAGTATTCCTGCCCTGCAGGCCACACTTAGTATCCCCCTTTGTGTGCTTAGCGTGGGATAATCCTTCGGCCAGAGAACGTCCTTCGAAATCGCTCGCCATCTCACCTCTAAGCAGAGCCAGGACCAAGGCAAAGCCCTAAAAATCTGCGTGCCTTTCATCGGGTTTTTATTTTCGGCAGGTCAAGTGCTTGGGCTGCTTTTTGTATGATTTTTGTGGTTTGAAAAAAGGTATTTCGATTTTTTAAGGGATTATAAATAAATATTCGTTGTCACTAATATTAAGAAAATAGAGAAATTTCCAGGGTAATTATTTTCAATTTTTAATGGGAGTTTTTCAGCAGATTTTTGAATTTTCAAACTATTCCTAAGGAATTTATTTCTGTACGAGCTATTTTATTATTTTATTATGTACGTCACATTAAAGGCTTAATATATTTTATTTTTATTTAAAAAAAAGCTAAATGTAGCCAGTTTTTTTATATTTAATATTTTAAAACATCTTAAAGAGTATTCAAAACCCTGCTCCTTAATATCCTTTCATTCTCCTTCACTCCATTCGGTCCGTTTTGTTGTCCTTCCCTTTTTTTTTTCTTTGTGGTCGTCTTGGAGGCTTCCGGCCCCGAAGGAGAGAACTCAGGTGACCACAAAGGCTGACCAGCGGCGAAGTTTTTCGTCTCACGCAATTGTGTTTGGGGCCGGGACAAAAGGACTCCCACCTGAGGTCCCAGGACGAAGCAGACAGGACAGCAGAAGAGCCTGCCAGACGGACCTTCCGGGACGGCGTCAGCTTTTGTGCGTGTGTCCTCCGCCTCGTCCTTTCCCGTCCAGTTTCCTTTGGAATGCCCAAAACGCAGAAGAGTGATATAAATGGAAGAGAAAAAAAACAAGAAAAAGAAACCTGTGCAGGCTGACCATTGGGCGGATATTATTTAGACGCTATTGTGTGGCGCCGTCCGTCGCTTGCGGCTACCTGTCTGCCAGCAATTAGCCTGCACACAGCTGCTGCCGCTCAACCTGATCCAATCCCAGGCGATCCAAGCCGATCAGATCGATGTAGGTACATGAATGGACATATTTTGCACACAGATATGGTTGGGAGAATAATGGTGCACTTTTAGTTATCAAAAAGTACCGAGAAAGCCTTATTAAGGTCTGAATTTCAATCAATTAATATACAGATTTGTTAAATAGAACTAACAAGTTATTGGAAATTCAAAAGAATTTTTTTAATTTGATCAAACATAAATCACGTGATTGGTACAATCATTAAAAATAATTTTAAAAATATCTTTGGGGAATTTAAGGCTCTTTTTTTATATTCTTAATTTAAGTGTGGCTGTCTTTTAAAATAAGGATTTGTAAGTGTGGCTTCCTTTTTGAAGAAAGATTTTTAAGTGTGGCTGCCTTTTCGAAGGATGGTTAATACCACTTTTATAAAAGGACCCTAGCCTATCTTGACATAATTTGAACTATTTAAAACAAAGAGCTTCGTTTTGATTTAACAAAATAAATCTAAAACCCATTACAAATATATTTGTAAAGGCATTTCGAAAGATAGTCAAACTTCTTAATCAGTTTAACTTAAAATACTGGGATTTCTATATATGAAACAAAATTTATAGCCCCATCATGGATAATCCCACTCAAAGATAGCCTTAAAAATTAACAAAATATCAACTATTGACAGATGTAGTACTTGCTCCTATTATCTTGACCTTATCTGTTGGCTTATGGCTCTGGTGCTTGTGTGACCAGCCATAAATTAATTACGAATTGTGTTAACAATGCACTGTTAACTCTGTAAGAAGAGAAAAGGCCGCATAAATCTTTCAGAATGCGCATAAATTTGCATTGGCGACCTTGGACAGAGTTGCCGCTACGTAATAATGCCTACGTAACCCCCACCCCCCCCCCACTCGCACACATTCACACACTCGAACTTGTTTATCATCGGAGATAACGGCACCAGTTGATAAAAGCTGTGAGTGTGTGTGCATTCGCTCACAGTGCGTAAAAATGAGTGCGAAAAATGTACAGTACAGCTGTAACGAAGTCATTAATACCCTGGAACTTTCACATATAATGTAAGGGGTTAAAAATTAATGGTGTGCTGTTGCTAGCAGATTAGAAAAAGGCGACTGGATGGTATTTGGTCTTGCGCTCAAGAGAGCATGCGGGTACTCGACGTGACCATCTCTGATTTAAGGAAATTATGTTAAAAGAAACAATTTAGAAACCCCTTAAAGTATTACTAATTTATCAAAAATTATTTAAGCTAAATAAGGCTAGCGCTAAATTGCTTATTAATAAAATATAATGAAGAAAATATTTCCTCAATAAACCCTTTCCGATATTATCTACTGTTAAGATATTGTCGGCATCTCATTCGAAATTATCATACCCGCACTTTTTCGAAACTCAGTGTATATCGCAGTTTTCGCACCAAGTTCAAGTTCAATGTCATTCGGATTTATGTGTGTTTTCAGTGTGTGTGTTGTGTGTCTTGCATGTATGTATGTATGTTTGTGGATTTTAATGCCAAAACTCGTTCAATCAAAGCCCACACACCAACGCACCGACGCACACTTACGCAGCTTTTTATCACAACGCTGTGTGTGCGTTTTGTGCGTTCGTTCATCGTTCCATCGTTCGCTTCGTTTCTTTTCGCCTCGTTTCGTTTCGTATCGCGCCTTCTTGTTGTTGTTGCCTTGCTCTTTTTTCCATATAGCAACAAGTGGGCTGAGTTGCCAACGGCCTCCCCCTTCCACCGACCCACCACCTCCTCCTCCCCGTATGCTTTATCAACTGGTTTGCGGCTATGCTGCTGCCTGCGTGTGACGTCATCGTCGTGTGCGTGGCCTTACGCACGTTTTACGCACATTTTTATATTCCGTTTTTTTTTCCTTTTTAATGTTATGTGTGTCTGCCACTTCTGGGGGCGCGTCTCGTTGAACTTGAAAAGCGGAGAGCAAAGCAAAACAGCAGAGAGCGAAATGGGGAGGGGAGAAAACAGCTGATTCACGTGCGTGTGTGTTGGGGGTGTTGTACTTATGTTTTGATGGATTCCAAGTCGGGAATGTATTTTACATTAAATATGCAGTAAAAGCTTGCTTATTTAAAGAGATTTGAGTTGCTTAACTAATAATATTATAAAATATTCTGTAATAAGTAAGATAGTACGTAAACACGATTCCAAAACTGTTTCAGAATTAAGCTCCGTACTCAGACACACGAAAAGTGTTTCTAAGCAGTACGATAGAGCGAGAGGGTGAGTATTGACCTCTCGTTTTGGCTCAATGCTTAGGAACACTTTTCGCGTGTCTGAGTACGGAGCTTTACAAGAAAATTATACGGAAAACAGTATTTCTATGTGCAAACAACTGATTTAGACCTTGAAAAACATGTTATCTTGTAAGTTTATAATTTCCTAATAAGTTTCAAGTAAAAAGGATCCAACTTAGATGAAATCCTTGCCTTTTATGCTTTAATTGGGGAATTTCAAATTTGCGTGGGATCACTGAATTGAAAAGTTTTTTTTTTTGCAAGTAGTATTTTGCAGTATTTTTATATGCAAATAACTGATTTAGACCCTTGAAAAACATGTTATCTTGTAAGTTTATAATTTCCTAATAAGTTTCAAGTAAAAAGGATCCAACTTAGATGAAATCCTTGCCTTTTATGCTTTAATTGGGGAATTTCCAATTTGCGTGGGATCACTGAATTGAAAAGTATTTTTTTTTGCAAATAGTATTTTTATATGCAAATAGACCCTTGAAAAACATGTTATCTTGTAAGTTTATAATTTCCGAATAAGTTTCAAGTAAAAAGCATCCAACTTAGATGAAATCCTTGCCTTTTATGCTTTTAATTGGGGAATTTCAAATTTGCGTGGGATCACTGAATTGAAAAGTATTTTTTGCGTATTCCACTTTGCTGCGTTTTTGGTTTCACATTCGGTTTCGGGTTTGCCTTCTAGTTTTCGTTTTATTTTTTTATTTTTATTCTTTGTTTTATTTGCTGGCCGCAAATTTGGCTTGGACTTTAATTCCAAGGTCAACGTCAACGCATTAGCAACGTCTCTCCCTCGCTCGAGCTCCCTCAGTCTTCGTCTATGCAATCACTCATTCGTAAAAAAAAAAAACGAAAATAAAGATGGATGAAAACTTAATACACAAACAGAAACAAAAAGAGGGATGGGAAAGGAACAAAACAACGAAGAGCCGCCGCTCGGCAATATATTAAATTTATTAAATATCAAGACAAATTTATGGCACTGCATGCGGGCGGGAGGAACAGAGACGGCAACAGCCGGAAATTAACGCATCCCAAATACATGATGAGATAATTCTTAAAATTATTTATTCTCACCTTTTTGGATGTGTTTGTGAGTGTGTGTGTGTGTGTAGGTGCTCGGCTCGCTCGCATTATTTATTTATTTATACTTGCGTTTTTGCAATTCACAATCCGCGAATGCTTATCGCCCTCAAGTCAGTCTGTCCCGCTCTGGGGGGCGCAGCACCAGCTCCACCTCTCGCTTGCACCCGCACACTACAAAGAAGCTTTTAAAGCTGCGTTGCGTGCGTCGCTGCCTCTGGTTCTTCCTCTTTCTCCTCTTCAGATCCCTCTGGTTCTCGGCGATTTTGCTTAATGCTTTGCACGCCTCATGCGCGAGGGTGTGTGAGTGGGTATAGTGGTGATCAGTCGAATAGGTCTTCAAATATTAAATAATACAAATTAATAATAAAATATGTAATATGCACGTATTTTTTGTTTTTATTTTTATTTGTATAAAAATATTTTACTTAGTTTTTATCTAAGATATATTTATTTTTTGGATATATATTTATACCCCCTGCTGCTTCTATGTTAGGTTCGTGAGTGCCTGTGCCTGTGTGCAAGTTGTGCGGTTCCGCTGCGAATGCGAATATCAAGGTCAACGTGTGATGTGTTGCTGTTGCCGCCGCCGTCTGTACCCCCCCTGCCCCACAACTCCATCCTCTCTCTCTCGCGACTCCCCCTGCTCGAAATGAGCTCTAAGAAAATAATTAAATGGCAGGCGGCAGGCGAAAGAAAGACGGAAAAAACGCAATTTTTGAAGCGCAGTTGTTAAATTAGAAATGCCATATTTTGAAATACTTTTTTTTCCCCACTTTTATGTTTTTTGTTCATTTTTTTCCCCTGTCTGTTGCTATTTTGTCTACCAGGTCTGGGCCATTAATCAGTTTCTCAAATGCTTTGAGGAGCCTCTGAAATGGCAGGCAGATGATGCGGCATAATTGTTATTAATATTATGATCAGTTGGTGTGCGTGCATAAGAGTACACCATGCACTTATCTACATACATACATATGTACATATGCATATAAATAAACAAACAAACGAGAAAGAAAGCTAACTTCGGTAAACCGAAGTTGGTATACCCTTGCAGTCTGCAATTGGATCACTGAAAATCTAACCATTTTAGTAATGTTGAAAAAATATCGAATTTTACATTTTACATGTAGAATTTTACATTTTCATATAAATCAACCGATGGCTTCTATGGCAGCTATATGATAGATCGGTCCGATCTTAATGAAATTAAAACCGTAATTATAGAACCATAAAAAACTGCTATATCTCAAAATTTATAGAAATACGTTGACAAACAGAGAAGTTAAAATGTTTTTTACATTAATTTCGCCATCATTCCTATGGCAGCTATAGGATATAGTAGTCCCATTTCGGTCGTTCCGACATATATACTGCGTGCTGAAGAAATAAGACTATGATGAAAATTTCAGCTCTATAGCTCAAAAACTGAGAGACTAGTTCGCGTAGAAACCGACAGACGGACAGACGGACAGACGGACATGGCTAGATCGACTCGGCTGGTGTTGCTGATCAAGAATATATATACTTTATGGGGTCGGAGATGCCTCCTTCACTGCGTTGCAAACATCTGGTCAAAATTATAATACCCTCTGCAAGGGTATAATAAATGCTACTCAATTAACAGGCTTTGGGACTTAATAGAGCGTTAAATTTAAATAAATTGATTTCGATGGTATTTTAATATCAGAAAAGAGATTTTCTAATTCAAAATTAAATATTAAGCTTTATTCTAACGCTTAACAAATTAATTTCAATGTATTTTGCTTCTAAAACAATTTCTTTATCGATTATATAAATCGATAAATACCTGCGGTATTTGTTTATCTATTATAATCGCCTGCCAACCATAGGCTTTGCCTCAATTAAACTCTTATAATTTTCTTGTTAAAAAATTAAATATATTAAGCTTTGTTCTAATATTTATAACACTTAAGCTACGCTTAACAAATTAATTTCAATGTATTTTGCTTCTAAAACAATTTCTTTATCGATTATATAAATCGATAAATACCTGCGGTATTTGTTTGTCTATTATAATCGCCTGCCAACCATAGGCTTTGCCTCAATTAAACTCATATAATCAATTTGGGATAAACCATCGGGGGTAATCACAGTTTAGCGATCGCTCTGCCTGTCATCGGGAAAATCAATAAAATTAAATTGCCCGCACACACACAATTATCGACAGGGTAAAGGCAATCGATAACGATAGTCGTCCCCATCAGGGTAAATTATATAAATTTGCACACATTATGCGAAATTGACGAAGAAAAAGCCTAATCACAATGTTGGAAAGTCCATAGACGGGCCAAGGAGAGAGGATGGATTATCCATCGAGATCCATCGGGATCCATCGCGATCCATCGATCCATCGATCATCTATCATCAGGTGGTAGTCCGTGGATTGCATTCCTAGCAGAACCGACTCTGCAAATTGTATTAAGACATAAATGCGAGTGAAAAGCGAAGAAGAAGAAGAAGAAGCTGAGCGGCACAAGAATCTGGATATATGGAGGAGGTAGAGCAACAATAAAAAAAGCCGCAAGCGCCACACCGCACACACACACACACACACACACAGGCAACAAAAAAAGAAGGAAAAAAACCCGGTAAGGCGGCGATATGCAAACATAATAATTTGCATATTTCGCCGCAGTGTTCGTTGTTGTTGTTCCTCTTCTCTGACGGTGGTCAAGCAACAACAAAAAAAAGGAGAAAAAAAAAACATCTATAAAAGGGAGTGGTAACCCCCATAATAGAAATGTTAACCTTTCAGCGGCAGAGGCAGCAGGCAGTCACACCCAAGTTTGGGAACCACGCAGAAAAAATAAATAAAAACCATGGCTAGGAGCTGGAAAAAAAGGTTAAAATGCAACGGGGGAGAGGAAGATCTAATGAAAAAAAATTAAATATATTTCGTAATGCTTTAGTACACCCAAAAAAAAAATCATCATAGAACCTATATGATTGTTACATGAATTCTATACTCTTGAGTATGAAAAATTTCCTAATAAGATGCTTATCAATTTAATACTACAAAAGTATACATTTTATACTCATCTGAACCAATATTTCATAATAATCACTAACGCGACAAACAGAAAAGCACTAAATTCCAGCTAACGCGATATGTTATCGAATTTTCGATGTAGGTTCGTAGAAAAATAAGACTCGAAAATACACAATTTAAACTATAGAATATAAAAACTAAACTTTGGAGTATACATTTGATATTTTCAAGTATAAAATCTATACTTAATTCGTTATACCGCTTGAGTATACTTTTAAGGCAACGCGTAGAAGGGTTAAACTCTTGTTATACCCTTGCAGAGGGTATTATAATTTTGACCAGATGTTTGCAACGCAGTGAAGGAGGCATCTCCGACCCCATAAAGTATATATATTCTTGATCAGCATCACCAGTCGAGTCGATCTAGCCATGTCCGTCTGTCTGTCCGTCTGTCTGTCCGTCTGTCTGTCCGTCTGTCCGTCTGTCGGTTTCTACGCGAACTAGTCTCTCAGTTTTTGAGCTATCGGGCTGAAATTTCCAGCATAGTCTTATTTCTTTAGCACGCAGTATATATGTCGGAATGACCGAAATCGGACTACTATATCCTATAGCTGCCATAGGAATGATGGCGAAATTAATGTAAAAAAAATTTAACTTCTCTGTTTTTCAACGTATTTCTATAAATTTTCAGACATAGCAGTTTTTTATGGTTCTAGAATTACGGTTTTAATTTCATTAAGATCGGACCACTATATCATATAGCTGCCATATAAGCGATCGGTCAATTTATATGAAAATGTAAAATTCTACATGTAAAATGTAAAATTTACAAAATTCTATATTTTTTCAACATTACTAAAATGGTTCGATTTTCAATGATCCAATTGCAGACTGCAAGGGTATACCAACTTCGGTTTACCGAAGTTAGCTTTCTTTCTCGTTTTTTTTTTTTTTGGGGGTGTACTTAACAGCATAACGCCTTGTATGATTAACATAATTCCGTAAAATGACAAACAAAAATCTTTAAAAAGTTGTTATTAAATATTTAACCAATATTAAACATTTATGTAGACCAGAAATCATTTGAAGAAAAACTGGAACGTAGGAAAACCCGCTTAGAAAGGGGAAGATCTGCGATTAAGATAAGAATGCCGAAGATAACGTTTCTTTCGCTTGGAAAATGGCGCCCACTCTTCCACTATCTCCTTCTCTTTCTCTTGATTTATACGCATGCGTAATTGGAATAGAAAACTTTTTTTGTGGCGGAAAATGTTAGAATTATTTGCCCCCTTTCATTTAGTTTAATTTCCTTCATTGGGAAGCTGCTGCTGTGTTTAAATTTGGGTTGGGAATGCGGACGCCCACTTGGGACATGCGATGCGAGATCGGTTAACCCAAACGCCCACCTCTAGATACACGCAGAAAAAAAATATATTTAAAAAATACCATTAAAAACTATTTATTGGTTTGTGTCAATAACAAATAATAACCAATAAATAAAGGTGTTTGAGTAATTAACTATCTTTAATTACGCTCTTCTGCTCTGTACCATTTCTCCTCTCTATTTAGCTCTCTCTTTCTTTACATCTCTTTCTCTCTCCATGTTGAATGTCAGAGAAATTTATGTTGTTGACTATTTTGCCGCAAATTACATGCAACGTTTCTAGGCTATCGTTTTTTTTCATTTTCTTCTCCTTTAAATATAGGAAGAGCGCGCTAAAAAATGTTTACTAACTGGGCCGTGGCGTTAGAAATCAAAGCCTTTGGCGTTCATTAGCTTTGGGGGCGTTATTCCCCCCCCACCCCCCCGCCCTCTGCGCGGCTCCTCCAGCGACGTTCAATTAAAAGTGTTGCCAATTTGCGACGCCTTGGCCGGGCCCCCCCCAAAGCCCCCTTTTTGAGCCCCTTCAAAGCCAAGCCTCTCCTTTTTTTCTCTTTTTTTTTTTGCTTGTAATCAGGAAATTCGATTTTCTTAATGCCACTGAAAGAGGGGGGGGAGGAGGGAGGTTGGCAGGAAGGAGCTGGCCAAGACTGGACCCTGGACAGGCCCCCTTCCCTGGCTCCTGCCCCACGTCCATGACTTCTAATATGCGCGTGAATTTATTAACGCTCATTTTACGCTGTTGTTGCGATTCGGGGGCGTGTGCAGGCCGATTGCATTTTTTTAAATAAATTCTAGCGCAAACGGCGCGTGACAGGAGACGCCGATACGCTAAGGAGGGGGGGAGGATGCTAGTGGTGACATTTTAAAGGAAAGTAAGAAAGCTTACGAGTTTTCTTCGTTCTATATCTCTAGCTCCGAGGGTTTTACTTCTATTGATTTTAAAAATAAAGAAGACTATTTTAACAGAGCTTTAAAAATTAAAAACAAGCCAAAAAAAAAAAAAAAAAATAGAAAAAAAGGAAAAGGAATGGAAAAAAAGAAAGGATTAAAGACAGAAAGGATATTGGTTCTGAAATCCACTTCTCCCGGCTTAAGAGACGCTACTTACCACCTGAAGCGTATGAGAGCGAGCGAGATAGATAAGCAGGTTGCATCTTAATTCTCTAATAATTCCCAAGTCCGAATTTTTTGGCTATTCCTTTGAAATTCAAGGCTGTAGATTTAAAATAACGAAACAAACAAACCTAAATCGATATGCCTGGTGATACTAACTTAAATATCTTGCTAAGAAAACATAAAAAATGCAAAAAAGTAAAAAACAAATCGATTTCCCTACCCAAACATCGCACATCCTTGCGTGCCTTTTCGAATGCTAGCCATCGTCCGAGCCGAGGTTAGCGCAGTCTTAGGCCAAAACCTCATTAGGCTATAGCGAAATCTATATGCGAAATGGAGGCCGACGCCTTTTCAATTTGCCAGCAATGAAAATTTACAACATGGCTCTGCGGCCAGGCCCGATCTCAGTGCGGGGATATATACATATATATATCGGGCGTTCATTGCATACCCCAAGGCGTGCATGCGCACATAAAAATCGACAGCGGATCGGAACTGGTTGCAAGTTGCTGCTGCTGCTGCTGTTGCAAGTTGCTGCAGCGGTTGCTGCAGTTGCCGCAGTTGCTGCTGTGGCATTGTCATTCGTGGCATGTTCACGCCTTGACGCCCGCAGCCAACTGGCAAAGAAAAAAAAGGAGAAAAAAACTGGACTCCAAATTGAACTCCAACTGCATTGCCCATCGCAACGCTCCTCTTTTCCCTGGCTTTTCCGGATCGCGCTCGTTTGTGGCATCTTCAAAAGCGGCGTTTCGTGGCCACGTCTGAGAGCCAGAGATCGTAAATCTAATAAATGCTTCTAGCTTGCCGAGGGGAGAAATGTCCATCGCCGACGACGACGACGAATGGAAAATGCGCTTTTCCTTGGTCTCAGATGGTGGCCCCGCGATAAGATGGAAAATTAAAAGGAAGCCAGGCTTAAGAGGGAAATATTTAAGGAAAATAACTGGGTTAGGTATTTTTGATACATTTTTAGTTCTAAGAGGAATAAGTTCTTATATATCCCCCTTTATATATATTTTACTGCATTTATATTTAAATTCGAACTTATTTTTAATACTTAAGAGGGGAATATTTAAGAGAAAGAACTGGGTTAGGTATTTTTGATATATTTTTAGTTCTAAGGGGAATAAGTTTTTATATGTTTCCCTTCATATATATTTTACTGAATTTATATTTAAATTCTAACTTATTTTTAATACTTAAATGGGAAATATTTAAGAGAAATAACTGGGTTAGGTATTTTTGATACATTTTTAGTTCTAAGAGGAATACATTTTTATATGTTTCCCTTCATATATATTTTACTGAATTTATATTTAAATTCTAACTTATTTTTAATACTTAAGAGGGAAATATTTAAGAGAAATAACTGGGTTAGGTATTTTTGATATATTTTTAGTTCTAAGGGGAATACGTTTTTATATATCCCCCTTTATATATATTTTACTGAATTTATATTTAAATTCTAACTTATTTTTAATACTTAAGAGGGGAATATTTAAGAGAAAGAACTGGGTTAGGTATTTTTGATATATTTTTAGTTCTAAGGGGAATACGTTTTTATATATCCCCCTTTATATATATTATACTGAATTTATATTTAAATTCGAACTTATTTTTAATACTTAAATGGGAAATATTTAAGAGAAATAACTGGGTTAGGTATTTTTGATATACTTTTAGTTCTAAAGGAAATAAGTTTCTCCCTTTATATATATTAAAATATATTTATATTTAAATTTTAACTTATTTATAATGCTCTCTTCCTTTTCCTTCCAGGTGGTCCTCTCGGCTTGTTCCTCGTACTTCCAGAGCCTGTTCCTGGAGCACCCTGAAAGACATCCAATTGTGATATTGAAGGACGTCCGTTTTGCCGAGCTGCAAACCTTAGTTGAATTCATGTACAAGGGCGAGGTGAACGTGCAATACTGTCAGTTGTCCGCGCTGCTCAAGACAGCCGAATCCCTCAAGGTGAGAAGGCCTGAAACCTCACCTCCTCCTAGCTAAAACCCTTCCCTCCCTTCCAGGTCAAGGGCCTCGCCGAGATGACGAACCAGAACACGACGCTGCGCGAGCCGGAACGGGAGCCGGACCGCCTGCGTCCGCAGGGCGGCGGCTCCTCCCACAAGGCGGCCGATAGTCCGGCGGCGGCTCTAGATGCCACGTCAGCGACGGCCACAGGGACGGCAGCCTCAGCAGCGACAGCGGCGGCCACATCGACCTCAACCTCAGCGACATCTGCGGCAGCAGCGGCGGCGGCAGCGGCGGCGGCAACCTCTGCAGCGGGAACAACAACAACAGCGGCAACAACTGCGACGGGGAGCAGCAGCAGCGGCAGCGGCAGCGGCAGCAGTACAAGCACAACGGCGACGGCAACCACGACGGGGGCTGCCTCGACGACAGCTGCCATGACAGCTGGGACCACGCCCGAGGAGGCCACATCCTCCTCCTCCCTGACCAGCGCCAACGCACAGAAGCGGGAGGCCAGCGATCGTTGCAGTCCCACGCCCGCCAAGCGCTCATCCCGTCTGCAGCTGGTGCAGCTGCAGGACAAGGCGGACCTCCTGGCCGATCTGGAGGCCGAGCAGAAGGCAGCCGCCGAAGGAGAGGAGGACGAGGAGGACGAGGACGAGGAGCTGCTGCTGGCGCGCAACTTAAACGACGACGAGGAGGATGAGGTGGAGGAGATCGATGAGCTAGACGCGGACGAGGACATTGGCGAGGCGATGCTCAGAGCACAGCAGCTGCAGGCAGCGGCGGCAGCGGCTGTGGCAGCGGCCGCCGAGGACGAGGACGACGAAGAGGATGAGGATGAGGATACGCCCATGCCGCTAGATCTCTATCAAAGACCTGTGGAGCCAAAAAACCCGGCAGCTTCAGCGGCGGCGTTGGCATCGTCCACTCAGGGCAATGCCTCCTCCTCCTCCCACACCAATGCCAATGCCAACATCAGCAACAGCAACTCCAGCAACAACAACAACAACAACAACAACAGCAGCAACAACAATAACAACAACAACAACAACAATGCGAGCAGCGGGAAAACCACCAACGCGGCCAGCAATGGCTCCGGCTCCGCTTCCGGTTCCGGTTCCGGTTCGGGCCTGGACGGGGCCGTGGTGGCTCTGGACGATGACGACGACGACGACGATGATGACGAGGAGAGGGGGAGACAGAGAACGAGAGCGGGAGCGACAGCGAGATCGGCTGGAGCAGGACATGGACGAGGACCTGGACGAGGATGTGGTGGTGGTGGGCGCCAGTGCCAGTGCCGTGGCCCGGGGCATTGCCCAGCGGCTGGCCCATCAGACACTGCGTCTGCGCCATCCGCATCACTCGCACCACCTGCACGCCTCGCACCACCATCCGCATCCGCATCCGCATCCGCATCCGCATCCCGCACACCTGTCGCCGTCGGACGACGAGGATGCCCTGCCCGTGATTGCCAAGACGGAGATCATCGACGACGACTACGACGACGAGATGGATCTCGAGGACGACGACGAGGCGGACAACAGCAGCAACGATCTGGGCATCAACATGAAGGTGGGCGGCGGTGGCGGCGTGGATCTCTCCACGGGCTCCACCCTAATACCCTCGCCGCTGATCACCCTGCCCTCCTCGTCGGCGGCTGCAGCTGCAGCGGCGGCGGCGGCGGCCATGGAATCGCAGCGCTCTACACCGGCCATTTCCGCTGGACAGGCGGCGGGCTCGGGGTCGGGAGCGGGCGCCTCGGACCTCAGTATTGGCGGCTCCGGCGGCGGTCGTCCGGCGTCCAGGAGTTCCCGCGACGGCGGCGGCAATGATGGCAGAGGCGGCGGCGGAGGAGCCTCATCCTCTAGCCTGATGAGTCCCGGGACCGTGGCGAATCTTCTGCCCGTGCAATCGGTGCCATTGGTGAGTTTAAAAAGGGGTTTCGGGAATATATTTTGGGTTGTTTTTTATAATTATAATTATTTATTTAATTTTATTTTTTTATATTTACAAAATGCTGATTTTATTAATACGAGTTAAGGGCAAGTCCTTGCTGTGTCCGTTCAGCAATTTTCATCAGTTACTTTTCCTTAATATTTGTATGCCAGCAACCCAGGGAATAAGCACTTGGGAATTATAGAGCTTACTCTCTATGTTTTTCAAAAGATATTATGCTTGCCCTCAATACTTATTTAATAAATATTAATATGTTAACAAATGGTATATTAAATATAAATAGTAGTTTTTATTAATATTAATTAACGTAAACTAATAGTTTAATTGATTTTAGGGAAATTCTAAAAAGAGTTTGTCATGAAATCCTTTCCTCTTTTGTAATTATTCTTGACTTTTTCAAGATTTAATTTCTTATATTAATATTTATTATATTTAATATATATATTAGTTATTATTAATATTAATTAACATGAACTAATAGCTTAATTGATTTTAGGGAAATTCTAAAAAGAGTTTGTCTTGAAAACCTTTTCTCTGTTGTAATTTTTCTTGACTTCTTCAAGACTTAATTTCTTTTTAAATATTTTTAACCTAAAAAAAGGAGTAGTTAAATTTTTCTATATGCTTCTTTAATCCCTATTTATTTGCAATACCTAATTATTAATTGATTTATGGGAAATTGTAAAAAGGGTTTGTCATAAAACCCTTTTTTTTATGTTTCTTGACTTCTCCAAGATTTAATTTCTTTTTAAATATTTTTAACCTAAAAATAGGAAGTTAAATATTTTTTCTATATGCTTCTTTAATTCTTACTTATTTCCAATGTAATAATTATACAATTTTCCCAACTTTTCCCACCCTCAGAGCCTCAAGAAGGAGATCGATTGCAGCGAGGACGACAACAGCAGTCACAGCAGACACATGCAACAGCGTTCGGCATCAGCTGGCGGCGGGCTGGGCGGCGACCTTGACTATCGCGCCTCCCACGAGTCGGTAAGTGTGAAAGCGAATATAACCACCCTTTCCCCCCGAACAAACAAACCCCCCAGTAGAACCCCCTTACGAACTCCCCACAATAAAAAATCCCGAAAATTCGACTAAAAACCCTGCCAAAATTCGAAATACGACCAAACCCCCGGGAGGAGATCCTCCCGATCCCGTTCAGTGAATGCTTTTGCTGCTTCGATAGGTCAGAGAATTACGAATTCCGAGATCCGAGATCCCAGATCCGAGACGATCTCCATCTGATACCGATCTGGCTCGATCCGACTCCATGTCTATATGTATCCATATCTCTATCTTAAGTATTGCTCTCTCTCTCTCTCTCTCTCTGTCTGTTCTTATATATACATCTATATACCATAATATTTATATCTATAATTACAACAAAAAAAAAAAAAAAAAACAATATACAAAATCCAAAAATGCAAAAAGAAAACAAAATCAAAAAAACTCAACATATATTTTTGCTCTTCGTCGTGTTCTTTGTCTATGAATTTTTTAATACATATATATATCCATACATATATATCTACATATATATATATTATATATATTATATATCTTTATCCATCTATATCTATGCCCTATATATATATATATATATACATACATATAACCTAAAAACCCCAACCCCAAGAAGTAAAGTTTTCTTTTTTCTATTCAGTTTTGACCAATAAAAAACCCGAAAACCAAAAACCCTTAAAAGTAATTTGAGAATTATAAAACCAAGTATCGAGTGTTAGTTGTTCAGTTTCCTAGCTCTATATAGAAACTATATATATTTTGTTTAATGTGTAGCGCTCTCTCTCTCTCTCTTTCTCTGTGTACTTATCCATCTATCTCTGTCTCTCTACGTCTAGCTAGCTAACTCTCTTACACACACACTCTCTATATCTCGCTCTTAATGTCTGTGTAATTTTGTTAGTGAATCCGATCTATATATGTGTATGTAATCTATGTTGTTATGTGTAAATATACCCCCCTCCCCCCCTACTTCCCTGTAAAAAACACACACACACACACACACAGAACATATATAGTTTTCGCACAGTTGATGGAATATATTTTCCGTGTTCTTTTCGGTTTTATTTTTTGTGGGCCACTTTTCACTTTTCACTTGCCTCTTGCCACTTGCCACACATTGTTGGCAATTTCCGTTTGCAATTTGGTCCCCTTCGCTGGAATTTTTGTGTTTTTATTATTTATTTACTGGCCATGTTTTGTTTGAGGTCCTTCCTCCTGCCTCCTTGCCCCTTCCCTTGTCCTTTGTTGTTTTTCTTCTATTTTAATTTAATTTTTTATTTGCCACCAATGTTGCCGTTGTTGCAGTTGCATGTTTACGACACTATAATTTTCAATATGGCTGTCAGTGTCCAGGCCTCCTCGACAAACAGCACTAAATAAATACGACTGGAGGATGCCCTGACCTAGAATTAGTTAAGGATAATCGGGAATATATTTCAGACTTAGTTATATTTAAGATCTCTTTCTGGGAGTTGAACAAATTAGTTACAAAAATATTTAAAGCCTGTGCGTTATTTAAACAAAATAAATAAATAAATAAGGATTTAATCAATACTTTTTAGAAGCACAAACCTTTATAGTTTCCCTAAAAAATTAATTTGCAAACGGCTCACTTTACGTATACATAATTAAGCATACGCAGTGGGGCATCCATACATACAAATCAAGTATACGCCAGGTAGGCCTCGTTTTGGGGGCCTGCCTGTGAAATCTGCTTCCCAGATTTAGCTAAGAATATTCACGAAAATATATCCAGACAACTCAAAACCTTAAAGATACTCAGGGAGCTTAAAAAAGCAAATTAAAAAAATATTTAAAGCCAAAGTGTTGTTTGAATAAAATCAATAAACAATAAATAATTTAGTCACCATATTAGAAAGCTCAAACCTTTATAGTTTCCCTTCCAAATTAATTCCAAAAAAGGCTCACTCTACGTATACATAATTAAGCATACGCAGTGGAGGCCCCCGCCATTTAGACAAATAGAGTATACGCCGCGTGGGCCTCCTGTTCGGAGTGCGATGTCCGCACACATTTATTATTTGAGACTGCGCGCCATGTAAATAAAATAAAAACCAAATCAAATATTCAAATCAAACAATGAGAGAAATTGTCGCATGTTGCAACAGGGTAAACACAAAAAGGCAAACTAAGAAAATAGCTAGGACCGCGCTGGGTGGACCGATATTCAATTTATTTTATTCCCCAGAGGGCCACCGGACAGGACCTGTCTCTCCACTAATTTTGGCTCGCATTCAGAGCCATGTAATGCACACTTTTTGGGCAGCACAACTGTACTTGGCTGTGGGAGAAAAACATTTAGCTTCCGGCAAATATATATTTCCACATTACATTTTTTCCCTGTCGCCGCCGCCGCCGCTGCCGGCGTCGTCTCATTCTTTTTAGCGAACATTTTTCGTGAAAATGTGGAAAGAAGTAGGAAAA
The DNA here is from genome assembly GCA_018153105.1 of Drosophila rufa. Classification (NCBI taxonomy): domain Eukaryota; kingdom Metazoa; phylum Arthropoda; class Insecta; order Diptera; family Drosophilidae; genus Drosophila; species Drosophila rufa. Next base: position 9,519,284 of record JAECXS010000123.1, on the reverse strand, counting down.
AAAAACAATCTACGAAAATGAAAGCCAGAGCAAAAGGAACTCGAGTAGCCACTGTCGTTTTTCTTATGTTTCCCCACTTCAGTGCAGTGTAGGGGGGAAAAGGCAGCAAAATAATAAAAAGGAAAAACCATAGACGTGCATAACGCACTTTGTTGCAACGCTTGACGAATTTTCATGGGGAAATTCGGGCCGAGGAAAGGCTGGATGACAGGCCCCAGATGGGGCGCCCAGCCAGCGGAAATGTTGTCAAAAACCCAGAACATAGCGGAGAGTCTACAAAAAAATGTGAAAAAAAATATTAAAATGCAAGGCGCACAATGTTGAGTTGCCCAAAGAGGTTATGGGTTTGCCGGGAATTCTAGATTTTTGTCTATTATAAAATTAGTTGGAGACTTTAGTAGGGAATATAATATTAAATAGGAAACTTTAAACAATAAGTGAGGGGGGAAATATATTAAATTATTACCTTTAACTTAATTTATAGACTTATTCATCAAATACTTTTGAACCCATTTAAATGGCAATAATTTATTTTTAAAAGGAAAGTAAGGAAAACTTTCCAGTTTTTTGAATTTCCAATACCTTGCCTTATATAACATATATACATGCATTCTCCGCTCTTTTTCTATTCAGTCCTCTCCCTCTGGCTGCGAGACGCACATGCATAAATTCAAATAAAAATTTATCTAAAAAAGAAAGCTTGCGAAATATAAAAAATAAATATAAAAAAGGAAGCCCAAAAGAAGGCAACAAAAAATAGCAGCAGCCTCGAGTCTGCCTGCAGTCGGCCGTTGACGTCGATGGGGCGCTGTGGCTGTGTGTGTGTGTGAGAGTATCTGTGTGACGGGGTTGCACAGTGCACTGAACAAAATGCAAAAGCACTTTTTAAGTTTTAATTGAAATTTTCATAGATATCTTACTGACTTTATTTTGTTAGAGAAAAAATAAAAGGTATTTTAAACCTCATTTACTCACACTCTTGATAAAAATCTTCAGGCGAATCGATTTAGTTTTGTCCTAGAACACCTAGATCTCAGAGATTTTAAGAGCTAGAGCTACCAAATTTGGTAATAAGATTCTTAAAGGCGCAACCAAAATCGAAAACAAAGTCCAAGCCTTAAATTTGTATAATTTATACATAAATAATTTCAAATTAAATTAATTACATATAATTAATACATTAAAAAAGTAAAGGCAAATACCAACAACTCCCCTCTTTTTCTCCCCGTGCATTGTGCAATTCGTTGACTCTGACTCTGATGTATTCCAAGCCTCTTGTAGGCCTCTCCAAGCCATTGCCGCATAATAAATACTTTTGCTTTTACACTTTCTTTTTTTATAATTTTTTTTTCTTTTGCCCGGCGCTCCTTTTTGCCTTGGTCCTTGCCTCCTTGCTGTGAGGGGGAGAAAATGATTATAACGAGGGGAGCCGCTGCTGTTGCAGTGGAAACAAGACCAAAACAAAACGAAATCAACGCACAAAACCAACAACTTTTGCTTTCTTTTTCTTTTGCTTTTTGCTTTCTTTTCTACACACACACACACACACACACACATATGAGTATTTAATTTTGAAACAAATGCGTTCTTTTTATTTTTTTGTTGCCTCTCGTTTTTGGAGCTGCTGCTCTTATGCAATTTTTTCATAGCATACCTTTAGGCTGGCCCTCTCAACTGTCGCCGCCGCCACTGCCGCCACTGCCGCCGCTGCTGCTGTGCTTGCATTTTACGAGTCCCTCTGCCCATGGCTTCTGCGGGGTAAGCCCGTGGGAATCCCTTCCCTGGAGTACCGCCACCTGCCCTTGTCAGCGCTCTTGCGTTGTTTGTTCGCCCGTCTACGTTGCGTATGCGTAATATGAAGGCTCGCCACAGCCAAGGTGGGAAATAATGGGAAATATAGGGAATTTCCTAGCGAAGATCAGAGGTTATATTTTGGGTTTTATTTATAAATAATGCAGGGATAAAAGATATAGTGAAAATAATTAAAATACCTCTTATTTCGATTTTAAAAGGGAGCTTGAGTTGCCAAATATTAAAAAATATGCTAATTAAAGTCGTAAACTAAGTATTCTTGGAATTTCTTAGATAATTTTCATTAAAATAATAAAGGAATGAGAATTAATTGATCCACAATCTCATATAAATTACTCAAAAAACAATCTATTCGGATAGATAAAAATATGTATTTAAATTATAATAATGCATTTATAACTCATTTATTTTTTTTATAAAATAAAAAACTAAAAAATATACAAATCTAAGAGTCCTATTATTTCAACCGCCACTGTTTCCTATCTCGGCATGTATTTTCGTATATAAATCCTCCGGACATACATATATTTTTAAATATTTTTATTCGGCGGAGGCTTTCGCACAACTTTTGACTGAATGCATTTAGGTACTGCCCTGCCCCAACCCCCCCTGGTTGGCCCCTCTAAGCCTCCCATCAATGCCTGGTAACTGTCAATCATGCAATGCATAAAAAAACCGCAAAAAAAATATATTTTTGTGAGCCAGCACGGAAATCCGAGCAAATAAACAAAAAAAAAAAGGAGGGAAAGACGAGAGTCAACAACGTACAAAAATGCTGCCAAAACGCAACAAATGCCAAAGCGAAAATATATTGCATTGTGGCGCCCATTTTCCCCCCCTTTTTCCAACCCCCTCACGCACATTGCACTTTTTACGCTGCAGCTGCCGCATGCGGCATCGTCGCTGCCGAGGCATTGTAATCAGCGCTGCGTTGATTGCAAAGTTTTTCAAGTGCTTTTCGGTGGGTCCACACACACACACACACACACACTCGCTCCGTTTTTATTTTGGCTTAAACAAGGGGGAATGAAGCCACAAAACTGCTAATAGCCTCCCTCCGAGAGAGACTTTAAGCCAACGGGAAAAGCTAGTTCAAATTTGAATTTCGAGTTTATGAACTTATTCCCGAATATTTATATTTTGTTGCACATAAAATTAATAAAAAGCTGGCTGGGGTTAACACTTTTTGCAAGGTCTGAGGGGTCACAGATGAAGTCTCCCTTTTATATTAACCAAAGTTTTAGGGATAGGAGTTCATTCTCCATCTAGTTCTCGACTTCCAGATTGATTAAGGGGCTAATCCTGCCCGGAAAAGGTTTCAGGCTTGATCCACAAAATATATTCTGGGAAAATCCCATCACCTCCTTTTCGCACGTGTGCTTTATCCCATTTCTGAATTTCCTTTGACAGCAAAACCCCCTTTCTTCCCCACCCAGTTCCAGCTGCTCTTGAATTTTCCATATCATTGCGAATATTTTTTCTGCGTTCCGACTTTTGTCTCGTTTCAAGTTGGTTCGTCTCGTCACCGGGCTCGTTTCCGTTTCCGTTCCCCTCCTGATTGCTCCCGACTACTTGGACTGTTTGTTTTGCGCTCACACACATCTATTATATATATTTTTGTTTATTAAAAAATCTGCGAAAAGAGCAGAGATTGCCAGCGCAAAAAAAAAGGACATCAAATGCAGGAGTACAAATAAATACAAAAAGTATATGTAGACGCAGTGCCATTCCCATAAATATATACGAGTATATATCAATGCTGCACTCCTGCCAACTTCGCCAGCTAACCCTTTCCCTTCCTTGGGCTCACAAAAATGGCTCACGGATGCAAAAAAGAAATTATAACAATACATAATAATTTGTGCAAAAATATTACGAAAAAAAAAACGAGGAGGAACGCGGAGCATAGCGTAGCGAAAAATATTTGAAATACTCGCTTCCGAAGCCCTTACCTCGGAGCTTCCGCATTTGCCAGATGCGTTATATGCGTCATCTATTGCGTCTATTTTTTGATTGCAATGAAAGGGACCTTCAAAAAAAAAAAAAAAAAACCTAGAAAAAAAGAGGGAAAATAATTAAGCGCGCCAAATGCAAACAAACCAACTGAAATATTCGTACGAAAAAATATCCATACATATATAAAAATGTGTGTGGAGGCCAACAGGCAAGCAAGAGCGCAGCCCAAGAGAGTTTTCATTAAAAATTTGCTTTTATTAAAATGTTGTGACTGGCAGCAGGAGGGGGTTCGGTTCAGTTCGGTTCAGTTCGGTTCAGGGTTCGAGGCTCCCTGAGGTTGAGGTTGAGGTTGAGGCTGAGCCGGGACTGGCTTAAAGCACCGCCAAAACGGCATAAAAATGAACAAGAAAGGGCCGACGACCGTCGAAAATATTTCGTAGGAAAAGGAACAAGCCAAAACCAGACGCACATCGATCGATATTTGATTATTATTGCGACGACGACGAAACGACGATGATGACGAAGTCAAGGCTCAAGACGGCCAAGGAGGAGGGCACTCAAAAAAAATATTACTCAAGGCTGGCATTAAGGTTAGAGAAAAGAATTAATAGCCGAGGATAACAAAAGAATTCTCTCTTGAAAAATTATAGACAAATGTTAAGGCATGCCTTAAAAATGAAATACTTTTAGAATTTGTTGTTAAACAAATGTTAACATATTTCTTAAAAATTAAATACTTCTTGAATTTGTTCTCAGATTTTTTTTTATTCCAGTTCCCTATTTATTTTTGAGTGTATGTTGCAGGACATTAACTGCAATGTGGCGAGAGCCACACAGATGTGGAGTGCGTCTGGGGCTCTCTTTTGGGAATGAGAAAGTCAGGAGAAAGGAGAAATCGAAGTAGAGGTCCTGTAGAGCAGATAATCACTCCATTAGCTGTAGGCTCGTTGAACCCTAGCCCATCCCCCAAATCAAATCGAAACGAATCGAATCGAATCAGTTCAACGACACACGGCGATAGGTCCCATCCAATTTTCGGCACTTTTTTGTGTGTGTTTTTTGTTGGGTCTGTGGTGACCCAGATCTGGTGGACCCCGCAGCGACTGGGGGTTATTCAATAATCCGGCAAGAGCGGGAGAGGCCCAAACTGCAATTTGGCTAATGGAAAGTTTGTTTATTTCGCCGGCTTGTTGGCCTTTCGCCTGTCTTTCTTGCCGGCAGAAATCACGCAACATCAGTGGATGTAAGTTACTGGTGCATCGGGCTAGTTATCTTCTAAAAGCCTGCTGCCTGGGCATCCTTAGTACATTTAAATTTATGGCAAAACTTTTGAGGGCTGCGGTAAACGAATAAATATTTTTGGCTATCACTGGCTACCTTTAAGAAAATGTTAGTCTATTTTAGGGGCTAATTAGTACTAGGTAGTAAGGTAAGGTTTTTATTATAGTTTAAGTGGTAGGGAATCAACTAAAAATATTTAATATATTCCATAATACAACTGCAACAACGTATATATTTTTTTGTTTATATATTTTGGTTTTCTATAGCCTTAAGATCGCATTTTCACACACCCAAAATCTTACACTCATAACATAACATAATTTCGTAGTTTGTACATATATTTAAAGCATGTTTTCTAAATAAATCGAAACCCAAAAAACCCACACAAAAACAACAAAATAAATTTAATTATTTTTAGTTTGCGCTTTGTGAAAAAAAAAAAAATTAAAAAAAAAGGAAGAAAATCGAAAGCAAAACCTCCATAACCGAACCAAAATTTGACAAAACTAAAATCTGTAAATGATATCAAAATTCGCTGCACAAAATTTGGACAAACCCCACTTATCTTATATAGATCTAAGTATGAAACCCCAGATCCCCCATATCGTTTCTTTGCATTAAAAATTAGCCAAGACCTCAACCTTTCCTTATTGTTTCTTTTCCGAACTGAAAACTCTAAACCTGTAAATGTAATTGTTGTCTTTGTCTTAAAACTTAATGCTTATCGCTCTTTTAATGCTCTCTCTCTATCTCGCTCTCGCTCTGTGTGTCGTTCTCGCTCTCTTTGTCTCTCTGTCTCTATCTATATAAATATTATTATCGATGTGTCGAAACTATGTGTGTTGTGCTTTCAATATTATATTAATCAATACGAAAACGGAACAGCAAATATGAAAATATAAAGAAACCACAAAATCTCCATCAAATAAAACAAGAGAGGGGTCCAGATCTGAACGTTGTGCAATTGATAATCAAGATATATATACCACAATATATATATATAAACTGCATTAATCTATCAATCAAACAAAGAATCGTACTGAAGCGCTTTTGGTGTTTTTTAAGCTACATATAACTACATAAAAAAATATATAAAAACAAGAACCACAAGAAATGCAAAAAAAAAAAAAGAACAGAAAAAAAACTAGTAAAGAAAAAATACAAATATAAAAATACCGAAAACATAATGACAACAAAATCTAGAAAACTAAATCGAATTAATATCACCGATATACACACACATCACTCTCACACACTCACACCAACACGAGATACATACAAACTATATAATACTATTTTTTTCCAACGATATATATGTATTATCTAAATGTGGAACGCTTTTACCATAAATCGTTCGTTCGTTGTTCGTTTATGTAAATGGTAAATGTGTGTGTTCTATTTTTCCATAAACTAAATGTCTTTCATTTCCCTCTATAATACATGTTAGTATTTTTTTTTAATTTTTTATTTAATATTGATTTCCGTTATTCCTTTTTTCCAATTATATAGTATTTTTCATTTTAAAGATCTGTTTAGTTTGTAATCTCTCTCAAGAGAAGAGTTAGAATAACAGGCAATAGTTTTTGTTCTTAAAAGAAAAAATATCAGTTTATAAATAAATTTAACTCTGTGTTCACAAGTTCTCACTAGATTCATTCAATTCATTCAGTCATTCATCATAGATTCAAACCTATTATAATAATTTAAAAACTTCATTTCAAGGATTCATTTAGTGGGTTATTAGGTGAAATAGTTAAAGACTAATTCCATAGTTACCTCAGTGATAATTATTATTTTGTTCAGGGGAATACGAAAATTATTTATTTAAAGGCTTGACCAATCAGTTATTTAATTTAGTTTCTTTTTGCCTTGATTTTTACTTCTATTGTTTTATTATTCACGTTATGCATCCCATGATATGTTTAATTCAAGCATAATTTTTGTGATTAGTATTTTTTGTTAACAACTTAGATATATTTGGAAAATATTCCAAGATTTTATGTTACAATAAAAAAGAATAATTTCAAAAACTGTATTAACTCGGAATTATTTCCTTTCAATCCTTTTAAAATACCAAAGAAAAAATACCAAATATATCGAAGCTTTTCGATATTTTTGTAAGCAGAAATCGATTTTAAAAAGATTAATATCGAAGTACTTCCAGCTCTAGTATTTCTTGTTTTTTTAATATTATTTATATATATTTGTAAAATGTTTCCTTTGAATTTATATATTTTGCTGATGATATCGTGTATTTTTTTTAATTGTTTTTTTTTCTTGATATATTTATGTTTTGTTACCTACTGTACCTTTTCTCGTTTTCTCTCTTTTTGAATCGATGTTGTTGGCGAACGTTGTGTATTTCCATTTTATTTCTCTCGTTTTTTTTTTATTCTTTCTCTATTTGTATTCCTAACTCTATCTCTATTAAATTCTATTAAATAATCCAACTCGCTCTGTCTGTCTCTCTCTCTCTATCTCTCTGTCTGTCTTTCTCTCTCTCTCTGTTGTTACATTTTTGTGTTTACTATATAAAAACCTACTCGTACGTATACATAATATATGCCTTTGTTCCTTTCCGTATCATTTATCGTTGTTGTGTGCTCTATTCATCCGAATATCCAAGTATTTAAGGATCGGATCGCAGGATAATAATCCCTCCCCCACCCCCCATAGCGTATGCGTGTGTGTGTTTGAGTGTTTTGAGTGTGTTTGGTTGTTCGATTGTTCGATTTTGCGATTTTGCGATTTTGCCTTGGTTTTTTTAATAACTAGATCCTTGAACTAAATGTTGTGACTCTGATACCATACCATATACCCCGTGTGCGGCATATCCTGTGTATACGTATAAGTCTGAAGCTCTGTCTCTTTCCCCAGGTATATATACATACCACATAAGCTAACCAACCGACTCTCAATTGCAATACTGTGCCACCTAAGTTTAAGTTTAATCGGGAGCTCGATCCAGAAACACTCGTAGCATGTCACTGTGCGCAGGCTTCTTGGCCCTGGAGGCTACATTTAGTGGATCCCAAGTGGCAGATTCGGAATTCCATTTTCCATTTTCCATTTTTCGATATTTTCTGTTACCGTCTCCTTACTTTTCCTCATTTCTTTGGTCACCTTGCCCTTGTTACTTGCCTTTCGTTACACTTTTTGTTTTTCGTTGTGACACACATTAAAGAAATTATAAAAAAGAAAAGAACAGATTAGAAAATAAAAGAAAAGAAAGCGGAAAAGAAAGAGAAAGAAGAAATGTATTAAAAAAAAAGAAAGAAAAATGTTGATTGATTTATTTAACATTTAACATTTAATTTTGATTTGATATTATCAAGAAGTTGATCTGCGTTTTTTGAACATGGCTGTGCTGAATGAACATTTCCCTTGACTTTGTATAACCTTTCTTTCGTTCGAGTCAATTGTGCCTTTTATTTGTTGTTTTTTTCTATTTTTTTTTTTTTTTTATAAATTTGTAACATTTTGTGCGAAAAAAGAGTGCGGCATATGAGGAAAAACTTCTTGAAAATAGCCAAGTGAAGCTCTTGCGTTTACTTTACATTTTTGTTTGTTTTTTATCTATATTCTTTTTCGGAACCAAGAAAACACACACACCTACACACGAAATTTTCAAATTCAAAAACAAAAAACACGATTTGGCCCCCACACATGGATTTGTTTTCTAAAAAAACCCAAAATTTTGTATGTTTTTTTTTGTTCAAAATTTTTATTCAAAATTTTTTACTTTATTTTTGTTTAAGCCTTACATATATGGACGATTTATGTACAGATTTATTTATATATGATTTGTTATTGATTTTTTTCCGTCGTGCGCAAGATATTGGCAAATCGAAAACGAAATTAAGTCCTTATAATTTTCCAAAATTTGGCAAAGAAAATAAGCAAAACGAAAGGCAGAAGTATGCAAGGTATGCGTGGTGAAAAGCTCTTTTTTTCATGCATTTTGTTGAATTTAATTCTTTACCTCTCACTTTGTGTTGCCAAACGAAAGAAAACCCCCGAAAGTTTTTGTTTTATGATTTGACAATATAGTTTCGAGTACGAAAAAAAATCACTGTTCAAACCCAAAATTTTTAAATCGAAATTAGAATCGAAAAAGCGTATCGCGTTCAAAAGTTTTGATCAATGCCCTTTGGTCAAAAGCGTCAAATTTAAGAAAAAAAAAACAACAAAACAAAACAATTTTTAACAATAAGTTTACACAAACAAAAACTATATTAAAAAACAAAAACGAAAAAAAAAAACACAAAAAGCTAATGTAAAACCAAAAATATCAAAAAAGGAAAGCAAAGAAAAGCTTTATCAATATTTAACGTACGATTATGCGACGTTTTTCGAACAACGCCCAAACAAAAATCGAAATTCAACTTCTTGAAAACAAAACAAAACCGAAAAAATTACCAGAAAAATACCAAAAATGAAATAAATACCAGAAAAATGATACCCACTTTGTTAATGCAATTCTTGTAAAGCAATAAACATGAAAATAAAAGAAAACAACAAACGAAATACACAACGAAAGTCAAATGCTGAAACCCCCTCTTGTTTTTTTGGCATCCATCCAACGTTTTGAGACACGTGTTGAAGATCTGAGTACTGAGAACTGAGAACTGAGATCCGGGGCCTGTGTCCAGGTCCTGGTTCGGTTCCCATACCCAATCCCGAGATCCGGAGCAGGAGGAGTAGGGAGAGGCGCAGAGCCGGAGGAGTAGGAGGAGGAGAGCATTGTTTTCCATTCTTATATTCCACTGATGAAACTTCGATTCATTGATTCCGTGTTTTAGTTCCTTTTCCTTTTTCCAATTTGTAAAATCTATAATTTGATATATCTTTTTTTTTGTTTTTTATTTCCGATTTTCCTTTATTTTTTCTTCCTTATATATTTCCACCCATATAACTCTCATGTACAACTTGAAATACTAGAGTTCCAACGTTGATTTGTTCGAGGAGAGCGAGTTGCTGAAGTCAAAGAAAAAAAATACTTTTATGATTAATACTTTTTTAAATGCATAATTTACGTTGTCTTAGTTTTGAAACATTCTATATATAACTCTCTCTCTCTCTCTATTACTCTCTCTCCTTCTCTCTCTCTCTCTGTCACTGCAAAAGTAAAAATAATTTTATGATTTTATTAGATAGAAAAATTAAAAAAAAAACTAGTTTTGCCAAAGACAAAGAAAACGAAGAAAAGCAAAAATTCAAGACCAGCAGAGAGGCGATGCAAACTGAACTAGAGATACACACACACACAGAGAAATCGAATGGCCAGCAAAAAGCTGAAACTGAAACTGAAAAATACCAAAAAATACCATAAAAAATTACCAAAAACCAAAAAATACCAAAAAAGAAAACTAAAAGCAAGTCAAAGCCAGTAAAGAAGTTGATGTTGGATTTTTGTTTGGTGTCTGTTCCAGGAAACGTCCGAATCGCCCCACCAACAGCAACAGTCCGTTGGTGGCTCAGCGGCCGCCGCAGCCGCTGCCGCCGCCGCCGCCGCCGCCGCCGCCCTGCTGCATCAGCAGCAGCAGCAGCATCCGCACCCCCATCCGCATCCGCACTCGCATCCGCACTCGCACACGCACCCGCATACACACCCCCATACACATCCCCACCAACAACAACAACAGCAGCAGCAGCAACAGCAGCAGCAGCAACAGCAGCAGCAGCCACCCCTCAGCCCGCCGCCGCCGCCGCAGCTGCACATGATACCGTGCATCTACTGCGGCATGTCCTTCCCCAACCAGTCGAAGCTCACGCGTCACCTGCTGACGCACTCGCTGAAGACGCTCGAGTACCGGGAGCCGGCGACCACGGCGCTGCTCCACTCCCACCTGGGCGTGCTCGGCGATCTCAATATGGCCGGATTGCCGCCGTCATTTGCCGCCTTTCAGATGAACGCCGCAGCAATGGCGGCCACTTCCGCCGGAAGCGATACACAGGAGCAGGTGGCCGCGGTGGCCGCTGCCTTTGGCATTGACATGGAGGCGGCCCTATCGCTGGCCAGTGCCGGGTGCACCTTCCAGAGCCTGACGGCCAGCCTGGAGGCGAGCCAGGGCGTGTCGGTGGGCGGTGGACGCTCCTCGTCGGCCGGCAATGGCGGCGGGAGTCTACTCTTAACCGGAAGTGGATCATCGACGGGCGGTGGCGGTGAAAGAGGAGAAAGAGGCGAAAGAGGAGAAAGAGGAGGAGGAGGAGGAGGCAGCGGTGGCGGTGGAGGTGGCAGTGGTTCTGTGGGCTGCGGTGGCGGTGCGGGAGGAGCGGGTGGCGGTGGTGGAGCCTCCGGCGGCGGCGGGGCCAGCGGCTCCTCCTCGCCATCGACCTCAGCCGCAGCGGCGGCAGCGGCGGCCGCAGCAGCTGCTGCGCAGTCGCAGTCAGCCGCGCTGCTCGGCGCCGCGTCCAGTGATCCGAATAGTGTTGTCATGTGTAAGTTCTGTGCTAAAAGTTTTCCCGATGTTACATCACTGATCACGCATTTGTCGGTACATACAGGTGATCGACCATTTAAATGTGAGTTTTGTGGCAAAGCGTTTAAGCTGCGCCACCACATGAAAGATCATTGTCGCGTGCACACCGGTAAGTGTTGTAGTTTCCTCTATAAATTACTCGATCGACCCTCGCTACAGCCATTACCCTATCAATCGCCTTGTCGTCCTGCATCTCATTGTCCCCCAGAAAGTGTTGCCAACAGAAAGCTGGCAGCTATGCCACATATAATAGAAAATATCGAAGTTATCGAATTTATCGAAATGTTATCGAACGTATTTTACATTCGAATTTAGCTAAAATTTTAAATGAGAGGAAAGCCTTATGAAAGCGTTTATACTATACTCACCTTAATCTGAATTAATCTAAATTGGAATTGAAAATTTAAATAATATCAAATGTAAAAAATATCGATAAAATCGATTTAATATCGGAAGAATTTTTCAATTGGATTTAATTACAATTGGATTGATTTACAAATTAAAAAATTAAAATAGTCGAAAAATATAAAATAAAAAAATTTTAATGAAGCCAAATATCGATAAGTTTTGATTAATTCAATTATTTCTTCTATTAGATTCGATTCCTTTGAAAATATAGCTTACATAACATAAGCATAAATTTCTCATATTTTTCAACATGTTGGCAACACTATAACATATTTATTTATTTTTGGGCTTATTTTTTAATTTGTTATTAAAATAAAAACCTATTCCAATTCAGTTAAAATCATCCAATTTCCCAGAAGTTTTAGGGACAATTTCAATAATGAATTAATATAAAATAATATTCATAAATGATATATGTACATATTCCAAATTTTTGTGACACTCAGATTCAAGTAAAGGTGAAAACCAACACTCACCAATTCAACAATTCAACAATTCACAAATTTCTAGCATACTTTTGTGAGTCTTCGAAAAACCTCCTGGTACTAGCCAAGCAAATAAATTAGCTAAATATTAGAAACGTTCTGGGAAATACGAGATGATAAGATTTCATTAATTAACATTTACATTTACATTTACCTTATCACCCCATTTACCCCATACTGTTATTAAGAACAATTTTTCAAAGTATGTATGTCTCTATATCGAATTGTATTTCCACCGATTTCCCGCCAATTGTCATTTTTGTGTTGTTGTTGGGAAATCACCTTTGCAGGCGAACGACCTTTCCGATGTACTATGTGCGGGAAAACGTTCTCGCGCTCAACGATACTCAAGGCGCACGAGAAAACGCATTTTCCCAAATATGTGCGCAAATTCTTGTCGCCCAGCAGCCCGGTCGATACAAAGGATGAGTTGCCGCAATAGTGAAACGATTTTAGTTTGTTATTAAATTATTATTATTACTACTATTACTACTATAATAATAACAATAACAACATCAACAACAACAACAACAGCAGCAGCAGCAGCAACAACAGCAGCAACAACAACAACAACAACAACAACACCAACAATTACAACTACAACAACAATTGATGAGAAGAACGAGCCAACAAGAACTTTGACTTACTTAAGTGGATAGAAAAGCGAGGAGAGACCAATAACACCAACAAGAACAACAAGAAAAACACGAAAAACACACACCAACACACACCCCCGAATACACCAATACACCAATACCAACCCACATATATGTATATACCGTTGAAACCATGTATATACATATGTATATATTTTATTAATTATGTAAAACGAGGCATCAGAAGCGCCTCAGAAGAATCACAGTGAGTCTTCTGGGGCGAAAAGAAGGAAACTCTAGCAAATAGGAAAGAGACAGCAACACACCAACACACCCACACACACACACCAGCATACAGACACACACACAATAGAGCAGGCAGGCTATAACCGTACACAAAAACATCTATATTAACATATACATTATATACAATAATTATATAGCAGCATATTGTCGAATTGTTGAAGTTTATACCAAGAAGCGAACTTGTTTTTTTTTTTTTTTGTGGGAGATCACGATGATCAGGATCAGCGTATGATCCAATGCGAGAGTGGATATAGATCCACAATATCCCCTTTTTGTGGAGAGAAACGTTTTTTTCTACACACAGTTAACCTAGAGAGGGAGAACAATTAAAGCTAATTCGCAGCGTGAGAGTTGTAGCAGGAATCTAATAAAAATTATATATCTACATATATATATACATGCATATATATATGATATATATATTTTTCAAAAGTATATATGTAAGAGAACGTAAGACATATAGGCAAGAAAGAAAAAGCCCAAAAAAAATTGAAAAGAAATTTACAGAAAATATGAAAAATATAAAAACAAAAAATTGCTAACTATACATGATAAAAAAGAAAACAAAACAAAATTGATCTAATTGAATACGATTTAGTAATGCTAACGATAGCGATTAACGATAACGATAAACATATAATATATATATATAATGAAAAGAACAGTGAACACGTGATGTAACTTTTTAAGTAGCAGCCGAAGCCGAAGGATCCGAGAACGTAGAATGTTGACGATGATAATAACGAGTTAAAGTAGCTTAAAATAAATACACCCCCCCCCCCCACACTCACACAGACCCAAGTAAAAGCAAAGTGAACTGGTGAAGAACACACACCAATACACCAACACACGCTAAATTCAACAATTCACCAATTCGTAGCATACGTTTGTGCGTCTTTTTTTCTGTTTTTTTTTTTTTTTTTTTTTTGGAACAAGTGAGCAAGTGAACGTAGTAAAACATACATATCCCAAGACACAAACCATAGGCAGATCGCTATATAGAGGACTCTTTTCGATAGTGAGTTAGTGCAACAAGGCCCCACTTAGTCCCCCGCTCCCCTCGCTCACACACACGCGTATATTATACACTCACAGAACTTATTATACAGTAATATATACAAATATCTATATACAATATTTATATATCTATATGGAAACCAGATGCAGAAACAGAAATCAGAGACATTTTTGGAATTCAGATAAAATTTGAGAAAAGGAAATGCAAAACAGCAAAGCAGCAGCAGAATTACATAGAATATCTGTGATCTTAACGATATTTATATAAATCTTATACATAAACCAAAAAATATATATATGTATATGAGTAGTAGAGGGAAAAAAACACACACACACTCACATACTAGGCATACCACCTAAGGGTAGTTGTAGAAAAGGAAACAGAAAACGGTTTAGGCTCAAAATTTGATTCCAGAAACCCCACAAAGAACAAGAAGAGATCACCCGAAATTCTTGACGCACACTCACCAATTCTTCTTTATTTTTTTTTTAAATAATTTTCTTAACCAACCATGTTTACTTTGCTTTGAAAGAGAAAACAAACAAACCCTTATAACCTTTATAAATACGGGAGTGCTGCAGAGATCTCCAGTGCTTCCGCTGGAGACCTCCTTAACAGTCCTCCCAAAAACATATATCCTTAGAATTTTTGCGTTATCACGTTTTATCCAAATGAATTTGCTACGAATTCTCCTTTTCTCTGGCTAAATGGAAAGCGAAGTTCCTCGAAGAAACCCTCGCCGAAAGGCAACCCCTTTTTCCACCCCAACTCAAGTGATTAGCCCGGCAAGAACAGCAAACGAAACAAAACAAGAAATGCAAATCGATCTCAAAATTATAACAAAATATAAAACAAAACGAAATTATCTATAAAAGAAACAAAAACAAAAACAAAACAAAGAAAGTTTGTGGCTGAGGGCTAAGCGCAAAAATCGGAGGGAAAGTCCAATCCAATTCACGTTTCTGCGACTCTGCGGTTCTGCGGTTGGGGCCAAGATTTTTTCTTTCGATTTTTGGCAACGGATTGGGAACAGAGCAAGCACAAGATATTATATAAAAATAAAGAATAAACAATAAAGAACAACATTTTTAAAGAAGCGAATATTTAGATGGAAGGAGGCAACAACAAAACGCACACTAAAAGCACGCTAGACAAAATTCAAAATTCTAAATTTTAAAACCAAAAAGAAAGAGAACAAAAAACCTTTTGGCAAGAAACAAACAAAAAAAAAAGAAACGGAGAAAGAACGGGGATGAAACGGAAACAAACACAAAAACTTTTGGATTAAACAATTTGGCTGTGATAGCATTACATGAATAGTGAATAATTATTGAATAAAACAAAAGAAACCTATTTAACCAAAAAGGAAACGGAGGCAAATAATTATAATTATTTGCTTTGCATTTTTGGAAAAAGCGAAAAGCGAGAAGCGTTGCCATTTTTCACCTTTGTTGTTGGCTTACTTTTCTCATGCAGTATTAGAGGATCTTAGGGGAGTAGAAGCAACAGGCATCAATTCAATAATTGTGATGTTTAAATCTGCATTAACAATTTAACTAACATAATCAACAAGCATTATTAATAAACAAACAAAATTTAACGTTTAGGAACAAATGGAGGAAAAAAAGAAAGCAAAACAAAATTGTGATTTTCGGCCTTTTAGAAACAAAATTATAAACAATTAACAATTAACAATTAACAATTAATAATAATAAAGGTAATAACTAAAAAATACACACATGTGCTAATGATATATACAAAAAACAAAAAACAAAAGCTTTCTCAATAATTTTAATTGCATTTCAATAGAGGAAATTAGAAACCAAAAAAAGGGAGGGATATCAATTGATTTTATTTTTGGCACAGCCAGACCAAAAAGTCTTCGCACAACCGCCGCAGAAAATAACAAAATAAAACAGGGAAACGTGAGAAATTTAAGAGAAGAAAACCAAAACATTCCATGAAAGTAAAGAGGGTGGAAAAAATACGGGCGAGGGTGGGGAACTTCGATTCCGGGAGAAATATATATATTTTTTTACACATTTTTTTTGTCTAATTAAATAAATGCACTGAAAAAAACCCCTCACCAACACACACACACTCACATACATACACACAATGTTTCATGCTCTGTGTCTCTTATTAATTTTTTTTTTTATATAAACACCTACATAAATGTATATGAGTATATATATACTTAGTTTTAAATGTTTAAGCGAAATGTTATTATTATTATACCAACTTATATGAAATTTATTTAGCTTTAGCAACAAAAAACAAAACAAAAACAAATTTAACTAAAACAAAACAACAACAACAAAAAAACGTGGCAACAAATTAATATATAAATATATTTTTTGTTTTTAGTTCTTTGATTAAACAACTTCGAAAGTCCCCTTCTGTTCTGGAATGTATTATATGAGGAAACACATATTATTTGTTAAATGATTTACCAACACAAGAACACAATGAATTTGTCAGCTAGATGAAAGAATAAAAAAACAGAATTGAAACACATAAATCAAAGATTAAAATTAAATTCAACAACAACAGCAGTTTAAGTGGAAAACAAAACAAAAATGAAAATAAAAAAAACTCTATAACTTTTGGCCTTTTTTTCTACCGATCAACATATATTTTTGCATATCTTTTCCATTCATTCACATATATTTCATTGGAGAATTCATTGTGTCCTCCGCATTTTCATTAGCCCTCATTTTTTATGGTTTTATTTAACACTAAGTTTAGTTGGTAAGAATTGATTTTGCTTAGCGCCTAAGTTGTGATCAAAAGTTCCTTAGTTTGGTTCCCCCATAAACGTTAATTTGTTCTTCAATTATTTTCTTATTTTTAAATTTTTAAATTTAAAAACAAGCCATCAAACAGCAACAACAAGAATTAAAAATTTCTAACAAGTTCCTTGACAAACAGACAAAACAAAATAAGTTCTTAAATACGAAATAAAATAAATTAAAGAGACAAGTAGAAAAATATACAAAATTAAGCAAACAAAAGAAAACAAAACAAAGGCAGTCACACACAGTTTGTTTTTATTCGAATTTCATTTTATTTCATTTACTTTCTGTTCGTTTTCTTTGTTAGGTTTTTATGCTTATGATTTTCCCAAATGTTGCCCGCTTTTTCTTCGTGTGTAAAAAGAGAGAAAAAAGAACTTTTGGATCAAATCAATGCTAATACAAATTTTTAGTGGAAATTTTACGAGTAAAAAAGAACTTTTTAGGCCTAAATAGAAACGAGAGACTCCAAAATTGATTTAGCTTCGTTTGTTTTTTAAACCTTAAAATTTATAACGAAATATTATAAACAAAGTACGTCTTAAAAAGCACTTAACTCCCACATATATAGAAAGCAGCATATACACATCTATATAGAGATATTCAGCTTGAGTTATACACGATTTCCGCTTTAGGTTCCCCCTTGAGTTCGGCACAGGACAAACCCCGAAAAAAATATATAATAAATAAGGAAAAATGGAAAAATATCATTAGGCGTAACTGCAAAAATGCATTTTAATGGAAACAGGAATTTAAAATTATATATACAAGAAAAAAACACAAGCAACAGCAACAAGAAAAAGTAATACAAAATTATATATGTATACAATATATTTGGAAAGCGAAAGTAAGGATATTTTATGAACCTATATAAATAGCGACACACACACACCAAAACACACACAGACACAACACAGACACCACCCCCCTCACTCACCGCTGTCCCCCCACTCTAGGATATATCATATATATATATATGCCTAAATCGAAGCTTCAACTTGTACAGCAATAGCCGTAGAGAAGAAAGGATCAGGATGCAAAGTAAAATATATATATAAAAGAAGTATATATAAAAACAATTACGCTAGAATTGCATACAAGTCGAATTTATATATGAATCTATATACAATGCATACTAGCAACATTAACATACTCAACTTACTGTAATACAAACTTTTACAAAGGCGACAACATTTTTGTTTTTCATTTCCAAAGAGAAAAAGCGATAAAAGCGATTCCAAGCGAAATTCGAACCAGAAAGCTTTGGCACCCAAAAAGTAAAACTAAAAACGGAATCAATAAATAAAGAATAACAAGCAAAAAAGGAAAGGCAACCAAAACAGTTAAAGCAAAATTACCAAAATACAAAAATACCAAAATTCAAACAAAAAATAAAACCCCGCGGAATAAAAAACAAAGAACAAAAATTGCAAGTTTCGGCAAATGAAGAAAACAACAAACGTAAAGAACATTTTCGAATAACTTCCTTTCGGTTTTCATTTTTCGGCATAGACATTTTTTGCGATCTTGAATCATTATCTATTTTCCAAATATCTCTTTTTGTTTTCGTTTCGTTTTCATTTTCAATTTGTTCTAGCAGAAAAAGTGCTCAGGGTAAACACAGATTCTTCCAATACAATAATAACTAAATGAACAGCAGAACAGAAACAAGCAACAAGCAACAAACAATATTTATATATGCATATATCGATCAGTATATATCTAGATATATATATTATATACAACCAAATATATACAACAACTACAACAAACAACAAGCAAACAATAGTACCAATATTTAAACACAAATCTAATTTACAAAAAAGTGTTGAAAAAAATATAAGAAGCTGATATAGAAATATGGAAACAAACATAACAAACAAACATAAAAAATGGCTGCGGAGGAAAAATGCTTTACAAACGCATTACGTACATAAATAAATAGTAAATGTTTACAATCGACTTACGTACATATATTTTTTAATTGATACATATTTTTTTAAACAACAAACTATGAAGACAAAGACGCGAAAGAAGCTAAACCAACAAACAGTAACGGCTGATTTTTACACAATCAAACAATAGTTGAAATATAAACAACAAAGAGAGCTGAACGAAAGTCAGTGCTTTGGACTTTTTTTTAAATATTTTTTTTTAGTGAAAAGTGAACGGTTTTTATACAATAAATAGACCCTCGCTTAAGGACCTCCTCCTCCTCCTCCTCGCCCCGAACTCCCAAGCTCCAACCACAATAAATGCCTTTTTTAACATAAAACAAAACAGTCATAGCAAAATGGTAAATAATTATATAAATAATTATGCGAGAAGTGTGCGGCAAGGGGGCAAGAACTAGTTCCACAAAAATAAAAAATACTAGAAGCATTTAACTCTCTCTCAAGTGACAATAAACCGAAGCAAAGAACAAAGCCAGTGAACTGAAGAACTAGTTCTGGCGTTTCAAAGAACTAGTTCCAGAGGCTGCCATCAACAAACAATAAACCGCAAATATACCCTGTAACTCCTGTAACTGTAAATACATAGAATCAGACGAACCGAGTTCAAGCGGGAACTAGTTCCGGTCCCCCAAGCGCCACAAAAACGTAATTATTGATTGATTGATTGATTGACACTTAACAATTACCTACACACACAAATGTACCCTGTTGACGAATTGCCTTCTTCTACGTGAATGAATTCATTAATTTACATAATCACCTACAATACAAATATAACTTAAGTGTACCCACAGTGAAACGATTGAGATCGATATCGATAGACCGATAACAGTTGATAGCAACAATTAAGCGAAGTAACAATTGATATTTACAACCCAGCTCATGTTTTTTACAGTGTTACAAATGGATAAAGCCCAATAAGCATATAAATCAATATAAAAACGAAATAAGAATATGAAAACGAAGATGGAAAGATGGAACACAACTTGAGTTGTAGTCAAAGTATATAAAGATTGTTTGTTCGTAGTATTCGTAGTATATATTTTTTGTATACCGCATGTGTTTCTGTTTTTTGACAAATCCCTACTTTCAATCTATTTAAATATTATATATGCCTTTTTCTGTTCGTTAAGCGAAACTTGTAACTTGTAAGCGAAGCAAGCGAGACAGTGAAACGCAAACGCAATAAACTAAACATAAATGATACACACATGACTAGCAATTGGTTTCATCGGCGTATTAAATCAACAACAACAACAACAACAACAACAAATAACAACCATAAAGCAATATTACAAGCTCTAATTAATAACGAAATAAGACCCCCAATCAACCAAACCAAAGTAAACAAAAACAAAAGAAAACAAAAAACTGAATATGTTTGAGTGCCAAGCTAACAATTCGAGGACATACTGTATATAGATGAAAAACGAATAAAGTAAAATAAAAAAAAACAGAACCAAAAAAGGGAATATGTTATAAAAAAGTCACATTTCAAAATAGGTGTCTCTGTGCGAGTTCGGGTAAATGAGGTGAACTAGTTCCGATATTTTTAGTTTTTTTTTTAGAGATTTTCCTAAATTTCTAAAACTATGAGGAAAGTTACGAAATTTCTTTACTTCATCTGAGGATCCTTGATTACCAGCTGATAGGGATGTGTTTCCGCAGGCTGAACTATCGATTAACTATCGATAGGAACATATCGGACTGAAGCTCTAAAGACGCTAAACTTGAAACGGTGAAATGAAACACTGATTTCTCCTACAATTCAAAATTCTAAAAACAAATTTTACAAAATCTTTCTAATTCATTTAAATGAAAAATTTATGTAAAAAATTCTTAAAAAGAAGATACAACAATTTTCACAACCAGAAAAGTCTGGTTTCAAATTTCAAACCAAAATCGAATAGAACTAGTTCCCTTGAGAGCCCGAACCGACACAATCTAAATTTTATTTTGCACAGAACTTGATGATCCGATCATCCTGCTAAAAAAAATAAACAAGGCCACAAGGATCATGTAAATAAAAGTACCATTTGAGAGGCAGCAACGAACATGTTTCTAACCGAGTCTAAGGACAAACATAGAACCAATTTTTGAAGAAATATCAAAGCGGAATTCCCCAAAATATCCTTTCCAAAATGTACATTTCCTTGAACACTCTCACACACCCACACACACAATGTACACACACCTTTTGATACGCTAAAAGAAAACTAAAAAACAAACAAGTTAAAGAATTATGATATCTACACACTTGCATATAGTTATTTATAGAGTAAACAAATAGCAGGACATTGGAAACCTAAAAATGAAAGCTTCAAAAGTTGTAAACAATTTTTTTCGGTATAAGCTCAACCACACTCACACACACACACAGAGAGAGAGGAACTCACACATATACAGAGAGGCGCAGGAGCCGCAGTCAGCGAGGAAAATTTGTTAATAATACTTACTAGATTTGACAGAGGCTTGTGTCAGGCTTATTTTAAAGCTGGCTGCAAAAGCCGAAAAACAATTTTTTGGGTAAAAAAAGAAAAACAAAAAAGAAAAACACCAGAAAGAGAGGAAAACGCAAAGAAAACGTCAGATAAGTAAAAGAGGTAAAAGAGAGAAAAAAACAACACTGTAGTGCCTACTCCCCTTTAAAACAAAACAAAAAACAGAATAAAAAATAACAAATAAAAATGGAAAACCAAAAAAAAATATATATATATATACAATACATATATACATTATATACTAAAGTAATATTTTATAAAAACGCGAAAGAAAAAACGGAAAAGAGAAAAAAACGTGAAGGGGAAGGAAGTCAAAAACGGAAATTGCAGTTTTTTTGATAGTTATTTTTTTAGCGAGCAATGGGAGGCATTGAGATCTATATATATACATATATATATAACTAAATATACATACACAACTATACATTAGTCTATAACACACACACACTTACATTTATACAAAAACGTACTTATGGCATGTAAAAAAAAAACAGAAATTAGTTTTTAAAGGAAAAAACTATTAGCGGGCATCGGCAGAGAATCTGCAAAAAAAAATTAGGTATACTACACCCACACACACCAACACACACACAACCAAATCAACAAAAACAAAGTAGAAACAACAACAAAGTAGTTTTGCATATCCCCAAAAAAAAACCAACAAAAAAAAACAAAAAACAAATAAAAAGTAAAGGAAAAGGAGACAAGTTTAAGGATCGAAAAGCAAGGAAGGTAGAGGACTAAAGAACCCCCACACACACACACACACACCTACAGACACACAGAAAAACAACTAATTTATCAAGAAATTAAACTAGTTTTTAGTAATACTATTTTCACAGAACGGAAAAAACGAAACAACAAATGTAAACATATTTAATAAATGAGAAACAAAAACCCAAAAAGCGAAACATTTTTCGACATAAGTGAAAAAAAGAAGAAAATACATTTTTAACCTTCCCGAACCGAATAATTATTTTGCAAAATCTCGAGGAATATATCTATAAAAAATAAGAATAACGATTAATTATTTGCAGTAGTTGTTTTCGTTTCAATCGAATCGGTCTTGAATTGAGAATTCAAGCGAAGAGCATCCAAAATATTTATATTAAAAAATAAAATATAAAAAACAAAATACAAGCACACTTAAAAACAAAAAAAAAGGATAAGAGAAGTCCCTGGACAGATACACACAGACACACACACACACACACACAAAATGGGTAGCAAAATAATAGTTTTAGTAAACGACGGTTGAGAACATTTTTTAAGTTCCCTTATTGAGGCTCATTCATAAATAATTTTACACACATACTTCTTAACCAATTATTATTTGTTTGTTTGTAGTAGACAACGTTTTTTAAATATTTTTCCACCTAAGTTATATACGAACCAACATAAATCAATGAAGGCGCAGAAAGAGGCGGCAAACAGCTCCCGATTCGCAGACATTCCAATATTAGAGAGGGAGCTGTTTTCCCCTAGAAAAAAAAACTGCAACAACTGCCTAGCGAGAGGGTTAATAAATATGCCAAGTAAGGCGGTTGGAAAAATGCAAACTGAACACAGAACCGAAAATCCGAAGAAAAGTTTACAAAATACAAAAAAAATAAGAAGAGAAAAACAAAAAACAATAACCGAATTAAGAGGATGAACAAATAGCTGCAATACGTTATGATTACGTCAATATGTTCCTACAATATAGACATACAAGATACATAAATAATTTATATAAATATATATTCTTAACTAACTGTAAACACACACCACACACACACACACAAGAAGAAGAAGGATTATACAATAATTAATTTAAGGCCGAGGCCGAGAATTTTTCACTAAGAAAGCAGCAGCAACTAACTAACTAAAGCTAAATCTTAAAACCCACAACCATGAACGTTAATCGATTTCAGTTTAAGCCTATCGATTTCCCGTTCGACTTCGATTTCGATTTCGATTCCGCTTCAGTTTCATTCAACATTTTTCACTAAGCGTAGGACTAAGTTAAGCGATCCCCCAATTATTTATTGAGCGACAGCGTACACGTAAAGCTTACCCTCTAAAATTACTCTAAAATAATGCAAATTATATTTAATACGTATATAAAGAACTACTATATTAACTGCAATTTAAGTTCCAATCGATACAATTTAGTTTTCATTTATCTCTTTTTTTTTATTACTCAATAAGATTTTTGATATTTTGTGGCTAATAATAAAAAGCGAATGAAAGAACCAACAAAAAGCGAATAAAAAATATTATATGAAAACCATTTCACTCATGTACATTCCTTATCATTTCACACACACCCACACACACACAGCACCCATAAGAACATCACGAACTGGAACTAGTTCGCACACACAACTGTACTTTATATTGAAGAGAGCTTGACGGGAACTCAACAGAATATATATGAAAATACCCAAAAAAAAAAAAAACAAAAAAAATAATATATTACTAAATACAAAAAACGGAAGGTTAAAAATATACGCTAACTATATTTTTTTTTTCGTAGTCGGAATGAGAACTAAAACAAAAAACCAAAAGCACTGAGCAAGAATAAAATACTTACAAGAGAACTCTCAATTCACTCGACTCATTTTTCGAGTCGACCCAATGCTGAATAATGAACCATTTAAACTAACTAAAGAACTCGACAAGTAAAAACTAACGAGCGCAGCTTATCAGGCACCAAAAAGAAAACAAAAGAAAAGAAAGATAAAAATAATAACTAAAACCCGAACACACACAAATAGAAGCAATCAAGAAAAATATTTTAGAACGAACAAAAATTCAATTACTTACATGCAGTCGAAAAAAAAGAAAATAAAACATATTTTAGGCAAAACCGAAGCAAAACACACTCAACAAATTTATATGAAAATTATTACAAACAAAACAAAAACGTAAAGAAGGGAGGATAAGAAAGAATATTTAAGCAAAGCAAGGCATATCATAGTTTATAACAGAAAACAAGGAAAAACCAAAAGAAAAATGCGAATAAAACCCAGTCAGTCATGCGCAGAAGATTCTGAAAGCTCCCAGAAGAAAGCAGTGTCAGTCAGCCGATTTGATTTCTATCTAAAAAAAAAATATATCCCAGGCCCAGAGTTTTCAAGCCCCGAGAAGAACGAGTAGGACGAGTAAGGCTAACGAGAGGGAATCAAGACAGCAAGCAAAATGGTTAAAATAAATGCAAGTAAGACAGCAACCTATAGGATCAGGATCAGCAGCAGCACGATCAGTCATATATAGCTAGCTATATATATAGTCTATGCCTAACATTTCTAGTAGTCGAGCGAAAGAGAAAAAATAAAATAAAACAAAACGGAAGAGCGCAAGAAGCGCGGAAACGGAAGTCAAATATGAACTCAAAGAACTTGTTCACACTCACACACACACACGACACTCACACACTCGAAAACACACAAATACAAGAAGAGTAAAGAATGAAAACAAAGAATGAAGAATGAAGAAAGTAGCTGGAGAAGCTGAAAAAAGCGGAAAAAAACAAAAACAGAAAAAAGAGATGAAAAAAATGAAATAAAATTCTATATAAATAAAAATATTGAAAAATATTTCCAACACTTGGAGTTTTTTATTACAAAAAAATAAACTAAAAACATGGCCCAGCCATGGTTAACTTTTATGTTTTCTATATTTTTTTATGCGCATGTTGGTATATTAATACGGAAATATTTTATTTTAATATTATAATCAAATTTTGATTTACAGATTTTTGTAGAATTTATTTTCGTTATGTGCCAGGTCCAAGACTCAAGAAAAAATAAAATACTTAAGGGTTGATTTGAAATAAATTTAAAAATGTGGCCCAAAAGTAGGCTACAAGAAGTTACAACCTACAAATAATTGCATACTTTTGGATGCCATTTTAAATGTTTTTAGTTTTTCAAAGTTTGCAATTTAAGCAAAAATCACAAAACTAATAAAACAGGTTAAATATTCATAAAACATGATCTTTTTAAATCCCTTTAAACCCCTAAATATTTAATTCACATAAATTCCCATTTAGTCCTAAGTAATCTTTCAATTCCAACCGTAATCAAGGCAAAAAAGTAAAGAAAAAAAATATATAAAACAACAGCCACGTAAGTATGTTTATCCATTAATCCTGCCGCTTCTTCCTCTGCTCTCTATCGACTTTTCGTTTCGACTTTTCCGTACTTTCATTTGCCACATCTGCCAGATAGTTTGTCCATATATATAGATGTCTTTTTGTGTGAGCTTTTCGGTGTTTGCTTGCCTAGTATTCAGTTGCGTTGCATGAGTTGAAAACGTAGCCCCCCCAGAACCCCTATAGGGATATAGGCACACAGGATTTCCCCCAGCAGTCTTTAGTAGCAACCCGCCCGCCCCCGAATTTTCATCCATCACCCAAATTTAGAGCCAAGGGATATTTATTTATTTGAGCTTCAAGCCCCGATCTCTGATCCCCCGATATCCCTAAAGAAAAAATAAGAAAAAGAAAAAGCAGATCATAAAGAGGCACTGTATAGCAACCGACTGTATCGACTAAGCCCGACTGAATCCCCGATTTCTGATACCCACAGCTGCTCCGGAACTTCAGCTCCCCGATGAGCGCCATGGCCGCCAGTCGCTGTCCCACCCCCTTCGCCTTTCCCTTCACGCCCCTCGGGCTGAGCCTCTTCGACATCGATCCGTCCAGAATCCTAAGCCTGCTGCATCACCAGACCTGGCTGGCAGAGGAGGCCCTCAGGTGAGTCTGCTTGTATTTAAATTAAAAAATAATAATATTAAATAATATAAAATAATGTAAAAAATTATAAAATAATATAAAATAATATAAAATAATATAAAATAATATAAAATAATATAAAATAATATAAAATAATATAAAATAATATAAAATAATATAAAATAATATAAAATAATATAAAATAATATAAAATAATATAAAATAATATAAAATAATATAAAATAATATAAAATAATATAAAAAATAATTGATAAAAGTCAGGGATGCTCACGCTGTGACCCGGCGGACCCAAAGCGGGCTCTTTTCAAGTTCGCTTATTTAAAGAGAGAAGTTCTCTCCCGCTTTTCCTAGCAATTACTTTGCGAACAACTTTAGAATATATAAAGAGAAAGGAACCGTTTCCAAACTCAAGTCAAAAACACTTAAAATACTTAATAAATAAAATAAAATACTTAATACTTAATACACTTAATACCAAAACAAATATTTATTCAAATTTTCCAGCCTTTTTTCTTATCGAAAAAAAAACTAAGGAAAAAAATATTTATTATTTCTATTTCAAGTTAAAAACACTTAAAATCTTTAGTAAATAAAATAAAATACTTAATACTTAATACATTTAATACCAAAACCAATATTTATTAGTTTTTTTCCAGAATTTTTCCTTATCGAAAAAAACCTAATTAAAAAAAAAAGGTTTATTTATATTTCAAGTTAAAAACACTTAAAATACTTAATAAATAAAATAAAATACTTAATACTTAATACGCTTAATACCAAAACCAATATTTATTCGATTTTTCCAGACTTTTTTCTAATCGAAAAAAACCTAATTAAAAAAAATGATTTATTTATATTTCAAGTTAAAAACACTTAAAATACTTAGTAAATAAAATAAAATACTTAATACTTAATACACTTAATACCAAAACAAATATTAATTAGAGTTATCCAGACTTTTTGTTTACATTTAAGTACAGAAATAATATTAATTATTTATATTTCAACTGCCACCCGCTCCCCTCAGGACCCGTGGTCTCTTGGCCGCGCCGAAGGACTTTCCCCATCGCTTTACCACGCTCAGCGACCTGCTGACCAAGGACTACCAACCGGGAGCGCCGACGGCCACCGCCACGGCCACGGCGACCACCGCCTCATCGTCCTCCTCCGCCACCGCCGCCTCGAAGGACACACAGTACAAACAGCAGCAGCAGCAGGCGCAGCAGGGAGCGGCCGCGACCTTCAACCTGCGCTACCCCACGCCCACGGCCTTCTACCAGCAGCAGCAGCAGGCCAAGGCGGCCAAGTCCTCGCCGTCGCCCCAGCAGATGGCCACCAGCACCAGCAGCTCCAGCACCCACACCCACCATGCCATGTCCAACGACTCGGGCGAGGACAGCTGCAAGCGCAGCTCCGCGGACAGCGACGAGGTGACCATCGTGGAGCTGCCCAGCGAGCGCAGTGCCCAGCTGTACAAGGAGTCGCTGGAGCAGCTCCTCCAGCGTCAGCGCCGCACGCCCATCCTGGCCGGCGGAGGAGGAGGAGGCCCCACCTCCTCCGGCAGCGTCATCGTGGACGCCACCGGGCTGAGGCAGTACACGCAGCTGCTGCTGGCCAGTGCCGGCAATCCGGATGCCTCCGGGTGCAAGGAGAAGAGCTCCTCCTCGTCCACCTCGTCCACGCCGCCGCTGCTCAGCCAGCAGCAGCTCAGCCAGATGCTGAAGAGTCCCTCGGACACCTGCTCCTCGCTCTTCAGCTCCTCGGGCGGCGCTGGTTCCGGCTCCAACTCCGGGGTGATGGTGCCGGGAACCAGCACAGGCAGCGGTGGTGTCACCATGGAGACCATTGAGGAGGAGACCCGCTGTGTGGTGTGCAACGCCCACTTCCCGAATGTGTGGCTGCTGGAGCAGCACGCCGCCCTGCAGCATCCGCATGTGGGTCCCGGCGAGGAGAAGCCCTTCATCTGCGAGCAGTGCGGCCAGTCCTATCGCTACCGCAGCGCCTATGCCAAGCACAAGGAGCAGAACCATCGGGCCAGGTTGCCGGCGGACAAGCTCTTCACCTGCGACGTCTGCGGGATGCAGTTCCGCTACCTGAAGAGCTTCAAGAAGCATCGCCTCAACCACGCCCTTGAGCGTCTGCATGGCAAGAAGAGTGTGGGCGTCGGAGTCGGCTTGGGCGGCGGTGGAGTGAGCGTCCGCCTGGGCTCCTCCTTGTCCCTGCCCGTGGCAGCCCCCACTTCCGTCTCGGCTGCTGGCTCTGTGACCTCGGTGGACCAGGATGTGGTCACCAGCTCGCAGGAGCCCATGCTGGCCGACGAGGGCGAGGATCTGCGGGTCAATGTCAAGCGGGAGGAGCAGCCGGAACAGCACTCGAGCGGCGGCGGCGGCGGCGGCGGTGCAGACGGCGAGGAGCACGAGCAGGACAACACCGTCGACTCGGCGGGCATCACGATGCTCTACCAGGACAACAACTCATCGGCCTCGGCCTCCACCAGCGCCACCGAGCCGAACATAAGCAGCTCAGACGGCATTCATAGTACAAACAAGAGGGTGAGTTATCGATAACGATAGCTAAGGCGCACATTAGCGCTGTTATTAGGAGCAAAAATATACATTTTAAATATTTTGTATATTTATTTATTTATTCTGAGTTCTTCCAAATAAAATAAAATAAAATGGTTATCGATAACGATAGCTTAGGCGCACATTAGCGCTGTTATTAAGCGCAATCGATTATCTTTTCTTTATATTTTTTTTTATTGTGTAAAAAGGATATCGATAACGTTAGCTTATAGCGCTATTATTTAGCACATGAATATATATTTTAAATATTATTGAAAGGTTAAAATATTTTAAATATTTTTTATATTCATTCTGAGTTCTTATAAATAAAATCAAATAAAAAAGTTATTGATAACGATAGCCTCGACGCGCAGTATCGCTGTTATTAAGCACTATGTCGATTATCTTTTTTTATATTTATACTTCCAAATAAAATCGACGCAATATATATATATTTGGACTATATTTTCACTATATTCATTCGGAGTTATTTTAAGTATAAACAGGATATCGATAACGATTGCCTCGGCGCACAGTAGCGCTGTTATTAGGCGCAACAATTTATTCTGAGTTTCTTTAAAGCATAAAAATAATATCGATAACACGAAATCCTGTGCGCACACTAGCGCTGGTTTTAATAGTCGACTATCTTTTTTTTATATTATTCTTCTAAATAAAATAAAAAAGTTTTCAATAACGATAACCTCGGCGCACAGTAGGGCTGTTATTAAGCGCAATAAAATATATTGATTATATTTTCTCTATATTCTTTATTCTGATTTTTCGTGACCTGTATTTTCATTCTTAGTACTTACTAATATTTTCTCTATTTTCATTCGCAGTTATTTTAAGTATAAAAAGGATATCGATAACGATTGCCTCGGCGCACAGTAGCGCTGTTATTAAGCACGAGAAATATCGATTATATTTCCTTTTCATTTATTCAGAGATATTTTAAGTTTAAAAATTAAGAAATATTTAGATTATAATTTATAAAATTTCCATCTTCCAGTCGCGCATGCACCACTTGGAAACGGATCCCTCCTATTCGCATCAGCACCACCATCACCACCACCATCATCACCAGCAGCCGCCGCATCACGGGCAGCAGCAGCAGCCGCAGCACCACCCGCCGCACCACCTGGGCCATGTCTCACTGCCACTGGGGGCCACCTCGGCCGCTGGCTCCTCCTCCTCGGCGGCTGCCGCTGCCGTGGCCGCTGCCACCGCCGGCAGCAGCTCTGGCAATCCAGGAATGGGCACCGGAAGCTCCTCGGCAAGCGGAAGCGGACCTGCTGGAGGCTCCAGCTCGGGCGGCAGCGGCGGCGGCGGCGGTGGCATCAGCTCCCTCAGCTCGCTGACCTCGCTGATCAACGCCGAGCGCATACCGAACGAGCAGTTCTTGGGGCTGAATCCGCAGGAGGCCTCCATACTCAACTTTTTGCGCGTGGATGCCGCCGAGCGTCAGAGGGATAAGCGGTGAGTGCTAATGTTTTATTTTAAGGAAATATCAACAGAAGCACTATTCTATTATTTGATGAGCTTACATTTTCCAATCACTCAAATATTTTATAAAAAAGAATTTTGTATATCATTTTTGTTATTTCATTTAATATATATTTTATTATTTTTTATACATCAGTCACAAATTATATATTGAGTTCCTTGATAAAATTAGCAAAACCCATAAGAAAGAGGATTTAAAAATCGAGTTTAGAAAGACCTTGTTATTTAATTTAATATATATTTTATTATTTTTTATACATCAGTCACAAATTATATATTGAGTTCCTTGATAAATTTAGCAAAACCCATAAGAAAGAGGATTTAAAAATCGATTTTAGAAAGACCTTGTTATTTAATTTAATATATATTTTATTATTTTTTATACATCAGTCACAAATTATATATTGAGTGCCTTGATAAATTTAGCAAAACTCATAAGAAAGAGGATTTAACGGAATTAATTCCCCTTTAATCATAATTTAAGCAAAAAAAAAAGTACATTACTTACAATTCCAGAATATGGAATTTACCCACACCAAGTTGTTTTTTTGTCTAGGAATTTATACGAACTCAAAGATCTGGATCAAGGAAAGTTAATATATATTTTATATGTACCTTTCAGGCCCGCCACCTCGCGCTTCGCCTGCCCCTTCTGCGGCAAGTGTGTGCGCTCCAAGGAGAACCTCAAGCTGCACGTGCGCAAGCACACCGGCGAGCGGCCCTTCGTGTGCCTCTTCTGCGGCCGGGCCTTCGGGGGCAAGTCGGACCTCACCCGCCACCTGAGGATCCACACCGGCGAGCGGCCGTACCACTGCGAGTCCTGCGGGAAGTGCTTCGCCAGGGCCGACTACCTGTCCAAGCACCTGACCACGCACATCCACAACGCGCCGCGCTGAGATGAGGCGCGTAGGAGGCGGCTCCTACGCAGATAAGGGGAGCCAGCTCCAGGATCACACGCCTCCAAAGGACACCACACACACACACACACACTCAGACTACAGGAAGTGCATATAGAAATTTATGTATAAATATTATTACAAAAGGGAAAGAAACCTCTTTTTCCTAGGAGTTTTTTTTGTATTTTTTTTTAATGGTTTTTTTTTTGTGGTGCAAGCTAGAGAAAAAGTAAAAAATTAGCACGGGTATTAAAGTGTTTAAGATTCTGAATATACACCTATCTCTCTCTAAATATAATTACGTGTGTGTAAGGATTGCAAATTATAATTACAAATTATAATTATCGTAGCACAAAATTATATCTAAATACTATATTTTTTTTTATAAATATAATTAAGCGGGGATACTAGAACGAAATGCGATTTTGGTTCTTTTGAGACAACAACTTATTTTGAGACAACAACAGAGAAAAACCTAAAACTTTGAACGAAAGCAGCCACAAAGCAAAATGCAATAAACAAGATAGTCTGTATTTTCTACCGAAACACGAGAAGATATACTATATATACTATATCGCAAATCTGCCGTTGATATACACACCCAATAGATAAAATATATTTAATTTTACACCGATCTATAGACGCTAAACTAGCAACAATTTGTACAAAACGAAAGAGAAAAAAACAAACAAGAAGCAACAGGCAAGCTATAGAAACTAACCCTGTGCTCTTGGGCACAACTGTACTTGCAAGAATCAATGCAATAACTGAGCAAACTCTGTTACCTACCACTGCAGAAGAGAAAAAACAAAACAATAAACTAATTGGGACTTTAGTTAATTGTCTAACTAAGCCAACAAACTAAAACTAAATGTTAAAGAAACAAACAACGCCGATTCGTGCTAGCTGCAAGCATTATTTATTCTCCGAATTTTCCGTTCAGGACTAGAGGGAGCGAGGAGGAGTCGATAGGATTATTATTGTAAGGCAAGGCGATACAAAATGGGATCTACCTACCACCGTCAATAGTTTAATTTATATACAAAGCAAAGCAAAGCAAATCAAAACATAGCAACAATTAACAATTACAATTAACAATAGCAATTACAACTGCAACAGCAACTACAACAACAACACAAAACTAACTGTGATCATAGCAACAAGAAAACAACTTTGAAGTTTTAACTTAACCAACTAAAACCAACAAACAAGCTAAACAGGCAAGAATAGTTTATAGCGATGGCAACCCTGGCGCAACCAACAATAGATAAATTCGGACTCTGGCCACACTGTGGCCTGCGTTCCGCGCGAAAACGAAATGTGCAATTAAACAATAAACTAGGTAAAACTCATAGGACAAGCATATATGATTTCCCAACCGATTTCTATATGCTTTCATTCAGTTACAAAAGCAAGAAAAAAACACACAGAAGACAGGAGGAAACAAACAAAAGTTGAACCAAGAACATCGAATTAAAGTGTAAAATGTAAAATGGACAGCCATTTCTTTATTTTGTTTATTAACTAAATGTCTTAATGCATTAAGGAAAAAGAATATTTGCCGTACCAAAAAAAAAATATAGTGGAAAAAAGAAGAAAAAAACGAGAACAAATCAAAGTAAAGTGGTAGAAGTAAAGTAAATGAAAACTTTCACTGTGCCAAAAAGTTTCAAGTACCTCATAATTTAACTAAATATTAAAGAGAAAAGGATAACTAACTTATAAACGATAACCAATAACCGATAACACCGATAACCAGCCCACACACAGAGTCCACCACCACCAACACCACACGCAGTCCACAGAAGATCCACAGAAGAACCCCACAAATATTTCCCGAAACGAAATGAGTCTAGACAAAAATATTGTCAAAGCGTATGATAACATATAGAAGCTGAAAGCTGAAAGCGAAGCGTTAACTAATCCTAATTTACCAACCGGCGAGGGCTAGAAAATAGTTAGATAGTTAGATACCGATAGAAATAGAGATAGGGAGATGGGAGATAGAGAGATGGACAGATGGAGAGATGCAGAGATGAAGAGAGAGACGCGCATTGGGAACTGGGGAAGAATCTACCATCCACACGGGGTTTTTGGGCCACACGCAGAGTGGCAACCCTGCCTTTGTATACCCTTCTATCATTCGATTACTCTTCGATTATTCGATTATTTGTGTAATTTATTTATTCTCCAGCAACACAGTTCTGCCTAAAATTTTCTCTCACAACTTAAGTGTTCAATTGTAGCGAATATATATACTTACATATATATATATATTTACCTAGAAGTATATGTATGTGTTATGTGATAGTTTAACAAATTTACCGCACCGTTTGAATTATGCTTTTTGCCTAAAACTCTACCATATACTATAAATACTTCTATCTTATATACTTTATATGTAACGATTAACTGTAAAGAAAAGACAAATCATTTGATTTCTTTTAGCGTTTATCATTTTCGATTCTGTGTCAGTATGTGAACCGTCAAAGATCAGGGCCTTCTAGCAAATGTTATAGTTTTAGTTTATTAATTGTTAACATTGTCCTCGATTTTTTTTCCCTCTTCTTTTTTTTTTTCTTTTTTTATTTATATTTTGAACAACAAGCAACACTGCAACAACAAACCAACAAATATCAACACTGCCTTTTGTAAAACACAAAAACCAACAACAACATGAAATGCAAAATTTAAAAAAAAAATACTATTTTAATATTTTAAGTTACTCCTTTTTTACTACGATTTATCTTTGTAAACCTAAATTTAATGTTATATGTAAACATCACACATGCCGAAATCTATATTGAGAACTCTGTTTAATTTTTATTTTTGAATTTTTCCCAAGCTCTAAACTAAAAGAAAAAAACAAAAAGAACAAGAACAAGCTGTGAGCTGTGTATGTGAATGAATTATTTGTATGATTATTATTATTATTACTTCAGTTATGACCATCCTAATATTATCAATTTTTTTGGCAACATTTATTATTTTGGAATTATTATTTGATAGTATTTATTAATAAAGTTTTTTGCAACGAAACGCTTATTATTTCAAACCAAACCCTGGCCACACATCCGTCGATCCGAAACCATCCGTCGAATTTTTCAGAAAACTCAAACTCACTCTTGATTGAACCCATTCTTTCCTTTAGTTCATAGTTGAAAATGCGCCTTAAAAGAATTCTAGGAAACTAAGGTAAGACAAGAGGGGAAGTCGGAAAATGGAAAACAGAAAACAAAAATCAGAAGAAACCAAATGTAACTCTAGAAACTCCATTTCGGTAAGATACGACAAGTTTAATGTTATTTAAGGAACCCCCAAAAGGAAAGCAATATTACGAAATTAATGAAGAAAAACAGAAAACCTAATGTAATTACTGTAATTTTTTCTTAGGTGTGTGTGCAAGTAAATGTTAAAACAAAAGGATACCATAAACGACAAAATAATCACCATCAAAATTAAGGCGAAATAAGGTTAAGGGGATACTGGACGTTCCTTTTTTTTTTTTTTTTTTTTTTTGTGAATGTGCTGAGCGAGGAAAATTGATTTTAAGCCAAACAATTGGAGGGATTCAAGACTCTTATTTCGCATATACATGCATATACATACAGATGTATATATATATAAACATATATATATATATATTACAAATTTACCACGTAGGGCAGTTTTTTTAAGGCATTGACAAGACATGCAGGAAAATACGTGTAACCGAAAATTACATTACAAAATCCAACAACGAAAAACTTTTGGCATTACAAATCGAATGCATTTTTAAATACAATATTTATTGATATACCTAGAGTTAGAGCCCAGCAAAAAAAGAGGACGGGCAAAGAGGAAAAGGCAACGGCGGCGAGTAACGAGTAACGAGTAACGAGTAGCGAGAGGCGAGTTGCGAGTTGCGAGAGGCCAGGAGGCAAAACAAAATGGAACCCAAATATTATATCTATATACAGATACATAAATGTACATGTGGTTTTCGGTGTCTATTACTTATATAAATAGATATATATACATTATATACATACATCATATTATATACACGACGTGCAAATATTTTGAAACAAAACCCAAGAATCCACAAAAGCCCAACTAAATAATTATAAATGTTGTTCATTTGACTAATAAATGGAAGCAACTCAACCAAATGAAAAATGATATACTAGCATATAAATATATATAAAAGAAAAACCAACAAACAAACTAATGGTATTCCACTCCCACACGTTCACACACACCACCAGAGAGGGACACCCGCCTTTCCATAACTCCAAATAAATATTTTAAATATTTCCTAAGCTATGACACTACTAAATTTCGAACTTTTAACTTGCCTAAGTTCTTTGATTAACTATTATTAAATACTTATTAGTAGGCAAGAGGCGGGGTGTCCCTAAATCATTTAGCAAATACATGAAAGTTAAAAGAAAGAATATTACAATTAACAAAAATAAAACTACGATTTCATGAAATTAAGACAATTTCGAGGTTTCACTTGCAAAAAAAAAAACAAAACAAAAAAACAAAGAGTAAAATAAAAACATAAACAATTTAACGATGTTCTATATAATGTAGTCCAAATCATTTAAGTCAATCGGATTAGTTTACCCAATTGAATTTGTGTTTGATTAAGGAACAATTTTAACTTGTCTAAAATCAAAATAAATTGTTAACAGCAACTAACTCATGTATGTAAATACATTAAAATGGAAACCATCTCAAAACCAAACCACAAAAATATACAAAAAACAAAAAAGGAAAATGGAAAAAAATAGCGAAGAAAACCCAAATGGCAGAAGCAGAAGCATAATAAACATAAAATGTAGTACATGCAATATATTTTTCGGTGTTAGGCGTCTTTTTGAGATTTTTACAGAATACCAAACAAAAGAAGTCCCTCAAACAAACAAAAAATCTATAAAGTCAAATATTTCATTGTTGATGTTGTGAGCAAACTAAAGTAAAAGTAAACTAAAAAGCAAAGTAAAGTATATATTGTATTTGTTTCTCCTACTCTCTCAAAAGTCTCTTCTCTCACCTAAGCTCTAAACACATTAGCTGTCGTGTCTCTTCAAAAAATATTTATAGGGGTTTACATAAGTCTTAGGAGTCGAGCTAAAAAGAAGGAATGTAAGGAGAATAATGTTTCAAACAATTTTTTTTTATATGTATACATGCATAAAAAAAAAGAAATTTGGTGTCTACAAAAATATACGAAACTTAAGATGCAACTAAGGAAAACAATTTTAGATCAAATTCGAGTGGTTAAAACGGCAGTCGGAGCGGAGAAGCTGAGAAGGAAAATGGAGGAAATGGGAGGAAATACTTAGCAATAATTCTGAAATGACCTCAATCAAATATTTTTTAAATTTTATATATTTTAGTCGTGCAAAATGGAAGCCTAAATATGTGTAAATAGAACTTTAAATACATACAAATCGAAATAGCAAAATAAACAAAATGTAAAACAAACAAAAAAAAAAACAAAAACAAAAAAACACATAAAAATGTCTCTCGAACGAACGAAGTAAGAATGTGATATTTTTCTAAGGTGTACTACAAAACAAAATGATGAAAACAAATATGAGAAACAAACGAGAAACAAATCAAAAATCAAAAACAATGCAAAAAGCCTAATTAAATATTGAAACACTTTTACTGAGAACCAGAGAAATAGAGCAAGCCCACATAAAATAGAACAAAATGCAATAGAGACTGATTTTTGACATCATCTCATCATCGACATCACCACCAAAAACACGAACAAATTGTCATTAGATCAGTGATCAGTGTATAACCCCCTCAAAAACATTCACCACTCTTAAACGTTTGAATGGAAAATGCTGGAAATATGGGTGAGATAATATCTAAAAAATGTCCATTAGAGCTGGCAACATTTCGATTGTACTATCAAAATTATCGATCCTCCTATCGACGTTCTTCGATTACAATCGATAGTTTTGTTTTATCTTTCCTAAAATATAATTTCAGAGTGGTCTAAAATCAATTAAATTATTTAATTTTAGTTTATTTATTTTTACGAATTATGTTTTACAAATCTTCGTAAATTTTTTCCTTACTTCCGCTAAGTTTTTTCATTACTTACTTATAATAATTAATTATACCTTTAAGTTATATTAATCGATAGTCTGATCGATAGTTTGCCAGCTCTGCGTCCTTATCAAATGGAATTAATTTCCCGGATCGATATTCCCGGTTTTAACTATCGATTGCTTTAATTTTATTCGATTAGCACTGTGACAGGGGAGAAAGCGAGAGAGTGAGAGTGAGAGAGAAGGAATGTGTGTGAACGTTATGGAAATAATGGAACCAATTCGGAACGCGATGCGTTGAGGTTAAGGTTTAAAAAAATGGTACTTAGAAGCAATGTTAGTTTAGGAGCGGAAAAAGGTAAAGGGAAAAGGGCAAAGGGCATAGAGCAGGGGTTGGGTGCATTCGCACAGAGTTGTAATTATTTTTGTGATAAAATCCGAAGCGCAATTTTTTTCTCCAACTGTATTGGTAGGTTAAAGGTCTGTACATAGAAGGCTCTAGAAGGGATTTGGCAGGAGGGATTTAGCGACTTGGAGAAGGTATGGGTATGTTTATGAAGGTGCTACGAACAAAGACGTAATTGAAAATGTGATACAGTTTTTTCCTTGACCTATTTATTGAACGGTACGCAGAGCAGGGGAACAGAATGGAAATGGAACGGTAACGGGAACGGGAACGGGATCGGGAACGATAACGATAACGGAAACGGAAGCGAAAGTGGAAGCGGAAGGAGCTTAGCAATATGCTTTAGAAGCAAAGCAGATCAGTTTTTTAATCATGGGACTTACGTTTTCGGAGGCAGCGAGTTTTTCTTTTCGGTTTCGGTCTTCATTACTCGGTTCACCCTTTCTTCGTAATATTTGAGATCTGTGAGAATGATATCACAGAACAGAGACGAAAAAAACACCCCAAAAACACCACAACACACCACCACAACCACAAGAAAAACAGCAACAACAAGCCAGAGATGGATGAGAAATTGTAAAAAATTTACACTTTAGGAAAATCTCTAAATTTTAAGCTTTCGGTGTTTTTAAACCAAAATAAAAACTAACAAAAAATTTAAAAAAAAAATACAATAAACAATGGCAAAATGTAAAAGTAAAAAAAAACCATTAGTGAAAACACACGAAAAATTTATATATACATATATATATATATATATATTTCGATATTTAAAATTTCATTCGGAAATAAAAGCAAAAAAAGAACATTAAACAATTTTGAGCAAACTCTCGGTGTTTTAAAATTAAGCGCATGCGAAACCTAACACATTACACTAAACAAGTACAGTAAACACACATTTAACTAAGCCAAGGATAAACAAAATAATAAGTTAAGCGAACAGACGTAAACCAAAAACAAAAACCTCTTTCACTTTCGTGTCTTTGACTTAAAACCAAAAAAAAAAAAATTAAGGCGACAAAAAAAACAAAACAGTAAAGAAAAAAAACAAGAAGAAAACAAAAAAAACATTAAGCATATTTTTAAAATGTAATTTAGCACAAAAAAGAAAACACAAAATTTTTAAACTACCAAAGTATTGATGTGTATTTGATAAACAAAGTCGAAAAAAGATAAAAACCAAAGGAAAAACAAAAGAAAATGTAATGAAATGGACACAGGACAGAAAATGAACTTCGATTTGTTTTTTTTTACCTCTCTCACATATATATTTCGAATCTTTGCGTTTTTCGGTTTCGAATATCCTGCGTTGAGCGTTGAGAACGTTGAGAATAAAAATAAAAAACGAGAACACAACTTTTACAAAAACTACGAAATGCAATGCCTGCCAAAGAATTAATGTTTTTAATGCGATATCCGCAAGGGAAAACAAACGACAAACAAACAAATATTAATTATGTATATGCAACCAAAACAACAACAACAACAACAAAAGTTCAATAAAGCCGTTCCAAAATGAAGAAACCAAAAAAAAAGTGAAAACTAAAAAGAACACAAAACAAACGAAAAAAAAAATCAAAAACTTGTTCAGAGATTTTTGCGTTTCCTTATACGAGACATTTACGATGACTTAAAAACCAAAAACAAAAAATGAAAAACGTATAAAAAATATGAAAAAAAACTACAACTGTAACACGAACCACGAGAAACTTTTTTTGCAAGTAACAAAAGAAAAAAAATAAATAAAGAAATGGGAGAAACTGAACGAACAACTATTTGTCGTGTACAAGAAGTAAACTTATTTGTATTTAACTAATAAAGTGAAATGTTTATGGTTTATTTTTTAAACAAACAAAAAAAAAACACCACCATTTTTATGCATTACATTATAAAAAGAAGCCACAAGCAAATAAAATAAATTACAAAAAAAACAATACTTGGTTATTTATTTTTCCAGGAATGCAGAAAATCTTTGGGTTTTTCCTTTCAAAGGTAAAAGTTGTCTACTAAAAGGGTAAATCTTCCAGACTTTAAACTTATTCCTTCACAATTAACGAAGTATTTAAATTTCCTTTTGAGATCTCCTTTTGGCGCCCTTTGATGCTACCAGATAGCCAGAAAGAGGCCTTGCCATATCGCTAAAGTGTGATAAAAAGCTCTAAGCGCTTTTCTGCAGGTGGGTTTTCACCGAATGTTTCAATTATTAAAAAAAAAATTATTTCCATAAGTTCTAAATGAGCTTTTCGTAAATTTTCCCGCACAAAGCAAGTTTCTCCGAGAGCTTTACCGGATTTTCCATTTGATGTGTTTCCGCGTATTTTTTGGCGCTCTGGCTACGGTCACACTGCGCGCTGGTTCGTTTCAGTCGCAAAAAAAATTCGCACCGAACAGAAGCCTGCTTTTCCGACACACTCTTTTCAATCGCACACGAAATAGCAGTATTATTGTTGTTGTGGTTGTTTGCCTGCATTTTTTTTACTGTGTATTTTAGCATCCAGTGTTTTTTTGAACTGTAACTATATAAGTAAAGCATAAATTAAAGAACGCAAGGAACAGAGACGGCGAGCAGAGAACGAACCGAAAGCAGAAAGTGCGAGCGTGTCTTTTTTGTGCGTTGCACTTTGAGTCTTCTTTTGGGAAGAACCCGAAGGTTCCAGAGAAGATAGGCTTTCTTCTGCCGCGTTGAGCAGGTGCGGCACCGTCAAGGACATAACATACGCTGGAAGGAGCGGCCGGAAAAGTCCGAAGCGGCATGCAGAGCCAGAGCCAGAGCTACACAGACGCTCTGAGTGCCAAGGGCTACCGCAGCTTCGGATTCGACACGGACGTCGAGATGGACATGGACATGAACCCCACAATGCGACGCATCGAGAAGCGCAAAGGCGGTGAGTGTCACTGTGACTGTGGGCGTGGACTTGTGTGTGCGTGTGGGTGTGCGTGTTTGTGTGGGCGTCATGTGTGTGGTGGGCGTGTTGTGTGTGTTTGTGTGTCTAAGGCAGGGGCGTGGGCAGGGAAGCCTTCCCAGAGGGATGCTCATGGGAAAAGCCCTACTTCATTTCGCATTTATTGTTCCTTGAGGTGTTCCAAGAAAAATAAGCTAGGAAGTTATTTTAGGCAAACCCATACCCTTGCTAGTGATGCTGAAATATTCTTTTAAACAATTTAATTTGAGACTATTGATGGTTTCTGTATTATTTATAATTATTTATAGGTTATTAAATAAACATGGCTAGATCGTTTAGGCTGGTGATGCTGATCAAGAATATAAAACCTTATGCTCAAATTTTCAAATAAAAAATAAATTTCTTCTCTAAAATGCAACTAAATGGAAATATTTATTTCAAGGTTTGAAATATTTTATTCATATATTTTTTAATGTTATATTCTTTAGTCAATTCTTTATTACTATAAGTATTTTTACCAGAAACTTTGGTTTTGAGAACCTAATATATATTCTCATTCCTCTGATTCCTCATATTGTTCAGAATTTTGGGCAAAGATAAACAAATCCACAGCCAATCAATAAAAATAATAATAATAAAAACAAATCAATTTAATATTGGCGTTAGGAGAAGTTTTCCAAGGGGGTACCAGGGTTTTATACAAAATGATTTCGTATTAATATTGATTTTATGCCTTAATAAAATATTGCAATTATAGTAATTGCTAGAAAAGTTTACACAGACTCTCAAGGGGTTTTTTATCCCCAAAACTCACCCTCTGCGTGCGCCACTGTGTACGCTGTTACGGTTGTACGGGGGTGTGCGTGTGGGCTTGTGGGATGCATTGACTTTTGCGCCTTCGTTCACTTCGCTTACCGGTCATCGCCGTGAAATATTTAAATTTCCACGTCAAAAAACTCGAAAGAAACAGCAGCAGCGAGTCAGGGCGCAGCACACCCACAGTAGGCAGTAGCAGATACATATGTGCCCGAGTTGAGGTAATGACGTGCAATTATTATAATCAGCGAGCGAGAAGGAGGC
Organism: Drosophila rufa; assembly: GCA_018153105.1. Lineage (NCBI taxonomy): Eukaryota > Metazoa > Arthropoda > Insecta > Diptera > Drosophilidae > Drosophila > Drosophila rufa. The sequence continues at coordinate 9,477,537 of JAECXS010000123.1, read as the reverse complement.
GTGCTGGTAACTGTGCATAAATTATCTAGCTAAACTACACTAGTTCCGCCGACGATAATGGCACTGATGATGATGTAGCGATGACTCCTTTGATGACGAATGCCTCCATCGGGCGCCCTTTAATTATCTTAGCCTGTCCCTTGCCTTGGCCCACAATTGCCAGGAAAGCTGGGAGGATGTGCCAGTGGAAGATGTTCTTTTGAGCGAAGGCTTTCTGATGGAACAATTTTTTAAGGGGTTTCTTTTAGTCCTTAATGCTTAATAATATATTTTATATATTTTTTTAAAATAATTGTTTTGTATTTTCTAAGAATTTCTTTAAACCCTACATGTTAATGATATATTTCTTGTGTTGTATAAAGAAACAATTATTGATTTTATTCCGCAAAATATAGAAGACTGATGTAGGCATCTAAAATTAAGTAAAAAGAAGCATTTACTTTATCTTTGATGCATTTTACGCAGGAATATACCCTATATAAAATATTTATACACACTTATGTTAGAATAATTAAAGAATGCATTTAGCGTAAAGCAATATAGGGAGCATTTAAGTCCGAGTGACCGCTGACGTCACTCGAGTTTCGATTTTATTCTCCTCTTTTATGAGTCACAGGTTCCAGGCCAAAAAGAAGTTGGCAATGGCAATATGTTGTAGTAGCCAATGGTTTCCTCAATATAAATCATCTGTTTGGTCTTATGGGTGCATAATTTATGATTATTGTTTATTTTCAAAATATTGCCTCATAAATTTCATAAATAGTGATATTATTTAACTGAGGATATTATTTAGTGAATGATAATAATAATAATAATAATATAACTCATCTGTTTGGTCTTATGGGTGCATAATTTATGATTATTGTTTGTTTTCAAAATATTGCCTCATAAATTTCATAAATAGTGATATTATTTAGCTGAGGATATTATTTAGTGAATGATAATAATAATAAATATCAAATAGTCAGAGCAAAATTACCTCAAAGATTAAAAGCATATCATAACGATTGATCTTTAATGGGTTTTTCTTGGCATATTTAAAACTCTTTATAAATTTCCATATTCCTTATGTTTTTATATTCCTACATTCCTATTTCTAAATAATTCCTACAATATTTTTCCATATTTAAACGCTTCCCCTGCGAATTTACTTTATTTTCTCCACAAATTGCAAGTGATTTATTTAATTTTCTCGCAACTAAGCTAAAGTCTTGCCCAGTTTAATTACTATTATTATTTGTCTAGTCCATTGCCTTTATGCTTTGCGAGTGTACGTACACGCCGTTTTTTATGTGTGTGCTCCCTTTGTTTATTTCGCATTTTTTCGCGTTTTCTGTTGGTGCAGCAAACACGAGCGCAATGGGAAAAGCCAACAGCCAACAGCCAACAGCAAATACCAAGCCATTTAGGAAATTGGTTAAAACATGAGGCGAACTCATGCGAACTCGGACAGACAGAGCAAAGAGACACATATTTTTTCTCTCTTTATATTTATGGGCCAGCTTGTATGTGGGCCAATTAGCCTAGCCGCCGCTGGCGCTGTTTGCACTGAGTCATCATCACCATCATCAATGGAGCAGAAGGAGAAACAGGAGGCCAGGGTGGCTTTCAGTTGAAGGAGAAGGCAGCCAAACCCCCAACTCCCTATTAATTGTGACGACTTTAATCTAATCTAGTGCATAGGCAGGGCGAATTTTTCATGTTTGCCCAGCTGAATTTATGGATGCTTCGAAATAACACGTGGCTTTTTAGTGCAATGAAAAAAGAAGTGACATTGTTATAGCTTGATACTGCAAGAAAGTGTGATTTATAGGAGTATTAAATAATCAAAATGCAGTTGTGGAAGGTTATAGTTAAGGTAGGGAGTGTTTTTCCCATTAAATATTATTTGTTTTATCATTTTTTGCCTCTTACACATTCTATTACTTTGTTTATGAACTCTAAAAATTGTTATCATCTTGATATGACTTCTGCACTTCATGTTTTTATTATATTTTGTATTTTCTCAGTGTGTCACTACACTCTGGCACTTCTTATCGGTCTATAAATAGCCTTCGTGAATAACAACATCCAAATTTGAGTGCGAGTACGTGTATTGTACGTGTATGCACAGTTCGTGGGAATCGGGCATTGCCTATATTGTAGCTCCATTATCTGGCTCGAATCCCATCCAGTACTTAGTTATATTATCATTGCAATCATCATCATCAACATCCACTCAATTGGGACAGAATAGTCAGTCGAATGACATGTGTCCGTTGGCTTTATGAGGAATGTGTTGTGTTCAATCAACTGAAGGAACTTGAATTACACTCGTTGGCGAAATTAAATGAATTTCGCAATTATTACCCATTGAATCTTGAAGAAAACAAATTATTTCCTTGGGTTTCCAAGGCTAATTTTCTAATGAAATGAAAAGGAGCCCTAGATTTGTCATACAAATGTAAATATATTTTTAATAAATACTCTCAATATGCCTTTTTTGTACTGATAAGTACCTTTCGATAAGCTTTCTTTTAATAAATAGATAATCTATTAAAACAATTATTGTTTAGTAACCCGCTTTATATTTAATCTTAAAACATTAAGTAATTAATTAAATACCTCCTCAGTAACCTCATTATGATCAATTTCAGTTTCTTATATTTTTTAAAACCATTTCTCGCTTAAATCTCTTGTATATTTCAGTTAATCTCAGATATTTCCATAAATTTAACAATATTCAATGAATTTTACATTTATTTAAATTAAATTAAATCATAAAAAATCCCGAAAATGATTTAAAGCCCCGTTAGTACTATTCTTTCCACCCCCACTGTGCCTGCGAACAGCTGCTAACAGGCTTCACTCAGTCTGTCTGTCGTAGGCATAGGTCAGGGTTTTCCAATTAGAAACAAATAACAACAACAACAAAAGCCGAGTGACGGCAAAGAAAATAATAGAGCGATTTCCCACCCGCTTTCCCATCGTGGTCGTGGCTTATTTAAGCCCCTAAAATGATTTATTTGAGGTTCCGTTCGCGCGGCGCTCTCTTCTACACGCGAGAATGCTCTCTTTCTCGGGCCTTTCTCTTTTCTCCGACTTCGAGACTGACTGCAGTTAGTCATGCTTATTATTATTATTATTATTATTATTTTATACAAGTATGAACGGATGTGTGTACATTACATTTCCCGGCGAAGGGCTAAAAATGAGTGGGAAATCAGAATCAGTTGACTGCGCGAAGTCGAATCGAATGGAAATATATCCACGGGGCACTTGGCTCCTTTTCCGACATTTTTCCGGTGTTATGCAAGTGCCGGAAAGTTTTCCTTCACACATATTTATTTATGTGAAAATCGGGTAAAGATTGGTAATCGCATTGCGGGCACTTTGCCCAGAAATGCTGAAAAGGCCAAACGCAGCAATTAATAAGTTCGCAATTCGGTCAATAAATACAAAACAAAGAGGCCAAAGTGCCGAGTGCCGGTGCCAAAAATACAACAAAATAAAATCAAAATAAAAATGAGCTTAAGCACAATCGAATAAATAAATTGAAACGTATAAAACAGATAGCCGCGAACAACAATATATTAATGCCGCTCTCTCTTTCTCTATATATATATTTATTCTCGTATATGACTGTGTTTGCATATCGCAAATAAGGCAAATGAACTGCCGATGACTTGCAGCTTGAACCCAAAAGAAATAATAACGTTTCGGCGGCTTATGAAGCTATCAAAACAGCCCCCCTAGGACCCCAGGTTCCCCAGTGTTTCCAGTTATTAACAAGCCAGCGCTAACCACCCATGATCCCCCCATTTTGGGCCCCCATCTGGTGGCTATTGATAATCCCAGGAAGGCATCGCTAAGTGCCTCTGACGGGTCAGCAAATAACATAAAAAACAAGCTGAAACGAGCCGAGCCCTCGCTCTTCTCTCAATAGTGGAAAGTTACCAGACTGTGAATACTATTTGTATGACAAACTAACCTAACAATCAAAGTGCTTTTTCATGGTTGACAGTCTAAAAAAAAACGGAGTTTATCTTTAACATCTGTCAGAGATCTTGTCGATATGGAACCAACATATTAGTGATCATATTTTAGGTGATGCTGTAGGGGAAAGTTACTAGAATGAGCACTTGACAACTGAATTGTAGTATCATTGATCACAATCTACTGAAAGGTTCTTATCTTTATTATTGTCTAGGTAGGGGATCTTAAGAACTACTTCTATTATGATTAATGATGATGAAGTGTTATTCCTTTTATTATTTATCTTTTTCTTATAATTAAAGTGCAACATATAGAAGCGATCTTTAATATTATAATAAAAAAAGCCATAGAAATATTTTAAAATAAAAACAAGCATAGAAATTTATTAAAATAGTACTTCAAGAGATTCTTTCTGATTACCTTTATAAATATTATAGGAATAGGCACAGTTCTCATAGTTAAACCTCTAATTCTACAGAAAACTAACACGCAATTGCTTTTAAAAATATTTTTATGAGCCAGTCATTGTGGTAAACAAGGCCATCTAATATATTTCTATAATTCGAACGATCTAAATCGATTTATAATCATAACATTTGTGCCAGAGAAATGCTTGTTCGGATCATAATATATTAATTAATAAGATTATTAATAGGAATGCATTCTTAATCCATGTTCTACCAAGTTCAAGGAGCTTTGATCTTGACATGCAGTTTGTTCACTTTGTTTATCCAAAATATTGTTTATAATTAGCTAATTTTGTTGTTGGGGGGAGAACCAGGGAGCTTTCCCTCTAAGTATACGAGCACGGCGAGCGGGAAAAGCTCCACCTGCTGACTTTGCCCATGTATAAACTTTGGATGAACAGATCCGAGTCGGGAGAGGTGTGAACAAGACTGGGCGAGGAACCCAGAGGAACACAGAGAGCACGAGCGGAGACAATGGCGAAATACAACGCGTAGAAGATGAGCGAATTGCGTCGAACAGAAAATGTTGAAACTAAGTTAAGTGCATATATATACGTACATATATCCGACCGATCCCATCAGAGGCGACACCGACAGTTGCCCGCAGACGTTGCCCAGTGCAGGCAGAATCCCGAGCAGAGCGGAGAGACACCTGTCACACCGGGAGCATTACATAAAAACAAACAAGGAACGTCGAACGGAGCACACACAGAAATTCATTTCAAACACAATATACTTGGAAGTACTTGGAATCAGGATCAGGCATAGGCTAAGGCTAAGGCTAAGGCTAAGGCTCAGTCAAGATGTCGTACCGCGGCATGCTGAGCGGCAGCTCGGAGGACTCCATTAGGCCGGCCACGGATGCGGACTCCTTCGACGGCTCGGTGATGTCCCATCCGATCCCCAGCAAGCACATAGTCAAGTCCCCCAGCAAGCCGCTCGTCAAGTCCCCCAGCGCCGGCAAGTGCCTCGCCTGCGCCGCCAAGGCCTTGAATGCGGGGATGCCGTCGGTGGGTGGAAGCGGGAGTTGGAGCCACCAGCGCTGCACATGTAAGTGAACACTGGGAGAAAATGTCAGTGGCACTAGTAGAGATCTGTATGTGAAAAAGCAGGTACATATAGGGGCTTTTCAGGGAAAATGTAGCCGGAATATTAAGCAAATTAATAATAATATTATGAATAGGGTTTTACATTATTAATTAAAGGTTTGTAGGATATTTGGTAAAAAAAATCTTGATTGACATCACCAGACGAGTCAATCTAGCCATGTCTGCTTCAGTTGAAACTTTTCTCTCTTGTCTTCAATGATTACTAATCTTGATAAGTAATATTAGAGGCTTTTTTTTAACAATACTTTATTTATTTAAAATATTTTTAATGTTGTTAGTATTAATGAGATTTTTTTATCAGTAATAAGCCATAGATCAAGGTGTTTTAAACGCTTTACGATGACAAGTGCGAACTTACATATGTACATTGCTATATTTTTCTCTGTCTGCACCGCCCACTGCACCCCTCCTATACTTGCACTCTCTCTTTATCTCTCTTCCTCGACGCATTGCTCTGTGATCTCTAACTCTCTCTGGGACTATCAGCTCTTCTTTCTCCCTCTCCTTCTCTGCGACAAAAAGAAAGCAAAGACTTGCACTCTCCCACGCACACACAGCTAAGGCACTCTCTCTCTCTCCTAAGGTGGCTAGAAAAACAAACAACAACTAAATCCATAGCACTAAGCTACATAAAAGAGATAGGACGCACTGAGAAAATTATTACAATATTAAAAAGTACAACAAAAATATCAGCAAGCTTCTATGTACAAATTTAGGAGAGAGGCATCACTACCCTCATTAACATTAAGCGTGGTTACCACTACTTTTCAGCTAGAACTTATTGAGAATTATAGTGTTTCTGCGACAAAAAGAAAGCCAAGTCTTACACTCTCCCACGAACTCTTTCTTAGTTTTAGAAGATGGCCACCACTACTTTTATCTACATTCAGTGCTGTTACCACTAAGTTGCAGCTAGAATCTATTGAGAATTATAGTGTCAATTTATATATATATTTATTTATTATTTATTTTGTATTTTTGGTATTTTTATAAAGAGCAAATAGTAAAGATAGTAATACCTAGTTTTCAAACCCCCTCTTGATCAGTGTACTTTGTTGCCGGCTGTTGTTTTGCCCACGCCTTACTCTCGCCTACCTTTGTTTTTCTGGTTATTTCAGTATTTTTTTTAGAGTGGGTTGATCCGAGTGTCACTAACCTATATACTTGGTAGAAAAACAGGAAAGTTATTGATAAATACCCTACAGAGCCATCGTGCGGAAATTAGGAGGATTTAAGCCAACAATTAATCGCTCTTGATAAGTACTTTTAAAATAATTACTTTACAAGATTCTTATCGATTCCTTCTTCCCCTCGTACTCCCCTTTTCCTTCCCTGGACCGTTAATTATTTGAGATGTTTGACCTTGAAGTGTATTCCAACTTCGCATCTCTCTTGTATCACTTTTCCGATCTTTGTTTGTTGTTTGTTGAGTGCGTGTTTTGATTTTTGCCCGGGCTTTCGCTATCTCCAGTGTCTGCACTGAGAAAAAATAGTAGTTAAATGGGAAAGGTATGCGAAAATGTGTCTGTATTTATAATTAACATGATCCATGATCTTATTTGCAATTATAATGATTTATAATCACGGTTTCTATACATAAAATAATTTGTTCGATTTTTTGTTATTTTTTAAAAACTTATTTGCTTATTTAATTTTTTCGTAGTGTACTGCCTCTTCTGGTATTTTTTTTTGTGATATATTTATTTATTTTTTATTTTGGTTTTGCCAATTTGTTTGATGTTTTTATGGTTGTTTTTGCCGGGCTTTCGCTGTTTTTCTGATGCTGATGCGTCTCTGCTGCAGCGCAGCTCTCTGCCTCCGCCTCTGTCTTTGCCTCTGCCTTTGGTCGGTTAATCTCGGCCTGAAATTCTCCGATCCGTGTTTTCCGATTTCATTAAGGCGACAACTCTCGCCCAGCTTACATCGCCTTTACCGGCTTACCAACGATCATCGTCGCTGCCTTTTCGATTTTCCCTGCCACACTTCACCATGAACTTCAATCGCATGGACACTGCCCATAGGTTAAGGGTCGATGTCCGTTTATTTGGCGGTCAGGTGATGGGCAATCAGCAATCAAACCATGACACGGTGCTCTCCCCTGATCCTCTGATTCCCACCGACGAGCTCTGTAGGTTTGCCAGTGGCGGGTGAAATGCGATTAGTAAAATTAAAATCTATTTACATTAAATTTTGAATCTAAAATATGTTTTTTTTATCCCTTCCAGGTGATCGTCAGGATTCGCCAGTTGATGAGAAGTCCGAGTCGGATGTGGAGCTCACCAACGAGATCTCGGCACCGTATGAGGTGCCTCAGTTTCCCATTGAACAGATTGAAAAGAAGCTGCAGGTCCAGCGTCATCTCAATGAAAAGTGAGTAGAGTTAATTGTATGAAAAATATACAGATTTTATTTTGGTATGTGAAAAAAAAGATTTTGGATATATTAGAACATCAAAAATAATATTGAAAGAGGAATTTAAATACAAAAAGTACATCTTAATAATATCATAGCCACATAGTTTATTATTCAAGATAATTTTTGACTTGTTATTAACCATAGAATTATTTAAATAAGAAATTGCACATAATTCAATTTAAATTACTTCCTTTACAATTAAATTGTAATTAAAAATTACAATGAAAAAATACAATTTACAAATTCTATAAAGAGCATTGAGTATTTTTACCTTATCAACAAAATCTTAATAAGAAGAAGAATATTAATAGCTGATTTGTAAGCGAATATAAAGAATAGCCCCCATTGAATTAAGTCAGTTTGTGATAGGATTTTCAACCTGACTTACGTGCCAAACTACGAGGAAGAATATTAATATTAAAAGAGATGATTCAGTGCGTTTCAGCAATGCAAGACTTACAAACTAAATAAATCGAACACTTAAAATAATACAAAATTCAATTCTAAACAGCAAAAAATATAAATATCCCTTAAAATACAGTTTTTTCTTAATTATCTTAGAAACCAGATACTGTAAGACTCTTATAGTTAAGCCTTAACATATCAGTATCTTAGACAAATGCCAAAAAAGAAAAGATAACTTATCACAAGTTCTTAAAATGTATTCTGCATATTTAAATAAAAAACTAGGCCAAGCGATTATAATATAAAATGTAAAGCCTTTTAAATATCAGAGTAGCTTCAGTGTAGAGCTCAGACTCAGATTTATGGCGCTGTTCCCGCCAAGTTACTGACCTCCTTGCTTTTGTCTTGTCAAAATCCGATCCGTACCTAAATCGGAGCCGACTTTTGTTTACGTTACAAGCGATCGATTCGCGTCAAAACACGGCGACGGGCTCACAGATCTCGTGATTGGGTGGGGTGGTTGTTATCAGTATTATTTCTATTTTAGCAATTTGCTTTCCCATCATAGCATTTCATCTCTCAAATTATGCAGAACAAATAACGCAGAAATAAAGGAAATTCTGTCATATTAACACCTCAAAATCCTAACCTTTTTAAGTAAAAACTATAATCTCTTTATCGACCGTTCTAAAATTTGGTATGTGGCTAGAAAATTATACAATGATATTATATTAAAAGTTAAATATTATAAACTCAACCGAAACTGCAGTAAATATATGATTTTAATTCAGAAAAAGAGGGATAACTTTTCTAATATCAGGTTTCCACTTACCACACATATCTCTTCCTCATCACTTACAATTGAAAATGAATGCATTTTCTCTGCGTGAACGTGTGTTTCCTGGACAGTTTCTATAGCCGCGTAATGAGGCAGCCGCATCATGGCAGCATTATCAGGCTCACAGGTGGATAAGGGGAGGTGGGAATGGGTTCCACGGAGGACACAAAGTTGGTCTGGGTGAGGGTCCAACTATGGCCAATGCAGAACACGTTTTGATTTTGAATAGAACAGCATTAGGCAGCCACGACGATGACGGTCATTCTCTTTGGTTCCAGCCAAAATCGGCAAAGAACACTAAGAGAAAATATATCAATTTATTCTTTGTAGCAAATAAATAATTATTTCATAAAAGTATGGTCAGGAAATATGATTATTTATACGATGCACTTCTTGTTAAAGTTTCTAAAAATCAGAAAACTGGTTTTCCTAGGATTCAAATGGATTTCCCTCAGTGCTGTGTGTGGGGCTTATGCCATAACGAACCACCACCGAGAAGGGAACCACCTATAACCGGCAGAAACAGAGCCACCGTTGGCCTGGGTTCTGGCGCGGATGCCGTCACTTTCAGTACGCTCCGATCCAATAAGCGGGCAGCTCGCCGGCGCAAAACGCGGCCCAAAATTTGCCACCTGCCAGGCCCGCCCGCCTGCCACCTGGGCGACCTCCGCTGACATTGAGCCCCTCTTCTGGGCGGAAAGCCACCGACCCACTAAAACCAATCGTTGTTGTTCGTGTCGCACGCCAAATAAATAAAATAAAGTAAAGTGGAAGGAAGCCTAGAGGCGGCGGCGCTTGGAAGAAACTTACCAACACTTCAAGTTTTTCGTATTTGTTGTTTTTAGTTTTTAAAGCGAGAATCCCGACAAGTTTTGCACGCCAAAAGTCAGGAGCAGAGAACTGAGTACCGGGGACAGGAGACACGTTTCAGGGAAAAGGAATTTCTCAATGGGAATGTCGTGCGATTTTAATCAGAGTTCGAAACACCAATTTTTTGTTATAAAATAAGTTTTTTAGGGAAGTTTTTCAAGTGCCAAAGTGTGAAAAGTTTGCCAAAAAGAAAATAAAAATTAATAACAAAATAAAGAAATATTAAATAGGAAATTTGAGAGGTTTATAGTGGATGCAAAAACCAGGCTAAAGTTTCGGAACCTTCTAGCTTAAGTAAAGCTTAGAAACTTTGCCCAACTTTGGTAGAGTAAACCCTTAAAAATTCAAAGGGAGAAACTAGCGACTAACTTTACAATTCTTACAGTGCCTCATGCACTGTCCTCATAAATTAATCTAAGAAAACAAATAAATTGTTCTTAGAACTTGGAACAATTAGCAGACAAAGCAACCCCCTAAAATGAGGACACTCGAGGGATAGTAATTCAATTTAAAGAGCTTCCCAAGACACGCAATTTGTGGCCAAAGGTAGTTTCCTTTTTATATTTGGGTTAGAAGAGATATTTTCATAGCGTGCCTTGGCTGGGTTGCAAATTAGCGACCAATTGGTGACTCCGCATTGCCATTACCATCATTGATTGATCATCTTCAGTCCCGAAAACCCATCAAGGCGCTCCAGAGCCTGGCTCCATCCATTCGTCGGTGGTCAGCGTACGGGGCAGGATGTCTTTCGCGGATGACAGCTATAGCTTTGGACGCGTCTACGAGTATCAGCCCGAGGATTCCAAGTGGTTAGCCAAGATATCCGGAATAGAGGCTTTTTCTTTATATTTATCTAAATATTAACTATTATTTTATTATTTTATTTTATACATTTTAAATATTTCTATAACCTTTCTTACCTTTTACGCTTTCCAGGCAGGCCACAGGATCCCGACCCGTGCCCGCAGCCCCGCACGTTCCGCACGTTCACCGGGAGTCCTCCAGCAGCGAGGGCCCCGAGTTCATGGTCGAAATGGAGAAGACCGATGCTGATATTAACTTCCAGCGGGTCTCCATTTCCGGCGAGGATACCAGCGGCGTGCCACTTGAGGATCTGGAGCGAGCATCGACCCTGCTGATCGAGGCACTGCGTCTGCGCAGCCGCTACATGGCCATGTCCGATCAGTCGTTCCCATCGACCACGGCGCGATTCCTCAAGACGGTGAAGCTCAAGGATCGCATAGACAACGTGCCCGCCAAGGTGGTTTCGGGTGAGTGCCGGAAGAAGCTCTAGAGTTTGGTTCCCTTTGGTCTACCTTTGTACAGCCTCAGATTCTTGGCTTTGGGTTGGGTCTACTTTCAGGATAATTGTAGAGGGAAGGAATGCTTTTCCCACTACAATTTTCCACGCCTAAAAGATGGACCCACTCCACAGCGATGTGTGTAAATATATGTGAATAAGGAACTGTTGTCCCTAGATGTTGTGATGCACCATCAAAACGCTATCACTTTCGTGTGATAACTGTATAATACAAGTCGAGATTTAGCGTATGTTTTAGTGCAAACTGTACGCGCCGGCGTTGCCAGATAGCCAGAGCTCGGCTCCTCCCGTGTCCGTGCCTCCTTCTCAGCTCCTCCGCCTTAATAGCTGCCGCCTCGCCCGTGTGTCTCGTCCAGTTTTGTTTCGTTTCTATTAATTTCATGTCCTCCGTTTTTATTTGGAGCCTCAACAAGAGCTATATGTATATGTATATTCTCCATTAGTTTATTCCTCTTCTCTATATAATTATGTTTGAGCTTTTTTAGCGTTGTTTTGTTTTTCCTTCCACCTTGATTTTAACTATTTATTTCTCTTCTCGTATTTTTCATTATTTTTCTTATAGACATCATTCGCAAAATGAGTGTAGCCCCCATACAAGGTAATTCGAGCGCACACCTGTTTCCTGTCCTATCCTATCCTATTCCCTCCTCCCCATTCCTGTTCCTCACAAACTCGTCAAAATCAAAGACGACAAGAACAGCTCCGCCTCCTTTCTAGTCTCTCCTCTCTGCCTGACATTTGAATTTCGTTTCCGTTAAGCACTGCTTCCTCGTATTCTGCGTATTGTTTGCTCCTAACCTCAAAACACGGCACCTGCAATCGCTGCCTTCATCGCAGCCAGTGTTGCCAACTATCAGTGTTTTAATAAATAATTATTGTTATGCGCTGTTTAAAAACAAATACAAAAATGTAAAACTAACATTTGTTTTGTAGATATCTTAACAGAAAATAGTATTATATTCGTTAAATTTTACTAGTCGAAATACTGTTTAAAAATTTAATTATTTATCTGCTAATTATAAATCGAATTTCTAGTAGGAAAACTATTCTAAATTGTGTTTTAATTTTAGTAGATATTTAAATTATTGGTCAACTTTGCCAAATGGGTCGCTATTATTTTATGATTATCATTTTAAGAATTCGAAATCGAATTAAGGAAATAATAGTAAGTTGGCAACACTGCAACTGTCTCACTCATTCGCTTTCCTACAAGAACCTGCCTGACACAGCACGATTTTGCAGCCTCGAGCTTTCTGTCAGCCACTCGCATGGAAGTTTTCCCTTTACAGTTTTTATATTTGAACTTTAAATGCATTTTTTGCATCTATTACTTTGCGTTTCTTGCTTGTTTTTGCTTTAGTTTTGTACTTTGTTTGTTTGTTCTATGTTTTTTGCTAACCAAAACCGAAAGAAAATATATAAAAACAATCAAAAACCACGCTCAGCTGAGCGTTCGCTCTCTTTCACTGTATTTTTGGCCGCCCATTTTGAACGCAAAGCCTTGTACAAAAGGAAAGACACGCTCTACGTTGATCACTTTGTAGAACAAATGTAACCGTCCAAGTTGAATGGCACCCTTAGCCCCAGGGTGGGCCTCAGATTAATGGAAATGCTTAAAATAGTTCAGAAAATTCCGTCCCAAGATCGTTTTTATTTAATGAATTACTAATATTACATTGTAATGTAATTTAACTTGTAATACTTTCGAAAACGTTTTGAATCTGTAATATTTCTCTCCATAACTCTCGAGGTCCACCCTAAAGCGTCCACCCCAACACATAGCAACAACAACACTCGCACAAACACCCAAGTGTAGAGTGTAGAGTGTAGAATTGCCACTAACTGTACCTGAGTATCCCGCTTGCCAACACTGGTCCCCTCTGCAACTAAACAATACAAAATTCTTTTTTCAACTTCTGATTCTTAAAAAAAATCACAAACACACGACAACACCTCCACCACGTATCGCCAAATCGTTGCGGATCTGCAGATGTCCACGCAAAGCCCTCACTGCATAAGCTGTCGGATCCCTGGAACGTCGAGTTTCCACCCGACGAGGATCTCGTGATTAAGCCTGTGAACGGAGTGTTTCACATTTACACGGATGAAGTGAGTATACCCAAATAATATTAATATTTAAATATACTTTTAAATGTATATTGAAGGAAACTAAATTATATTAAGAGCTATAAATGTAACTAACTTTGTCAGGAATGGGAACAATTATATTTTTCTAAATTATCCGAGTATCACTTGGTACCAATTTCCTATTGATTACGACCATATAAACAAGTCAATCAATATCAATTAAGACCTGTGCATGGCTCAGTGAAAGAAAAAAGAGAAATGAGCTGAACGTACCCCACTTATTTTACGAAAATATATACAAATTAACTCTTTAAATTCTTTTTTTATGGAAATTTGCAGGAGGAGAAGAACGAGATCATCTATGAATACCCGGATATGAGCCAATTTGTTAATGACATGCAGGTCATGTGCAATATGATAGCCGATGGGCCACTGTAAGTATATTTCCTCCAACCCTAGAGCTAGAGATGGAAGAGAGTCGAAGTTATCGATGTTTTTGTAATCGATTTTAAATCGAAGAGCTTTTGAAATTAATTAAAATATTATAAATACTTGTTCGCCTTCTAGAAAGTCCTTCTGCTATCGCCGCCTGTGCTACCTGTCGTCCAAGTACCAGATGCACGTGCTCCTCAACGAGCTGCGGGAGCTGGCCGCCCAGAAGGCGGTGCCGCATCGCGACTTCTACAATACCCGCAAGGTGGACACCCACATCCATGCCGCTTCCTGCATGAACCAGAAGCATCTGCTGCGGTTCATCAAGAAGACGCTGAAGAACAATGCCAACGAGGTGGTGACCCACACCAATGGCCAGTCGATGACCCTGGCCCAGGTCTTCCAATCGATGAACCTGACCACCTACGACCTGACCGTGGACATGCTGGACGTGCATGCCGATCGGAACACCTTCCATCGGTTCGACAAGTTCAACTCCAAGTACAATCCCATTGGAGAGTCGCGGCTTCGGGAGGTGTTCCTCAAGACGGACAACTACCTGAACGGCAAGTACTTTGCCCAGATCATTAAGGTAAGCAATGGGTAAATAATAAATAATAGTAATGCATAAAATATATTGTATATTCCACAGGAGGTGGCCTTCGATCTGGAGGAGTCCAAGTATCAGAATGCGGAGCTGCGTCTGTCCATCTATGGCAAGTCACCGGACGAGTGGAACAAGCTGGCCCGATGGGCCATCGACAACGATGTGTACAGCACGAATATCCGTTGGCTGATCCAGATACCGCGCCTCTTCGACATCTTCAAGTCGAACAAGATGATGAAGTCATTCCAGGAGATCCTGAACAACATCTTCCTGCCGCTCTTCCAGGCCACGGCCAGGCCCAGCCAGCATCCGGAGCTGCATCGCTTCCTGCAGTATGTGATTGGTTTCGATTCCGTCGACGATGAGTCCAAGCCGGAGAATCCCCTCTTCGACAACGATGTGTCCCGGCCGGAGGAGTGGGTCTACGAGGAGAATCCCCCGTATGCGTACTACATCTACTACATGTACGCCAACATGACGGTGCTGAATAAGTTCAGGAAGTGAGTGTAGTCCATTTTGTACCCTTTCCCGGTTACCTTTAACATTTTCCCTCCTCAGGGAGCGCGGCATGAACACCTTTGTGCTGCGTCCCCATTGCGGCGAGGCTGGACCCGTGCAGCATCTGGTCTGCGGCTACCTCATGGCCGAGAACATCTCGCACGGCCTGCTGCTCCGCAAGGTGCCCGTGCTGCAGTATCTGTACTATCTGACCCAGATTGGCATTGCCATGTCGCCGCTCTCCAACAACTCGCTGTTTCTCAACTATCATCGCAATCCCCTGCCCGAGTACCTGGCCCGGGGACTCATCATCTCGCTGTCCACGGACGATCCCCTGCAATTCCACTTCACCAAGGTGGGTTTTTTGACCTTCAACTTAAATTTAAATATTTTAAAACTCTGTTTTAAACCAGGAACCCCTTATGGAGGAGTACAGCATTGCGGCCCAGGTGTGGAAGCTCAGCTCCTGCGACATGTGCGAGCTGGCCAGGAACAGTGTGATGATGAGCGGCTTTCCCCATCCTGTGAGTGTTGTCTTTTAAGGAAGTAAGGAAGTAATAATGACCCTTTTCCTGTCCAGATCAAGCAGCAGTGGCTGGGACCCGTGTACTACGAGGACGGCATCATGGGCAACGACATCACGCGCACCAATGTCCCCGAAATCCGGGTGGCCTACCGCTACGAGACCCTGCTGGACGAGCTATCCAATATTTTCAAGGTGAACCAGACATGCGGCTCCGCCGGCGAGTCCTCCTAGGCTGCGCCAACCACAAACATATGTAGGCGAGGAAATAGCTAAGGAGTACACGGATATATACGGATATATACGCTAGCTATATACAAATATTATAAATGTTTCTGTTCTAACCCGAAAAATAAGAAAAATGTTAAAGCGGCAGACCAAAACGAACTTTAAATATATATTATACAAAACTTGTCTACAAGAAGAGTCGATGGTTATTTTGTTCTATTTAATTTATTCATATAAAATCACAAATGCATTCTTTTCTAGATCAAAGTCAACCTCTCTGTTTATTTTAAAGAGGAAATTACTAGCAACTGAGTTAGTTTCTTTTATTTTATATTATTCATTCATATTAAATCACAAATGCATCCTTTTCTAGATGAAAGTCAACCTCTCTATTTATTTTAAAGAGGAACTAAGCAGCAACTACTCATTTAATACTTTGAGTAGGGCATCAACGAATATGGTCAAATGAATCACAACCTGGAGCATCAGGAGTAGCATCTTAGGCTCCGACAAAGGCTCCTCCAAGTCGTCAAGTCCGCGATCAAGCTCATAGCCTCCCACTTCCATCTCCGGCTCTGGGTAGGGAAAGAGAGACATCACTACGATCTCTGGCTCGGGCTTCTCTTCCTCAGGGTCCTCTACCCAATCATCATCATCATCATTATCATCGCGAGGAGTCTTGAATTCCTCCATTAGGTTCGATGAGCAATTGACAAGTGCAGGCATCTCATCCGGATCATCCTGCTTTTGAGAGGGAGTCATCAATTCTATCTCTGGAACGAGAAGTCCACGTAGACGCTCAGGCTTCTCTTCCTCAGGGTCCTCTACCCAATCATCATCATCATCATTATCATCGCGAGGAATCTTGAATTCCTCCATCAGGTTCGGTGAGCAATTCCAGCCAAGTCCAGCCCACTCAAAGAGATCTTCCACTTCATGAGCATTGAGCCACTCTTCCTCAGCTTCCTCTTCGATCTTAAGCTCCTGTTCTTGTTCCTGCATCATCTCTGGTTCGGGAAAGAGAGCCTTCCCTTCGATCACAAGGTTGGGAAGTCCGAGAAGTCCGAGAAGTTCGAGAAGACGCTCCGGCTCCTCTTCCTCATAGGCCTCTACCCAATCATCATAATCACAATCGTAAGATATCGAACAAAACGTCTTGTATTGCTCCATCAGCTTCGATGAGGTATTGCCAGGTGCAGGCATCTCATCCGGATCATCCTCCTCTTGAGAGCGGGTCATCAATTCTATCTCTGGAACGAGAAGTCCACGTAGACGCTCGGGCTTCTCTTCCTCAGGGTCCTCTACCCAATCATCATCATCATCATAATCGCGAGGAATCTTGAATTCCTCCATCTGGTTCGGTGAGCAATTCCAGCCAAGTCCAGACCACTCAAAGAGATCTTCCACTTCATGAGCATTGAGCCACTCTTCCTCAGCTTCCTCTTCGATCTTAAGCTCCTGTTCTTGTTCCTGCATCATCTCTGGTTCGGGAAAGAGAGCCTTCCCTTCGATCACAAGGTTGGGAAGTCCGAGAAGTCCGAGAAGTTCGAGAAGACGCTCCGGCTCCTCTTCCTCATAGGCCTCTACCCAATCATCATAATCACAATCGTAAGATATCGAACAAAACGTCTTGTATTGCTCCATCAGCTTCGATGAGGTATTGCCAGGTGCAGGCATCTCATCCGGATCATCCTCCTCTTGAGAGCGGGTCATCACTTCGATCTCTGGAACGAGAAGTCCACGTAGACGCTCGGGCTTCTCTTCCTCAGGGTCCTCTACCCAATCATCATCATCATCATTATCATCGCGAGGAGTCTTGAATTCCTCCATCAGGTTCGGTGAGCAATTCCAGCCAAGTCCAGCCCACTCAAAGAGATCTTCCACTTCATGAGCATTAAGCCACTCCTCCTCAGCTTCCTCTTCGATCTTAAGCTCCTGTTCTTGTTCCTGCATCATCTCTGGTTCGGGAAAGAGAGCCTTCCCTTCGATCACAAGGTTGGGAAGTCCGAGAAGTCCGAGAAGTTCGAGAAGACGCTCCGGCTCCTCTTCCTCATAGGCCTCTACCCAATCATCATAATCACAATCGTAAGATATCGAACAAAACGTCTTGTATTGCTCCAGCAGCTTCGATGAGGTATTGCCAGGTGCAGGCATCTCATCCGGATCATCCTCCTTTTGAGAGGGAGTCATCAATTCTATCTCTGGAACGAGAAGTCCACGTAGACGCTCGGGCTTCTCCTCATCATCATTATCATCGCGAGGAATCTTGAATTCCTCCATCAGGTTCGGTGAGCAATTCCAGCCAAGTCCAGACCACTCAAAGAGATCTTCCACTTCATGAGCATTGAGCCACTCTTCCTCAGCTTCCTCTTCGATCTTAAGCTCCTGTTCTTGTTCCTGCATCATCTCTGGTTCGGGAAAGAGAGCCTTCCCTTCGATCACAAGGTTGGGAAGTCCGAGAAGTCCGAGAAGTTCGAGAAGACGCTCCGGCTCCTCTTCCTCATAGGCCTCTACCCAATCATCATAATCACAATCGTAAGATATCGAACAAAACGTCTTGTATTGCTCCATCAGCTTCGATGAGGTATTGCCAGGTGCAGGCATCTCATCCGGATCATCCTCCTTTTGAGAGGGAGTCATCAATTCTATCTCTGGAACGAGAAGTCCACGTAGACGCTCGGGCTTCTCCTCATCATCATTATCATCGCGAGGAGTCTTGAATTCCTCCATCAGGTTCGGTGAGCAATTCCAGCCAAGTCCAGACCACTCACACAGATCTTTCACTTCTTGAGCATTAAGCCACTCTTCCTCAGCTTCCTCTTCCTCGGGAAAGGGAGCATTCCCTTCGGTCTCTAGTTCGGGAAGTCCGAGAAGACGCTCGGGCTCCTCTTCCTCAGCTTCCCCCACCCAATCATCATCATCACTATCGCAAGATATCTTACAGAAAGTCCTGAATTGCTCCATAAGCTTCGATGAGGTATCGCCAGGTGCAGGCAACTCATCCGGATCATCCTCCTCTTGAGAGCGGGTCATCACTTCGATCTCTGGAACGAGAAGCTTCTGTTCCTCAGCTTCCTCTTCGCTCTTAAGCTCGTGTTCCTGTTCCTGCATCACCTCTGGATCGAGAAGTCCTAGAAGAAGCTCGGGCTCATCCGGATCATCCTCCTTTTGAGCATAGAATCCACTAGGACGCTCGACTGCTTTATCCATAGGTAAGGCGTTCCTGTCTGCCTGAAAGCGCTGCTTCGAGAACTGGACCGTGATGGGCCGCTTGGCGCCTTTAACCTTGTGGCGCATGTGCAGCTCCTCCACGGCCTTCTGGGCGGCCGCGTGCCGCTCGAAGCGGACGAAGGCCATGCCGCGCGACTTCCCGGTGGCCTTGTCGACCAAGATCTTCAGCTGAATGATGCGGCCATAGCGCCCGAACAGAGAGCGCAGCTGGTCCTCGTTCACTGAACGACGCAGGAACGACACGAACAAATTGGTATTGGTATACTCCGGGTGCCGGGGCCGGGCGTACTCCACCTTTAAGCGCTTGCCATTGTACTCGTGTCCATTGAGGTGGCGCCGGGCTGCCTCGGCGCTAATGTCATAGACAAAGTCGACGAAGCCGTAGCCAAGGCCGCTGCCCGTGGCCTTATCTCGGACTACCTTGTGGTAGTCAATTTTCCCATGGACGACGAACAAATCGTACAGCTCCTTATCCGTCATGTCACCCGGCAAATAGTTAACAATGATGTTGGTCCTCGGGGGTTTCTTGATCATCTCCATGTCTAAAGTTCAAATAAAACTTCTGCAGGAAAAAAATTACGGAAAATTGGGGAGACAACTTACTGGCTCAGAGGACGAACGAAAATAGAAAGAGCAATCTTTCTTCCGGAAGTAGCTTTTGACGTTCCACGTGTCACGTTTGGAGTGGCAACTCCACTGTCACTTGTCAACATATCGAAACCGGACACTAGCTCTCAGCACGAGGCAGCTACGTAACGTCCTGGGACCTGTTTATCGGCGTAAGGTATTTGAAAATGTATCTTCCGTCGCCGTTAATTAACAGTTCGTTAAAATTGTTCAAATTTTAACAGAAAGAGGCCGTTGTAACCGTTATAACTTAACTGTAACCGGCACTCTTAGAAACCGCACTTTTCCTGTAATTCCCGAAACAAATCGATTTTTAAATATAAAACTTTAGTTTATTCTTTGCAGGAATCTGTAAACACTTCTACTTCATTTGCACCTTCCAGAAATACAGATCGCGATCGGAAACAGCACTAATGTACGGCAATCTCTGGTGCCAGGCCATGCCGCCGTACGTTTTCAGGGGGGCCTCGATCAGGGGCATCGCTGACTTGGCCGCAAACACCTTGAGCGTCACATCGGGCCGCCCAATGCTGGCCAGGACCGCTTCAGAGCTGCCGGGCGCAAAGCGGACCGCCCGTCCGCCATCCTCGTGCACTTGCTTCACATCGGCCGGCACAACGGGTCTGTTGAGGTCCCAGGAAATCACCTCGCCCCCAGCCAGGGCAGTGATGAACAGCCGGTTGCTAAGCGCCCAATCGGCGGACATGAGCGGGACCTTGGGCGACTGCACCGAGATGACGGCCTGCTTGCTCCTCACATTGTAGAGACGGATCATGCCTGCAGAGGAGACGGAGCATGGTTAAAGGTTTCTAAGAAGAGCAGGAGCAGGAATAGCAGACAAACCTCTCTTCTCCGCCACCAGCACCTTGTTGGGATCGTCGGGATGGCTCTTGATCGACATGCCCGCGGATGTCAGGTGGAAGGTGATCACATTCTGCTCGTCGGACGTCGTCCAGAAGCGGCAGGTGAAGTCATCGCTGACCGAGGCCAGCAGCTCGCCCTCACAGACCCAGGACACGTCGTTGATGTAGTCTGTGTGGCCGCGCAGCTTCTGCACCGTGTTGAACTGTCCCAGATCGGTGCGGAAGATGTCCAGACGATCGCCGCGGGCGGCGGCTAGAGTCACATTGTTGGGTGTGCAGTTGAGCGATGTGTCCGGCGTGAAGGCGAAGGCATTGATGCACCGCTGCTCGTTCTCGTCCAGCTCAATCTCCTGGAGATGTGTGTACCCGAACTCGCCGGTCTCCTCCTGTTTAAAACATAGCATTAGCCTATTTCCCAAGCTTCTCGCGCCAAGCACTTACCGGCAGTCCCACGAGAATCAGGCACAAGCGGTGCTTGAGTGCCACTGCCAACAGGTTGTAGGCGAACTCGTTGCTGCACAGTTCGTAGCAACGGATGGCGTCGGGCATCGAGATGACGTGATGGGGATCTGTTAGAGCTCGCATCGTTTGTTAGTTTCTTTTATTTCTTCTAATTTTTGCTAATAAATGCAACAAAACGCCGGCGCGGTTTAAAAAGCTATCTTCAGTGTGACCGTATTCTGGTTGGTAGAACTGCCATCAAAGGGGCTATCGTTATTTATACCTACTATCGATGTGGTGACCAAAACAAAAAACTTTAATAAATAAATGAACAAATTATATAAAATAATAATAAAATGATGCCAACTAAATAGGTATCCTTTCCTCTGGAAGGAGAATATAATGGAGAACATAACGGAATCCCTTAAAACAATAATAATTGGGGTGTTCCCTATAAGTTCCCGATATCGTCGTATAGGGAACGAACCCTACATTTTAAAACAAATACCTAGTCACATGCATTAGATTTACCATTACCATGCTTCCTATTTATCTATTTGTATTTTAAGCTGTTAAATCTTTAATTTAGCGACCCAAAGAAGAACAATATTCGCATTTTGTAGCTTTTCAGTCACTTAGCCGATATTTGCAGCGACATCTTTCCAATTTTAAAATTTTGCAAATGTTGGCAAATTACAAGAAAAGTGTGAATTTTGAACATGAAAATAATAAAATGTGTATAAATTAAATAAATAAATAGAATGAAATTTTGGTATTTTGTTTTTTAATTTCCGCGCCAATCGCAATTTGGTATTTTCCTGCGTGACTTCTTTGTGTCTGCGCTACCACACTGTTGGCAACCCTGCTGCTGTCCCATCCCTAGTTGTTTCCCACGGTCCCAAGTTTTGATTTTTTTTTCTGAATGCACCACACACAAAGAAAATGCTGAAAAGTGCCGACCAAGTGAAGGAAAAGTCTAGTGTCTGAGTGCCAGATTAGCCGAGACGTTTTCCCGCCCCGTGGAAAGCGAGCCAGTCCGGGAGCCCCACGCAGCGAGACAGCAAGAGGAGGAGGAGGAGGAGGAGCAGCAGCCAGAGAGGGAGAAGGAAAAAGAGGAGGAGGAGGAGGAGGAGCAACAGCGGCGATAATGACCACCCAGCGGACGCAGACGCAGGCGAGGAGTGCGAGCAATTCCGACTCCGACTATGAGACGCTGATGCAGCGCCTCCACATAGGCGCAGGGGGCGGCCCAGGGGCCGGGGGCGTGGCCATGAGAAGCTACCAGCGCTCGCCGGGCGCCATCGAGAACTTCCTGCAGGATGGACAGCAGCAGCACCAGCAGCAGCAACAGATGATGATGCAGCAGCAGCAGCAGCAGCCGCCACTGCACCACCACCAGGACTACAAGCTATACGAGCGCGGCAACATCATAGCCGCCTCCAAGTACGCCACGCCCCGGCCCGTGGAGCAGGTGATGGTGAGCACGCACCAGGGCCACCACGGCGGTCACAGTCACAACGGGAGCGCGCACATCTATGCGCCCACCGCCCAGGTGCTGGGCCAGCGGATAGCGCCCCAGAAGCACTCGCCGGTGTACGAGAACCTCGAGTTCTACGGCCAGTTCGACTCGAACCACAAGCGCGCCCAGCCCCAGAGTCCCGGCAGCCGGCAGAGCGCCATGCTCAACGACTACCTGGTGATGCAGCCCATAGGGGGCGGCCGCTTTGCCCACACGCCAGTGCCGGGTGATAATCCGGGAGGAGCCAGGGGAGCAGCAGGAGCAGCGGCAGTCGCAGGCTCGCAGTCGGGCCGAGCAATCTCTCTGGGACCCACAAGCGATCTCGAGGAGCATGCGGCGCCCATCTACGAGAACATCATTCCGCATTCGGGGCAGCGCGCCCAGCCGCAGGCATCGCCGGCCACCGCCACCATGTACCAGGAGATGCAGCCGACGAGCACCTCGTCGGGCGGCTCGTCCGCGTCCACCTCCGGCCTGGATCTCAATGCCCTGCTCGCCTCGCCCATGCACCAGCGCAGCATCAGCAGCAACACGGCCAGCACCACCGGCTCCCTGGGCTCGCCAACGCAACGGTTTAGGAACCTATCGCTGCCCAGCCACCTCAGTCCAGTGCCCACGTCGCAATCCCAGTCGTCGGTGGCCAAGCTGCAGCAGCACACGCCCATCAAGTCGCCCAGCCAGGTGGTCGGCGGGGCGATCAATGTCTCCGTGAATCCCAACTACATCGAGGACATCAACAGCTCCGATTACGTCTGCATGACCGCCAATCTGCATCGGAATACGGCGGCGGGCTTGGCCACGGGCCGGGCGGCGGCCACGGGTGCTATGCCGCAGCGAACTGTCCAGGAACCGGCCATGATATCCACTTCTTCGTCGGCGTCAGCCATGGGCACAGCCACAGGAGCGGCGCCCGCCATGGCCACCTCAATAGCACCTTCCACGGGGACGGCAGCGGGAGCAGCAACGATACCCGCCTCTGGCTCCCTGAGAGCCACGCCCATAGCAATGACGGCTCCCCTGGCGGTGGCCACATCGCCCACGCCCTCGCAGGGCAGCACAGGTGAGTGGGGGTCCTAGAAGGGTTGATAGTCCTAGCTAGAATGCAAGATACATTCCACAGAGATACCTTTGCAGGATGAGCACTAGCTAGGACTAGACACTGCCCATTCCTTCATCCTTGAACAATCAATAATCATATTAATATTTCTAATCTCCATAAATGCTTTCTTTCCCCTTAAAAACAATGCTTGCACGCAGCGGTGAATGCCGCCTTGCGACCCAGGAGAGGTAGGCGGGGTAAAGCTTCGTTTCCCGAAAGGGTTGGGTCCCAGAGTTACGGGGATCCGGTTTCTAGACAAGCCCCTTTTTATTACCTCTTTCTACCTGAACCGATTCAAGGAATTGAAATCATTAAACCCAGAGCAGAATCGGAAATTCCTTTCATGCTTTGTGTTTGCCAAAAAATATGAATTAATACATTTATAAACTTATTTGATTATTTTTAAAAGTTTTAACTTGTTACTTAACATATTTACATACATACTTACCCACTTGAATTGTTTATTCAAAGCTCTTTATTTACCTTATTTACCTACTGACTCCGCTGACTAATAGGGCTCGTGATGACTAATAACCTTTGTTAACTCATCTGCGAACAGGTCTCACCAAGAATCTGCTGCCGTATAGCGTCACCCCGCCGCGTCCGGCTGGTCCGACGGAGGCCCAGCGCAAGATCGAGGAGCTGACCCGCCAGCTGGAGGAGGAGATTGAGCAGAGCGAGGAGCATGGCGAATACTTTGGTAATGCCTAAAATGAATACTAATAATAATAATAATAATAAGAATAATTAATTAACCCCTTCCCTTAATCCCCAGGCATTTGCCACACATGCGGCGAGAAGGTCAAGGGTGCTGGCCAGGCCTGCCAGGCCATGGGCAATCTTTACCACACCAACTGCTTCATTTGCTGCTCCTGCGGACGAGCGCTGAGGGGCAAGGCCTTCTACAATGTGCATGGCAGGGTCTATTGCGAGGAGGATTATATGGTAAGAGAGAGAGAGGGTGCACAAGGCAGTCGGGATTTAATATCTAAATTCTTCTGCAGTATTCGGGCTTCCAGCAGACGGCGGAAAAGTGCGCCATCTGCGGCCACCTGATCATGGAGATGGTTCGTACTCCCTCCCACACTTTCCACACTTTCCCTTTCTATTTGAGGCATTGACCTCCTCGCTCCTCTTTTTCCCTTTGTTTAGATCTTGCAGGCCATGGGCAAGTCGTATCACCCGGGCTGCTTCCGGTGCTGTGTGTGCAATGAGTGCTTGGACGGTGTGCCCTTCACCGTGGATGTGGATCACAAGATATACTGCGTCAACGACTACCATCGAATGTTTGCGCCCAAGTGCGCCAGCTGCGGCAAGGGTAACAGTTCCACATCCTTATATATAAATAGTATTATACATTTTGCGTGTTTATACAGGCATCACCCCCGTCGAGGGCACCGACGAAACGGTGCGCGTGGTCTCCATGGACAAGGACTTCCATGTGGACTGCTACATCTGCGAGGAGTGCGGCATGCAGCTGACCGATGAGCCGGACAAGCGCTGCTATCCGCTGGACGGACGCCTGCTCTGCCGCGGCTGTCACCTGCAGCGTCTGGCGCTGCAGTCCTCGCCCCATGCCCGCCACCAGGAGCCCGTCTGCGCCTCGTACCAGTACATGGGCTGAGGCACCACCACCGACTGAAACTGAAACCAGAACCCGAACACATCAACTTGTATTCCAATTACCAACTATTATTAACTTAAAGAAGACAAACTGCATTTATATATCGTAGCGACAGAGAACGCTTTGTTAGTGCTTTCTTGTGTGCTTTTTTACACTTTTTTTAAGGGCAGTGCATGCGGCTGAGAAGTATATATTAAAGACATTGATGTAATAATGGATTCCTGTCAATATACGAATGTGTTCTGGGTCTGTGGTGTTCCACATAGCTATATATACATATGTACTAGTATCCAGTGTCTCAAATATATTGCAATAAACTATTTTATTCGGATGTTCTGGCAGTTTTTTATCATTATGATCTGGTAGATCTTTCTATCGTATTTCTTGGTTTAAATCAGTTGTCCGCACCACTACAGTCAAATGCCAGCATTGCATTTGCATGAGTGAAAATGGAACACTCTATGGCTAGATATGAGAAAAAGAATAGCTAAAATATTCTGTAGTATGGCTACAAAAATAGCTATAACGTTAAAACTAGCTATTTAACGCAAGGAAAGGCTAAGTCTAGCCACACAATTATAGTTCGCCTGCACTGATTCTTCTGTTCTCTTTTGTGCATACTGTGCGTGAGCGGCAGCGACTTCTAGAATAAATTTGATTTTGGCAAGTGTACTCTAATAATTCAATGCAAAACAAGCTTTAATACACTGAAAACCCTTGAAGAGAAGCTTCCCAGAGATTTGTACAAACTAAATAAATATTTAAAAGAGAGTTGACTTCGCTTCGCTGTTGATCTGGATTTGTGGTCTGCGGTGGCTTGGAATGAATTTATTTAAACACTATTTAACACTCGTTAAATGTTAATATCGGCAAAAACAAATACTATTTCGAGTTTCTCTAAGGAATTTCCTTTAATTTAAACCATTTTCTGTTTGGATTTCTTCAGCAAATCCTTTGAAAAAGCGTTCGAGTTTATAAATAATAAAGAAAACAAAAAACCAACTTGATAATGCCAATATTATCTTAGGAAATCAAAGCATTTATATATAAAAAACTATATCGAAGCCTTAACGATCTCAGAGCATCATGATCTCCAGCTGAACCAGACGCTGATTGGTGGCCGCCGGCATGCGGTAGGGCACACTGGCTGCCATATTGGTCAGAGCCTTGGCCCGGCCCCGCAGATGGCGGAGCACGGCCTCTCGGTTCTCGTTCTGGGCCTCATCCGCATTGCCTCCCTCGGAGCCACCCCGTACGTCCACATACTCGGCATACACAATGTCCATGGCCGCCAGGATGACGTCGGGCAGCACCTTGATGACCTCCGGACCCATGCGCTTCAGATTTGTGACGCATTCGTCCACCTCCGAGGAATTGGCGGGCACCAGGCGATGGTTGGCCAGGATTTCCGAGGCCAGACGCGTCTCCCCCGAGTGAACCAGGTCAAAGAACTCCATGAGACGCGACAGGGTGGTGTAGGTGATCATCACATTGGCCTGCACGTCCGTCTTGCGCTCCACCAGCGCCACATCCAGACGCTTGATGATGTGGCCCAGCCTCTCGCGCATGCTACCCGGACGCGGCGGCTGGTGGACGACCTGGGAGAGCAGGGAGCACACCAGACGCAGGGCCTTGTCCAGGTGACCGGCGATGAAGTAGAGCTTGATGGCCGACTCGTAGTTGCTGCGATTCGAGAGCTCATCGCCCACCATGCCGGCCAGCGCGTACTTATCGTAGTCCATGGTGTGGAATTCGGCAAAGATGCCGCCGGTGAAGCGATGCGAGTGGCCCTCGTCCTCCTCCCCGAAGATCAGCACCAGCATCTGGTCGTCGCAGTTCTCCACTAGCAGGTCGGAGACGCAGCTGAGCATGGCATTCGGGCCGCGGTCCTCGGTCTTGAAGTGGCGCAGCAGGTAATAGTACTGCAGGGCCTGGGCCGTGTCCGATTGCTCGAAGCACTTGGCATACATGACCACGAGGCGGACGAGATTGAGACGCTTCATGGGCGGCGGATCATCGGGCTCGGCGCTGAGCAGGGGCTGCTTAACCGAGCTGGGCGTGCCCAGCAGGCACACCTCATTCAGCGCGATGGCCATGTGAACGGCGTGCGTGCGGTAGTTCCCGGTGCGCGCGAGGAACTCGATGGCGGACTCAAACTGGCCGGTGAGGGCCAAGACCTGGAAGTACAGCGGCGCCTTCTCGCTGGCATTGAAGTAGTTCTCGCCGTACTTGTCCAGGATGAGCGACTGCAGGCCGCTGTAGGTCAGCTGCTCGATGTTGTAGTCCCGCTTGTCCTGCTCCCGCAGAATGGAGAGCTGCATCCACAGGAAGTCGTCGATGGTGCGTATCAGTTCCGCGTGCCCGTCGTGCGGATCGCAGGCCAGCACAATGGCGTACACGGCCTTCTTGTAGGGATCGCTGCAGACGCGCAGCTTGTTGTTGTACTCCAGCTTCAGCTGCCCCTCGAGCTTGGTGGTGTCCCCCAAACGCTGCAGCGTCATCAGCTTGAGCAGCTCCGGGCAGGTGCCGGACTCCTTGAGGAACTGCACAGCGGCGCCCTGATCGCCGCAGCGGAGACTGTAGTAGACATGCGGCCACAGGGGCTTGCCATTGTTGTTCACGTTGAGCAGGCCGACCAGGGACTGGCTCTGCTGGAACTGGACACCCACATAGGAGCAGACCAGGTTGTACATGTTGGGAATGCCGCCGCGCTTGGCAAGCACCAGGTTGTTCTCGGTCACGGCGTTCATGTAGATCTTGTAGCGTCGCTCCAGGTAGGTGCGCGCCTGCTGGATAAACTGCGGCGCCGTCTGGCGGCTGTGGATGGGATCGATGTTGCGCGACAGGGGCGTCACGTTGGCCATGTAATTCAGCACGCCCCACATCTCGGCCACGGGCTGATCGTCGAAGGAGTTGCTGGCCAGCTCGGAAAAGGTGGTCACCAGGTTGGTGCGATGGCCGCCCTGGATGTGGGATTCGTTGTAGGACCTTATCTCCTTGGCGTACAAATTCGCGTAGTTATTGAGACGCGAGAACGGGGTGGGCTCGTCGGGCATCTCCGTGGACACCATTTGGCGCTGGACGTCGGGGAAGTCCTGCTGGAGCGGACCAACCAGGGCGTTGAGCAGCGATTCCTTCACATCGCCCCACTCGCTGTAGATGCTGCGCCACTTTTCACGCTCCACGGAGGCGGCAATCTGTGAAGGGAATCTGTCAATATTAAGCGGAATTAATTAAGGAAGAAGTGGATGAACTTACACTGCTATTGGTCTCCTCGATCACAGACAGTATGGCGTTCTCCCGCTCGTTCTTGAGATAGCCCTGGACGTCGGTGTCTGTGACGGGATCGAGTGGCTCAAAGGATGTGCGGGCGCTGAGCATCTCCAGCTTCTGGGTCAGCCGGGGCAGGTCCACGCCCTTGGAGCCGAGCAGTATGTGCCTGAAATGGCATCGAGTCTCTAATTGAGCCTGGTTTCCTGGCTTAATATGCGAATGTCCAGTACTTACGCCTGCAGATCGTTGGTGCCGGTTTGGGTGACACGCGAGTGCAGCTCCTGAGTGGCCTGCAGCACCTGCGACAGGGTGCGCTCTACGCGCGGCAGATCCGTGTCCATCTCGGTCTCGTTTGTCAGGCGCTGAGCCTGCTGCAGCAGCTCCGCCAGGTCCATGTTGGATTGGGAGAAAAGCCGGGAAATTAAAGTTACAAACGCGGCGCACGCGAGCTTCTTTACGATAGTGTGACCAGCGAGTGAAGAATCGCGGAATTCCGAACTCGCGATTTGCGCGCCACTAAAGTTTTTTACCGGATGGATATTTAATTTACGGTTTTTCAATTTATTGCTGCTGATTTATTTACTTATTAAAAAAAGATGAAATGTTGGACTACTTCAAGCCCGACACAATTTAAAATAAAAAATCACAGAAAACTCATTCGTTACTACGTCGGTTGAAAATACCAAAGGAATGTAAGCTGCGTGCGTCTGGTCATTTTTAGTGCGTCAATGTGACAGTATAACTGAACGTTCCGGCAACGGTCACTCCAATTCATAATCGGCTTTTGCAGCGCGCAAATCGAAGAACGGAACGGCATATTTTTTTTTACACTGCGAGGCGAGTTGTCCCCTCTCTCTGTCTCCCCGAAAAATACTGTGTGTGAGTGTCCGAGTGTTTGTGTGTGTAAGGGCGTGCGTGTGTATTGGCAAAGAAAATTAGCACAACAAAAGCGAAAAGGAAACGAACAGTAGCAAGCCCCAAGAAGCACGCACCGCACTTCGTTGTCACGCGGATAAAACTTTTCGATCGGAAGTCGCCCAGAAGTCATCAAAAGTTGAACCGACAATGTCAGCCGACGCTGAAGCGCAGCAGCAGATCCAGGAGACGAACGGAGGCAGCAAATTCGATGTGCCCGAGATAGAACTGATCATAAAGGTGAGGAAATATCTACAAAAAAATATATACCTATATGCATACATATGCTATATGCTTTGCATACACACAGTCGGCATATGTGTGTGCGTTGTGTAGGTTTTCCATTTCGCTCTGCGCAAATTTCCATCCAGAGTGAAAATGCAGTTGAGGCAAAAGCAAACAAAGGCAGCGGGCAACAACAATAAACCTGGAAAAACACACGAACTGCTGTTCTGCCTCTTCCTTGTCTTCGTCTTCGCCTGCTTCTTCTTTCTGGCATTTTGCAGTGTGTCACATTTGGTTAAAAAGAACAGAATACGATGTTCTCACTCTCTCCCTCACCCCCACACGCCCCGCTTTATCACACTGCGCCCCCGTTTCACGTTCTCCGTTCCCCCATTCGTTTGCTGTAGTTTCTAAGCATCGCCAAAACCGGTTTCCTTTGCGCCTCTTCTGCTTCTTCCTTGCTCCCTATCGTCCACACAGACACACATATGCGAATCTGCACAGAACGAAAATTTGGATATTCTTGCAAGATCGATAAGAAAAGTTTTAGAATAATAATATTAAAATATCAGTTTAAATAATAATTAAAATGCATCCAACAAGATCTAATCGAATTTATTCTGGTTATCCCTTAATAAATATCTTAATAAATTGAACTTTTTTTAAATCTATATCTATATCGAGAAACAGGTCACAAAATATGATCGTGTGTATTTTCTCCCTCTGCACCCACAAACATACATACATATCTATTTGCGTGTGTGTGCGTGTGCACAAAGTCTGCTAATTCTGGAACGTAACATATTTTCTGTAGCTCTCTTATCTGTTATAAACTTTAATCACATTTCATTGCGCCAATTGCTCAACAAATGCTGCTCCTCCTCCTTCTTCTTGTTCCTCATACTTCCCCCCACTCCAAGCCCCAACCGCAACTCCTCCCCTGAGACCCTTTCTGCTGTGCTGTGCTGTGTATGTGTGAATTGGTGGGTTTCTTTTAGTTGTTTTTTATCTTTTAGTGATTTCTAAATTTCTTGACGCATACGTCATGCCCCTCCAAAAGAATCGAAGAAAAAACAAAACAGCTAGCACCTACATTAGTGGTCACGATATTAGGCATCCATAATTAAGATCCACCCTTTTGTTTGCTTAACTAAAATAAACTAAGTGGGCATAGAGGGATCTGCAAGAGAAAGACTTTTACATTCTGAATTCCTCTGAATCTTGCACATAATAATATTTCGCCCGCCTTTCTTGGTTTTTTTCTATCAAAACAATTGTGCATTTTTCCATAGAATTGTATATTTGGTTCAGGTTGCCGTCTAGGGAAACTAAATTGAAAGAAATGCACTTTTACTGCCTAAATATTTCATGCTTGAGGATCTAGGTTCTATAGAATAGAAACAACCATATTAGTTTTCTCATAAATACTTCCACATTTACTTTAAACAATTATCATACTTTTACCCCAGAAAACTAGCTTTTCCTTTGTATTATTTATTTACAAATTAT
This sequence comes from Drosophila rufa, assembly GCA_018153105.1. NCBI lineage: Eukaryota > Metazoa > Arthropoda > Insecta > Diptera > Drosophilidae > Drosophila > Drosophila rufa. The sequence goes on along the minus strand of JAECXS010000123.1, from coordinate 9,446,435 downwards.
ACATTCCTGAGCTTTGTTTATAAACACAATATCCACCTGAGGTATTTGCTAAAATAAACAAGAAGTTAATTAGAAAAGTAAATTAATAGCTCATTAAACAACAATTAAACCAGGAATGTTATTTAAGCCCCAATGAGTCAACGGGAACTTTCCTTGGGGCCTTCATCATTTTGTGAGCTATCAATTTTACCGCAGTTGTAACTCGAGCATGACTCCCTCGGTTCTGTTGGTTCCCACTGTTTGCCGAAGTAATTGTAATTGTTTTCGGAACACTTTGGAGCCCTGCTGTTGCTGATTCTATTGGCAAACTCAACCTCAACTTGACGCTCGACTCTTAACTTATAACCACTCATCCAGCCCACGCAAATGGCGGCCGCGCCTCGAGTCGTCTGCCCGTGACTAATCCCCCGCCGTCCAGCCCCCATACAATACCATATAATATTATTTTTTACCAATTCCATTCCCCAAAACAACAATTGCAATGAGCAATCCAGTGAGGAAGAGAAGGTATTTCGCTGATTTCAAGGAAAGTAAATACAGAATTCTTGAGTTCTTTACCCTGAATCTCATATTATGTTCTTTAGAAGAAGGATGTAACTTGTACAAAGCTTGATAAAATAAAGGTATTACAAGCTGGCAGGGTCTGAAAGTTGGTACCCCTACCATTCCCATTCCCATTCCCATTCCCAAAATATCAAATGCAATGAGCAATGACCAAAAATGTTCAGTACCCGAGCTCCGCTCCCTTTTCCTGTTTTTGTGGGAGAAAGTGCTTGCCGCACCTGTTGACTGTTGTTGTTGTTGTTGTTGTTGTTGTTTCTTGTGCCTTGTTTATGTTGTCGCCTCACCTGGATTTCGGCTGCAAAACTTTTCCAGAAGAGCAACGACAACAGAAGCATCTTTGACATAACTTTGCAACAGCAGCAGCAGTAACGACGCACCACACTCTCCATTCCATGGCCGTACATGGCGCAGTACGTGGAAAAGCCATTTCCATTTCCAATTCCCAGCGAAAAAAGTGAAAGTTCAATTTGCCGCGCCAGAGGAAAGCCAAGCTGTTGTTGTTGGTGCAGGGGAGTTAAACTCGGAGCTATATATACATGTGTATTCCTATAGCACCGGATCGTGGTGGCATGCCTCTCTGTTCCGCGCGTGCAGGCAACAAACAAATACAAATGTGTTTTCTTGTTTCGTTTGTTCGCTTTCAGAGAGGGGAAACAAAACAATCATTGAACGCTAAACAGGTTTTTCTCGTGCCCGCTTTTCCGCCTCCTTGGCTTGGCTTTAGCCTTAGCCTCAGCTTCAGCTTCAGCCTCAGCTTTGGCTTTGGCTTGGAAAACCAGCAGGCAAGCTAAGAGGAGCTAGGTCCATGTCCAAAGCCAAAGCCAATGCCTTGCCCGCGAGTCATCGCCCACGCGAGAGTTCCAGAAATTGGCCATGCCATCGAATCGAATCAAAACAAAGCGGCAATCAAAACAAATAGCGATCCCAGAAGCACACAGAAAAAATAATCGGATACTATAGGATACATTTTCCAGCCCTAGAAAGGCTTTTGGAGGAAAACTATTAGAAATAATCGTAAATACTTTTTTATATCCATCTCAGAAATATCAAAATAAATCTCTCTGCCTATCAATCTTCTCTGCCCTTTTTTGTTATATTATTCCAAGCTCTTTCAGAGTTTTCCCTTAGTAAAATACATTCATATTTGGTATATGTTTTAACACAAATCTTCTGAGGATGTAAGACTTCTCCTTCCTTCTTCTCATGAAAACTTGAGCTAATTTAGTGCCTTTTGTTGGGCTCTCAACAAGGCCAGCAATTGTTGAGGCCTAAGTTGAGTGCCGCGTTGAGGAAAATGCGCCGCTTTGTTGCCACTTCAGAGCTGCATTCAAGATGAGAGCTGTGCAGCTGAGGAGCTGAGGAGCCAAGCTGAGCTGCCTGGAACAGCCCTGTGTACTTGAATGTGGCTGATAAACACAGTGCCTGGTCTCTCACAATAAAAGCCCTTGGGGGCGTTTTTACACAGAGAAAATAAATCAAACAAAATCACTTGTTGGATCGAATGGGAATGGATGGTGTCATATCTATATTTGTAATTTTACGTCACTTTTTTTCACTAAGATTGTGAGTTGTCTAGAAGGAGATATCCATAAATAATTGGGAATAAATCTGATTGAAGTATTTCAGATAATATTCATATAATATTAAAAGTTCAGCCTTTTTTAATTGTAACTTGTTGCTAAGTTCTTTTGCCTTTTATAATTAGCTTATTATTATTAGCTTCTACTTCTATTCCTATTTATAGAAACCTAATGAATATTTATTTATTAGAGGCCAGTATAGACTGTATTTAACGATTTGGTCACCAGTTGGGTAGGCGAAACCTCTCATAAATAAACTTTATGATTGCGGTTTTCATTTTTAAGACCCTCTTGAAGTCGTCTCTATTTATAAAACGTGACCTTCTAGCATGGAAATTCTTGGCTGGCAAACATTGATGGGTTACTTTGGGTTCATTTGGGTTAATTCTAAAATATGTTGTGGCTTTGGCCATGAGTCTTAACGAAATTCCTAAACGAAATATGTTCAACTTTTATCTTTTTGAAAATGTCACTTTTCCACTGAGGTAATTTGCAATAATTTCTGTTTGGAAGTGTCCTAGTTATCTGGGCCACACTGTGTGTGTCAAAGTGTGTTGTTCTTAACACCTCCACGTGCTTCTACGTGTGTGTGTGTGTGTGCGTTGGTGTGTGACTGACATTTTAGCAAAGAAAAGCACGCAAAGGCTTGCCATCCTCCTCCCACTCTTTGCAAATGCGCATATATTGTGGGTGTCGACGTCTCATTGACAAACGGTTGTTTTTGTTTATCTCGTGCCTGCTTCTTCTTCTTCCTTGGCGATTCTTTAATTACCTTTCGCAACTCGTGCATTATTTGTGTATCAGTTAATTACCTAACGCCTTTCCTGTCGTCCAACTCCAAAGGCAATTAAGTTGGAAGAGTTCTGGAAGGAAATGTACAAAAGTGATAGGTGGGAACACTGCATTACTGCCAGGGTCTAGCTGTAATTAATCAGTGATAGTTGTTGCTAAGGATATTGAAAGGTTATTGAAAGGATATTGAGGAAGAAGAAGAAGGAAGAAGAAGCTGTTGTTCTTGGCATTAAGTTGAGTATTTTTTTATTTGTATAAATTCCTTTGGTATACGTTTAGTTTTCTGCAAATATTGACTCATAATACCCAGTGCATAAAGTGCCTTCTTTATGATTGCACTTATGGGAGCGCATTCCTTAGCGAACGGGAAGGCGGGGACCTGGAAAACCCATTAGCCCCACTACCAAGATATGCAGCAGGCTGACTTCACCTGCGGGTGCGTGGCCGAAGGCACTTGCCTTGATTGTATTTCTATTATTTCGGCCATTACTTCATCGCGCCCACGATCATCATCATTATCACCATCCTCATGACGAACTGTGCGGCGATAACTTCCGCCCGGGGCTCAGATAAGATATGGGATGTGTGCGCCGGTATGTGGCCCACAAATTGGGCAACCGACTCGAGACCCGAGTGCGAAGAAAGCTCTCTCGCGCACTCCTTGGCTCAAGGTTGACATCTGCCCCCGCCAAGATGGCTGATGATCACGATCATGCCGAAAATTATTGCGCTGCAGCTGCCAGTTCCAAAAATAAAACCCAAACCAAACAGGCAAGCAAACAAGCAGGCAAGCATTTAGCCACTATTTCCACTAAATTCATTTTCGGCTTATTTATGATTTCTCGTTTGTTGGCTGGTTGGTGCCGCGCTGCCCGTAAATGGCAGCAAAGCCAACAAATTTCGTTTTATTTGACTTGACTTAACGTTTTCATCTTTATCTTATCGGGCCACGAATTAACAATTGAAAGGAAAACAAATCGAAGATGTTGAGTGCGCCTATACACTGGTGTATGTGCGTATTGCACAGCTGCGGTCAAGATATTAGCAGCTGCATTAAGTTGGGAGAATGAATTGGTAGTTCCTTATTTTATAAACTTGCAGAGGGTAATACCCCCTTTTTTAAGTCAAAAGTCTATAACGCAGGGAAGGAGGCATTTCCTACCCTATAAAGTGTATATCAATATCTGTCCGTCTGTCCGCCAGTTTCTGTCCGTTCCCGCCCAATGTAGTTTAAAAGAAACTAGTGATAACTTAGTTATTTTCCCAAATATAGGCATATAACTTATGATATGGATAACGCTATTTAAATCAGGTTTTTAGTTTCATAAAAATCAAAATATTTTCATTTTATAGTCCAGGGTGTTTCTACAATTCTAACCTCACCTGTGTCGCCGGCAAACTTACCGCCATAATACCAATTATTCCAAACGAAAATGTATTCAAAAATAAGCTAGGTATTTATTTTGCTAGCCTTCTGCGGCTTTTATTAGCCAGATGTGCTTGCCATATATAGTATATATCCCTCTGAGGCGTTCGCTCGCAGCGTGTGCAGTGTGTGTGAGTGCTGTGAATGACACTTGACATTTGCTAACTGCTTTTCGCGTCTTCTTGCCTTCCTCTCGTCATTTCTATTTTGAAAGCTCGCCAATTGCAGCCGCAGCCGCAGTCGTGGTCGTGGTCGTGGTCGTGGTCTCTCCATGTATCTCTAGTTCGTATCTGTATCTGTATCTCTGGGGTACGTACGAGTATACGTGCATCCGTGTGGACTCTCAGCTCGCTATGATTGCCTGAGTGACTCCGACCGACCTTTTGACGTTGCCACACGTCGTGGTCGAGACCGAGGTTGTGCTGTGCTGTGCGATTTCCACTTCCAATTGCAACAACTCATATTGCACAGTTGCGAGATATCCAAGGGGTACAAGGTACTGGGTATTGTCACTATATATTTGCTTATAAAAGGGTTAGACTGCATGCGTTAGAATTTATTGGCAGATCTCATCCAGTCCTCCCCCCACAATACTCGATAAAAGTGGGCCAAATGCGGAGGTAACTTACTGAATGTGCTGGGAGACTGAAAGTAATCCGGGTCAGTTGGGAATTTATGGAACGTCTGTGGCATCGATACCACCGATACCGATACCTAGCAGGCATCGTACGTGCTACGTTTGCGTACAGTTAATAACACGCTATGGCCCCATATGTGCCATGCTTCGTGCGAGTACAACTGAGCACCGTTTAAGCACCGCGGCAAAAAATGATACGGAAAACCGCTCCCACAACTATTGTGCGTTATGTGGGCTGGAAAATGGGTTGGGTTCAGTACGGTTCGGTTCGGTTCGGTTCGGTTCGGTTTGGTTATTAAGCCATTAACACACACACGCAGACAGAGGGCAATGCTAATTAACTCCGTATTCGAAATAATATTTTAATTGTCCGCAATTGAGGCGTTAAATTCAATTTACAAAAGTGGAGTTTGACGCCTCGTTATCAAATGCGATTTTATTGGGATAAATATGAAACATTGGAGTGGAAAATCGAATAAATTTACACTCGTTTTATATTCATTCTATTTTAGATTAAAGTTTGGGCCAGTGTCTTTGTAGTAGCTTTATTAGCTGGAATTTGATATACTGCTAATTGCCAATAATGGTTATTATAGACTCATTTCTGTCTACTTATGTGGCTTCATGGTGTTGACCCAGTCTTAATAACTCAACAGTGGCCTTGTGGAAATGAGGATTTTCCAAAATAATTAACGATGGAGATGTATTTGTGGAGATTTCGTAGTTAAAGTATATATTTATTATTTAGGCAATTAACCCGAGACTGATTAAGCCTCTTAAGACAAGCATCTTTCAATGAAATATTATTTAATAAATAATATATAAATATACATTTATATTGAATTAATTGAAAGCCTCCGTTTGCTTTAGAGTTTTATTTTTAGAGAGTGCCAGACTCCTTTCCCCTCTATCTGACGGCCTTGTTCTTGAGCACAGCACTTGTATTTCTTTATTTATTTTTATACATATACAGATATTTTCTGTATTTATTTCGTACTATCGTTCGTAATTACTGGTACAACTGTGCCGCTGGCTTATCTAACGAATACGAGTATGCACACAGCCCATATATGCACATATGCTATGTATGTACATACGTTATAAGCCGGCGAAAACGGCAACACAATGGCAATAGCAATGGCAATAGCAACAAAAATAAATAATAGCAGCGGCACAAAACAGCAATGGCAACAAATTAAAAACAGAAAAAAAGGCAGGCAACGGCAATCAGCAAGTAAACTTCACACACTGCTGATGACATCATCACCATCATCATCAACATCGCCGCATCGACATCGTCACTTGATGTGTTTTTGTTTCTGTAGCTCCTCCGTTGCAGCACCGATCCACAGTGGATAATGGCTAAGAGATACTGTAAAAAAAAGAGGAAAATAAATGAAACAAAGTCAATAAGATACTCCTGTTCATTTGTATACCTTTAGGTATTCATATGTCGATTCAATTCAGATCTTAACTCCAACACTTAAGCTCCCAGAATAAGCGGTTGAGAATTATTAAACCATCTTGCATTTAGGTTTAACATTTAATTAACAATTTAAGCTTAAACATTTGGTATTCTTAGAATACTATTCGGATATTTCTGCAAAGCAAAAGTGTTTATAGTAAGAAGTACCTTGAAGATGTCAATAAAATTAAATTAATTTAAACACGTACGTAACATACTTAAGATTAAACAGGAAGCTACTAAAAACACTTCATCTTGATCACGTTTTCCGACTGATTTAAAAGTTATATTAAGTGCTGTAATCTCTAAAGGTATTTCTTAATCTCAGGCATTACTTCCCCCTGACTTTTAATATATTAATTGATGAGTGGTCAATGCAAAGCAATTACCCCTGTATCCCATAGTGGCGCTGTCATTGCCGTGTCGTCTCTATCTCTATCTATCTATCTTTCTATCTGTGTATCCACAAAATGTTGTATGTATCTTTTCACCGTACCGCTGGCCTTGGCAGTGCAGCGATGCAGAATTCTCTCGTCTGGCTTGGATTGGCTCTACGGCTGCGCGCGTCTTGGGTCTTGGGTCGTCGCATCCGGTCCCTAAAACGCCAGCAAACAAACAGCCGTCACATCACGCGACGCTGGCGAGGATGACGCTGATGATGTCACATGATGGGAATGGAAATTATGTTGTTTTATTTCGTTAAATTTTGTTTGATTTATTTATCGGTAATTGCCGGCACGCGAATCGTCCACATTCTGGGTTTCTCTGGGCATTACGCCCCTTAATTGGACGGGCGGCGGCGGTGTCCAGTCACCCGTAAATGTGGGTCACATTAACGCTTAGTGGTATCGCTGGCATAAACCTCATATTTAAATTCCACTTATTTAAATGCCGTGTTTATGGAATCTGATCAAAAAAATAATCAGTGTGGCAATAAAAACATAATAGGGAATAATTAGATAAATAGTTCTAGGGAAGTAGTCGTTCAAACAAGCTAAGAATGCCCTTAAACTCTTATATTATCATTAAATATTAATATGTTGATATAAATATAATGACAACACTCCCTTTTCGCTTGCCTTCAGGCCTCCACCATCGATGGCCGGCGGAAGGGCGCCTGTCTGTTCTGCCAGGAGTACTTCATGGATCTATACCTGCTGGCCGAACTGAAGACGATCAGCCTGAAGGTGACGACGGTGGACATGCAGAAGCCACCGCCCGATTTCCGCACCAACTTTGAGGCCACACACCCGCCCATCCTGATCGACAATGGGCTGGCCATTCTGGAGAACGAGAAGATCGAGCGCCACATCATGAAGAACATACCGGGCGGCTACAATCTCTTCGTGCAGGACAAGGAGGTGGCCACGCTGATCGAGAACCTGTACGTCAAGTTGAAGCTGATGCTGGTGAAGAAGGACGAGGCCAAGAACAATGCCCTGCTCACGCACCTGCGCAAGATCAACGATCATTTGGCCGCGCGCAATACGCGCTTCCTAACGGGCGACACCATGTGCTGCTTCGACTGCGAGCTGATGCCGCGTCTCCAGCACATTCGCGTGGCCGGCAAGTACTTTGTCGACTTTGAGATCCCGGTAAGGTTCTAGGTTCTCCCCACTAAAAGTTCGCTGATAAAGCTTCGAATATATCAAATTATTTGCGGCGGCAGTCAACGGCAATAAACGGGTTTTAAATCATATTTATAAAACTTGATTAAATATGCAATTATACTTTCATTGATTATCGATTATTCACATCCTATGACTCACTAATCCACGGACTCCTCTGACCCCTTGCAGACGCACTTGACGGCGCTGTGGCGCTACATGTATCACATGTACCAGCTGGACGCCTTCACACAATCGTGCCCGGCCGACCAGGACATCATCAATCACTACAAGCTGCAACAGGTGCGTAGCTCTGGTTAATCTTCCCCCACAAACTTTTCACTAATCGAAGTTTTCGCTTTCCCCTTTCGCGCGACAGAGTCTCAAAATGAAGAAGCACGAGGAGCTGGAGACGCCGACGTTTACCACATCCATTCCAATTGATATTTCGGAGTAGGTTTCCTATAGAGAGAGAGCAGAGCAGAGCCATGCAGCCACACATCAATTAATAATATTTTGGACAACTTTACAAGCAAGCTGACACTCGACACTCTGAGCCTAGAACTATACATAAATGTATACTTATCGGATATAAAACTACCCACGCATATATTATAAATATATATATATACCGACTATATATATATAGAACGAGTAAATATAACAAGCATAACAACAACAACAAGTGTTCTTTAAGCAGCCGCGTTGCCTTTTCTTCAGCTATGCTTAATCTAAACCCTATTTAAATAGCAACCAAGCAGACTGTTGCGTGTACTTTTTTTGTTTAATTCATTAATGAGCCATTTGTGTTTGACATACAGATGCGCGTACATACTTACATTTATAAATGTCAATTAAAACTAATGGGTTGCCTTGTAGTAGTGCCGCTTCTCGGTTTTATTTTATATTTTACTTTGTATTCAGCAAGGAGCTTTTATTTATTATTATTTTTTTTTTTTTCGTAATTGGAAACAAATCTGTATTTTTTATTTGAATATTTTAATTTTTTAAATTTTTGCTCCCTGGCGCAAGTTGCCATTTTGTTTGCTTATACTTTTTATTTGAATATTTTAATCATAACAAGGAAAACTAAAAAAAAGAAGGAAAATAAAAAAATAAGAGGAAAAGAAGAGTATTTTTTGTATTTAAGTGAAAAATTATAAATAAAAAACACAAAAAGACAACAAGTGTATTTTTATTGGTTCCGGATTACAATTACTGTGAAAACTGTGGCACAAGTGCCAAAACGGTTAATCATAAAAAATTATTTATTTTTTCATTGCTTTTCTAATCAACCCAACAAATTAGGTTTATTTAGTTTTTAAAATTAATTTTGAATTTAAAACCCAAAATGTACAGTATTTTACTTGATGTGTGGTATTTTCAGTGTTTGGTATTTTTGAGCAGTTGATCTAACAGCTCTTCTTGCTTAACAGTCACTTGTTGCGCTTTACAGCACTCTGTTAGCAGGCACCTGCTGTTGTCAAATTCCAAAGTTCGATTTTACATCACCAGAAACGTTAAACAAACATCAAAATTGTTCAAAAGCACACTCGTTTCGAGTTAATTGTTATTCTGCTGGCCGCACCATGTCCCTGGGCACCGCCGGCGGCCTGTGGCAGGTGCTGACAAGTCGCACGGGGCCGCAGCTACTCCTGCACTTGAACCGCCACCTGAGCTCTTCCGCTGCTGCCGCCGCCGCCGTTTCGTCATCCAAAACGGAAAGCCGCTTGTTGACTGCCGATGAGTACGCAGAGCTGCTGGAGCCGGAGGCGCAGCGCAGGTGCCTGGAGAAGATGCGCAGCCTGCCAGCCTTCCCGCGTCCCAAGTCGCTGATGCCCAGTCGGAGGGAGAAGCAGTCGTCCGCGGTGCTCATCCTACTCTGCCAGGAACGGGGCACGTGAGTGCAACACAAAGATGTGTTGTTCCCTTCCTCAGAGTCTCTATAATCCTCCAGGCACGAGCTCTCCCTGCTCTACACGCGACGATCGCGACACTTGCGCAGCCACAGCTTCCAGATTTCCTTCCCGGGCGGCAAGCGGGACGAGCAGGATGCCAGCAACGTGGACTGTGCCCTGCGCGAGACGGAGGAGGAGATCGGCCTGCCGCGCAGCCGCATCCAGGTGTGGGGCGAGTCCAAACAGCTGCACCTGCCCCGCACCTCGTCGATTGTGCCGGTGGTGGGCGTGGTGCGTGACTTCAACATCTCCGAGCTGCGCCTCAACTGGGAGGAGGTGGAGGAGGCGTTCAGCGTGCCCCTGAACTCGCTGATAGTGCCCAAGGCCACTCGGCACACGCAGTTCCGCACCGGCTACAGCGGCCCCGTCTTCGTGGTGGATCACTACCGCATCTGGGGCATCACCGGCTACCTAACCCACATCTTCCTGCGCAGCCTGCTACCCGCCCATCTTATGCCACATGGCCTCAAGACGAACATCAAGTATGTGAGGCCCTTCAAGCTGCCACCCCGACCGCCTCATCACAGGGAGCAGGCGAATCCTTTAATGCGTACCTGAGAGGAGACGTCCTCGCAATCCAACTCAGGCTGTGCCCGATGGGATTGGGCCAGAACTCCGAACCGAACGATAGGCTAAAAGTGATTGTGTTCTTGTATTTAGTACATGTTTTTATTATGCGACTAAATAGATATTATAGTGTGTATTTTACCAATGCAAAATAAAACTGTTGATTGTTATAAACATTTAAGGAAGCTCCAGGGGAACTCTTATTAAGGATACCGTATAAGTGCATATACACCTTTCTACGCGTTGTCTTAAAATATATTCAAGGAGTATAACGAGTTTGGTATAGATTTTATACTTCATAATATAAAATTCATACTCAATAGTATAGTTTTCATACTCAATAGTTTCAATTGTGTATTTTTATACGAATCTACATCAAAAATATCGCGTTAGCTGAAACTTAGTGCTTTTCTTATTGTCGCGTTAGTGACTTTTCTCAAGTCTTGGTGCAGATTAGTATAGTTTTTATACTTTCGCAGTACCAAATTAAGAAATCAAGAGTATAGAATTCATGTAACAATGGTACAGTTTCTATAACGATTTTTTTTGGGTGTAGGAGGCTTAAAGTAAAACTCAAAAATTGTTGACTTTTAATTTTATTTTTTGATATGTAACTGGAAAAGGGTTCATCGATTGCCATTGACTTCGAGAGTGTTTTCTTGCTGGGCCAGGGGATTGGCGCCAAGCTTCAGGCTTCTTCCTTCATCGAACTTCCCTTTTAACTCGACGGGGGATCACAACGGTGATCCTCTTAAACAAATAAACAACGTAACAATGTGGCCCGCTGGATGAATGCTGGGTTAGATGCTCATGCTCTGGGGCTCATCCTCAGGCAGATCTTCAGGCAGATCTTCAGGCAGATCCTCAGGCAGATCCTCAGGCAGATCTCCAGGCAGATCCTCATCCAGATCTCCAGGCAGATCCTCAGGCAGATCTCCAAGCAGATCCCCAGGCAGATCCCCAATAAGATCCTCGGGGTGATCGTCGGTCTGATTGTCGGTCTGATCTCCAGGCAGATCTCCAGACAGATCCTCAGGCAGATCCCCAGGCAGCTCCCCAGGCAGATCCCCAAGAAGATGCTCGGGCTGATCGTCGGTCTGCTCGTCGGTCATATCGTCAGGCTGATCCTTAGGCTGATCCTCGTGCAGACCTCCAGGCAGATCCTCGGCCTGATCGTCAGGCAGATCTCCGGGCTGATCGTCAGCCAGATCCCGAGGCTGAACCTCAGGCAGATCTTCGGGCTGATCCTCAGGCAGATCTTCGGGCTGATCCTCAGGCAAACCCTCAGGCAGATCCTCAGGCAGTTCCTCAGGCAAACCCTCAGGCAGATCCTGGGGCAGATCCTCGAGCTTATTATCTGGCGCACGCTGGCCAAGGGCGACTGCTGGCGGTAGAGTGTCAATAATATTCAGAATTTCGTCCATCCGGCTTGTCTTAGCCTGGACCATTTCCTCTAGGTGGGCCAGACGGCTCTGGTACATCAAGATGGTACTGTCCTTGGCCTGGCACTCTCGGGAGATCCGCTCATAGCGCTCGTAGGAGATAAACTTTGAGGACACCTGGGCGATGCCGTCTCCAATTTGCTGGTTAACCATCACGGTCTCGGCGCCGCCTTCTTCCACCTGGTTCCCGTTTTGGTTCTCATCCTGGTTCTCATTCTGTTTCTCGTTCTGTTTCTCGTTCTGGTTCTCGTTCTGGTTCTCGTTCTGGTTCTCATCCTGTTTCTCATTCTGGTTCTCATTCTGGTTTTCGTTCCGATTTTCGTCCTGGATCTCGTCCTGGATCTCGTCCTGGATCTCGTTCTGTTTCTCGTTCTGTTTCTCGTCCTGTTTCTCGTCCTGTTTCTCGTCCTGTTTCTCGTCCTGTTTCTCGTCCTGTTTCTCGTCCTGTTTCTCGTCCTGTATCTCATTCTGCATCTCATTCTGCATCTCATTCTGCATCTCATTCTGCATCTCATTCTGCATCTCATTCTGCATCTCATTCTGCATCTCGTTCTGTATCTCGTCCTGTATCTCGTCCTGTATCTCGTCCTGTATCTCGTCCTGTATCTCGTCCTGTATCTCGTCCTGTTTCTCGTTCTGTTTCTCGTTCTGTTTCTCGTTCTGTTTCTCATTCTGTTTCTCATTCTGTTTCTCATTCTGTTTCTCATTCTGTTTCTCATTCTGTTTCTCATTCTGTTTCTCATTCTGTTTCTCATTCTGTTTCTCATTCTGTATCTCATTCTGTATCTCATTCTGTATCTCATTCTGTATCTCGTTCTGTTTCTCATTCTGGTTCTCGTGCTGGTTCTCGTTCTGGTTCTCTGCCGATTCCTTGTTGGTCACAGCGCCCTCGCCACTCACTGGCGCCCTCTGGAAGGAGGCCAAGCCTCGACGCCTCCCCACACGGATCAGCTCATATACCAATATCTCGATGGTGCCGACAGTGCCCTTGGCCAGCTGCTCTCGGAACGTCTTGTTGAGCGACAGGTTTAGCTTGGTGAGTACCTTGAAGTTAAAGGTCTCCCAGTTTTCCATCTTAAGAGCAATGCGCAGCCGCTTCGGGTAATTGATCATGTTGACGAGGCGAGGATAGTCGGCCTTGAGGAGCTCGGCGAGTGGCCACACATCGGAGAATTCACGCCGCATCCTAGCAATGTCGACGTGGTGTCCGCGGAACCACTGATCGACCTCAGCCATCTCCTCGCTGTTCAGCAACCGTACACAAATGTAGTGCATAATTTAGAATATTCGTATTCGTACGCGATGAGAAACCGGTCGGTAGAAACTAGTAAAAAGTATACAAAAAATATTTTGAAAAAATTTTGAGACTTGGTTGTTGGCAAACGACTTAAACTAAATGTCCGTTGTGTCTGAGTATCCAAGTATAACTGAACTGAGAACGGAGACTGCTCCCTAAGGGGCTACAAATGGAAAGTCAAAGGCTACTACGATTGGAAATCTGGAAAATTTGCTAGATTTCATGGCCTACTTGCAACAGAGTTATACCTATATTAGTACCCGAGATTTTTCTATTGGATTTTTGCTTTATTTATTTAAAAAAAACGTAATTATCCTATTTCAGCTTCAAGCCACCTAAGTTAATGTTGTCCGCCGACTCCTCCTCAATGGAAAAGTTAAACTTGAACGGTGTTCCCGCGCTGCTCTGTGGCAAGCTACAGGCCTGAACTGGCTGAGATGCGGCCTGGTTCTCATTGTCGTCAGCGGCTGGCTCGGCAAAGTCAAAACGGAAATCATTTCCAGATGTCAGAAGCGCAGACTTCTTCACGAAGCTCGACTTTTTTGCGGCCTCGGCGGCAGGTGTAAACTTGACTTGCTTGGAAGCTGGGAAACAGAAAGATAGTACGTTTATGAGTAAGTTTATTAGGTAGTTTTAGTAACAATAGTGTTCATTTAACAAAGAAAAGATGCCTTCTATTGGTAATCTCTGGAATGATTCGGTGGTAGGTCAGGTTTTTCTGGATTAAATATTTAAATATTTAATACCGATGATTCTTGTGGGGTTTTCCATCCAAAACCCATTTAGACTTATGCCGTCCACCTACCCAACATCATTTTCTTCTCCTCCTGCTGCATCTTGGCTCGGTAGTCGCCCATGGAGAGCTTCATCACCTGTCGCTTGCGGATGAGCGGGGCCGTGGAGCTGGTCAGGATCTTTAGGTTCTTGGCGGTGTCCTCGGCTAAAAGGAAATGTTAGAAATGCTGATCGGCTGACTGGAGACCGTTGCTTACCAAGTTTCTGGGTCAGTTTGCCGCCGTTGAGGGCATTCTGCAGCTGCTGGACGCACCAGCACAGCTCCAGTTCGAACTGCACGGCGTTGTCGTTGTCAAACGACTGTGCCAAATCCTGTGTTGCTTCCACCACGGGAACAGTCTTCTTAGCTGGCCCTTGAATGGGCGGGGGTTTGCTTAAAGTCTTGGGGGTTTTGCGCCTATGCATGGTTTTGGATGTTTACAATTCTTTTTGGTTCAATGTGCTCGCCAATCGGTTGCAGTGTGACCAAGCCACGATGTCGAGAAATGTGCTTAACCAAACATTTGGCGCTGTTAAAAAAATGTTAGAATTATAAAATCCGATGCGGGCAATTTATTTATTTAAGATAATAATACATTAATTATTTATAATTATCAAACACTCAAATAAATGATTTGGTTATTTTTACAAGCTTTTCCTAATAGTTTTAAATTAAATGTAATGCCAATTAAAAAATTAAATTTTATTTTTTAAGCCTAGTACTCAGACACGCGAACAGCGTTTCTAAGCAGTGAGAGAGAGCGAGAGGTGAATAGTCGGGAAACGGTGTTCGGCAGCGCTGTTTTAAAGGCCGGTACGCAGACGAACGAACGAAATACCAGAAACATACCAGAAAAATACCAGGTGGCGCGAAGGGAGACTTTCGGTATTTCCAGAACGGGGGGAGGGGGAGAATAAAAAATTTAATAAAACGACCTGTTCTCAACTGTTGGCATCTCACTCTCTCTTACTGTTTCTTCACACAATTCAAAAATATAGATCCCGCCAAACACAATAATGTTTTCAAAAGCCCAGTCCAGGCGTTTAGAAGAGCAGATAAAGTTATAATAATTAAATTGGTAGAGGCCAATTCAATGATAAGGGATTTGGGCAATATTAAACATTTGCATAAATAAAGGCCTGGAAGGAAATAGGTCCCTCGATATTTGGTTATGACTTTGATGAGCACTATGAGATGTCACGTTCGATTTCTGAGATGAAGGCGTCAGAGGCGACGGTCACCGCCCGCTGCTGCTTAGAGCAGTGTCTGGCTGGACAAATCCTTCATTGCCAAACTCGAGAAGGACATTCAGAGGCCGCAGCTGCTGAGAGCAGTATCTGGGTGGACATATCCTTCATTGCCAAGCTGGAAAAGAACATGTACAGCAATGGACAGAACCGGGCGCAGGAGGAGTACCAACTCTAACCAAATGTATGCCAGCAAGGATCTCAGAGTCTCGCATCCATCAAGAACGAAGTAACTTTGAATCATTTCACCAGTCAAACAATTTGGTGGCAGCAGGAGTAGCTGCGGCAACCACCGCCACCACCCAGATGGTAGTTAATTCCACTTGGTAAGAACAGAATCACCAGCAGCAGCCGGTAGAGTAGCCCTTGTCCTGGTCGTCGAT
The DNA here is from genome assembly GCA_018153105.1 of Drosophila rufa. Classification (NCBI taxonomy): domain Eukaryota; kingdom Metazoa; phylum Arthropoda; class Insecta; order Diptera; family Drosophilidae; genus Drosophila; species Drosophila rufa. Next base: position 9,430,695 of record JAECXS010000123.1, on the reverse strand, counting down.
CCAGGAAAGAATGTTGGACAAGTAATAGGGAGAAAAAGAGGCGGTTGTGCATGGTCGAGAGAATCTGGGCGACGGCGTTGGTGGTCATTGTGCGCAAATAAGCTATTCCAAAACGAAACTACAAGTCTATGCGAATTGTCTTTCAAATATAAAATAAATAATTGTAAATATAAAACAGCTGATTTAAGATTGGTATGACCGCACCATTTACCTCCCAAAAATGCCAAAGTGCGTTTTTAGAAGCGGTCACACTTGAAAAATATTAAATCTTTTTCGGGTTGCGAACAGTTTTTCTGTCTGAGTACTAGGCTTTAAGAAAACAACCTAGATGAAATCAATTTCAAACCGAAAATAAAATTAGGAGTATTCGGTATATTTAAAAGAGCTCAAAGATCTTGAAGTTCCCTAAAATTCGTTTAAAACAAAGCTTTTCCAATATTTTACGAATTAATACCGAATAAAAATACCAGATCGATCAAAATCGTCGCTGTTTTAAGTTTTCTTTGACGCATGCGTCCGACTTCGCAAAGGAGGGGGCAACCTCCATCTCTCGTTCGATTCCTGCGACGACATGAGCTGCGACGACATGAGCTCCCCCGGCAATCTCAGCGGCTACCACATACCGCACCTGGCCACGGGAGCCACTCCAAAGGAAGCCATGGACCTACCTTTGAGAGCTTATTCACCGCCACCGCCAGTGATTGTGGCCGACAACCCGCGGCTCCTGGCACCCGGCAAACAGAGCACCGCAACTGGTGCCGAGTCCCCAGCGAAACCGAGGCCACCGAAGCGGAAGGCCAACGGGGAGACCACTGAAGCTGGCGATGGCAAGGCCCTGGCCATGTTCCCCGGACGCGACAAGAGCTATCCGGACGAGCTGAACCGGCTAATCGGACCGCTGTCCTGTGAGCTGTGCAAGGCGCAGATGACCTCGATGAAGTGCGCCCGCGACCACTACGAGTCCAAGGCCCACGACCGGCACATCAGCGCCTGGCTGGCCAAGAACTACACGGACGCGGGCCTGCAGGCGCCGCCAGTCAAGCGGCTGCTGAAGCAGGGCCCCAGCGGCCCCAACGCCTTCCACTGCGACCTGTGCGACCTGGATCTCACCTCGTCCACCCACGCCCGCCAGCACTACATGGGCCGGAAGCACAAGCTGGTGGAGCAGAAGCGCTCGCGGCCCTCGGGTGCCGGCTACTACGACGCCACCGGCAAGTGGGTGCGAACGGGCACCAAGTTCGAGCCAAAGGTGGACAAGGACACGCGGTATGGCATCGGGTCGCTGTTCCTCAAGGCCGAGGCGGGGTCAGCTGAAGACGGGGCAGCAGGAGGAGGAGCAGAAGTGGCAGCAGGAGCAGCAGCAGCAACAGGAGCACCAGCGGGAGCTGTAGAAGAAGGAGCAGCAGAGCAACCCGCCGGGGATGAGGACAAGGAACGCTCGTGCAGCCTCTGCAAAATAGTCGTCACCTCAGCCAAGCAGATGCAGATGCACCTGGACGGCGCCCGGCACCAGAGCAATCTTCGCAATGAAGGACAGGAGCTGGATGTCAGGCTGCCGCCGGATGTGTCGCCATCTTCAGCTCCAGCTCCGGCTCCGACTACCGACAATCCCGATGGCATAGATCTGCTCCTGTATCGCACGCCCACTGGCCTCTACTACTGCAAGTCCTGCAACAAGATGATGAACCATGTGACGACCCTGCAGCAGCACCTGGTGGGCAAGAAGCATCTGAAGATGGCCAAGAGCTCTCAACAGGCCGAGAAGACGGGCTAGGCAGGAGCTTGAACTTAATTATTAAAGCAAACTCATAAGTAAATGGCATTTAGTGTCCTTGGCTAACACGCCTGGTTAATATATAAGAATTATTATTACTGTTTAATTCAAACTCCTAGAGCTATTGCATAGCCCAAAAAGTCAGAGGATGTGAATATATCCCACGTATAGCATTTCCTGACAAATTACTATTTCAAAAGATTGATTTTTCATTTTATTTTGACTCGATTGGTTTGGTTATAAGCTTTATCAACGATTATATAGTGTATGGCATACTCTTTTGTTGATCCAGTGTCCTAGTTGTTACATAAAATATTTGTTTCATTATAAAACGGAATAAATATGTATATTTTAGTTAAACTGCACTAATGTAACATGAATCCTATACTCTTGAGTATTGAAAATTTCTTAAGATGCTTATTAATTTAATACTACGAAAGTATTAAAACTATACTGCACCAAGAATTGAGAAAAATCACCAACGCGGCAAACATAAAATTACTAAATTCCAGCTAACGTGAATTTTTGATGTAGGCTCGTTTAAAATGATACTCGAAAATACACAATTGAAACTATGGAGTATAAAACTATACTATTGAGTACGCATTTGATATTATAAAGTATAAAATCTATACAAAGCTCGTTATACTACTTGAGTATATTTTGAAGACAACGCGTAGAAAGGTAAAGCTTTTGGATATTATTTTGGGTGTAGAAAGACTCTTACAGAAAAGGAAGAAAAGTAGGAAGATCTTAAACTCGGAACAAGACCCAGAAATCAGCACACAATAGTTGTATTTCATTTTATATTCAAGCCCTTTCTATTATCAGCAGCTTTTGGAGTATCTCCTCTCTAAATTCGACTCGGATCAAGCTTTTCGGTTTATTTTTGGCATTGCGAAAGCGTTCAATGTTATTCAGACCGCTCTGCCTCCGTTCAGGTTTTATTTAATGGGAAATTTCAAGAGCTTCCAACCCTTTAGAATAAATTCTTCGACTTTCTTTGCTTTTCTCTTGACAATGTTATGCATAGCGCAGCTTTATGTAACAGTTTCATAATAGCTTTATTCTTTATACTAACAAAAAATAGATTTTTTTGGGTTAAATTCAAACGTTGTGCTTAATTGTACACATACACAGAAGATCGATCATAATATAGTTCCGGAGGCATGTACAAATCGAGGAAAAATGTCCACTTTCACCTTAACTGTATACTAAAAGAACACTAAAATGATTAAATGGGTGGCTGGCATTATGTACAATAACTCGCGACGTTTCACAGCAAGTTTTTATCCAGATCGCGAATAGAAACAGTCCACCTTGCTGTCCATTTACTGTGTGGGCGAGAACTCAGTGGGGGCCAGGACGCGGCAATGCATGTCGCGGATCAGGGGCACCGTATAGGCCACACACTCATCCCAGCCGGGGGTGCGCCAGGAGGCCTCCCTGGTCTCCTTGCGGTCCTGCAGAGATTTGTAACCTGTTGGGGGTATTGAGAATTAAGAAAGGCCTTAAAAGGTGGACTTTATACATACACCAAATATGATGGACATTGTACAGCCTTCCGATTTGGGAGAAGAAACCGGCGAATGCTTCGTTGTTATGCTTGCGATAGTTAATGGCCCTGGCCCAGTTGTTGCCCCACTCGATCATGGTGCCAGGGGTCAGTCGATAGGAGCTGCAAAAATATATATATTTAATAAATGAATAAATAAAAGAACTATATATAAATACCGCATTTCGTAGATATTCTTGCCGGGACGACTGGCAATCTGCGGCCAATAGCTGAAGGCCAAGAGATATTGCAGATGCCGGGAGCGCAGGAACTTGGAGCGTTCGTGCATCAAGCTGAGATACTCCGGATCGTTCCACAGGTCCTCCTTGGCCTGGTCGATTTTCTCAAAGCCTCCCGTGTATCGCCACAGGTGCAGGCATTGATCCATATCGCCCACCTGCACGGTCCACGATGCCACCAGATCGCAGGAAAGATTTGCCTTTTTATCGTTGATTAAAGCCACAGTAGTTTTGCTTGAAAGTAAATTATAGATTTAGTTTAATTTGTTATTTATTTTCATCCCTTACTAGTTATTAAGATAGTTGCTCATGGAGTCGGGCCTGACATTGTGGGTATGCAGGGCATATATGATTTCCTTGTCGCTCAGCATGCGACTGTGCGGCTCCTTGGTTGGCTCTATTTTCCGGACAAGCAGCTTCGAGAACCATGATTCCGAATCCTTGCAGGTAGCCGTGGTCGAAAGGGCACTAAAGGAAAATAATATAGAAGAATTTGGATTTTAAACTCTTAACCGAACTTTGATCATTTTTAGGCAATCTCTCAATGGCTCCCGCTCCCTTTTCGAACCATAATCTTATCTTTATCGAACAGATACATATATTTGGGCTGCTTCAGAAGCCCTCATATCTGGCCAGAGATTGTATATTTTTAATTAGGCAGCCTGCATACGTGGATATGGCAGATATATTGGAGAACGAAGACTTTTATGAGGGAAAAACGTTGCAAAATTAAATACATATAATAAATATTTTGTAGGTTGAATTAAAGAGTTTTTTGAATATTGATACAAGAAATGGAACCCTAGAACAGAAAAGATCATATTTGCAGGCCTAAAAACTGGAAATTAAAAACAATACTGTTGATATAAAAACTGGCAAATATTGCGATCTTCCAGGACTTAAAATATGGTAAAAAAAAGTTGATTCTAGCAATATTAAAAAGAAATTTCGGAAATGACTAGTATTCATATGCAAATATGGGAATCTTCAACATATTCTAACCTCGTTAGATATATATTTATTTTGTAGATATTTGTACTATATTTTCTTTAATTTTTCAGCCTAAAATTATCCGAGTTTCCCTTGGAAAAGTGGCCAATCAATTATGTTTCAACTTATCCCACAAAAATCAAGTAACCCCATATCTCTGGAATCGACCTTATGTTCTCCATACACATATATACACCTATATATATTGAAGGTATATATGCCCACACATATAGACACAGCTGCGGCTGTTTTGAATACGCTTGTTGTTGTCTTGTTTGTCTTACCGGACAGCGAGCAGCCCGCTGTGGTTGCTGTTGTTGCCGCCGACGGCTAGGAGGTTACGTAGCTTCAACATTTTCGATGCGGAGATCTCTCTGCCGAATTGTGCAGCGATGCAGGGAGGAGGCGGGCAGTGATTGTGCGACGGAAACTGCAAAGAATCGGCGACTGGTTAGCGGTGTCGGTGTCACTGTTATCATTACGTTCCCGTTCCCACTGTGCTCTCTCCGGTCCGCCGCCTGTCGCGTGAACTTTAGTCAAGGTGAAGTCAGAGTCACACTTGCCCGTGCAAAAGTGCGCCGGCGGTTGGGGTGCTTAACGTTGTCCTTCCAGACCTGACCCCCGCCCCAAATAAATCCCGCCCACTGCGAAAATCCAAATCCATATTTATGTATATAGCTGCGCCGAAAAACAATCTCCGCCCGCAATTTCCAGTGGCAGCGGAGCGAAGTTCCCCTCAGTAGGCGTACGCACTCACTCTATATGTCGTTGCGGTGTTATCAAAAAACTAAAATAATAAGATCCAAACGAAATGCTAACGTTAAAAGAAAACAAAAAAATGTGGCCTATAAATAATAATTGTGTAGTTCGTTATTGAACCAGATCGAACGAATTAACCGTCGATAGTGCCTATCGATAACAAAAATGCAGAGTCCTCAGGTTGGGGCGTTAATGCGGTTTGTGTTTGGGGAAATCAGCTGTTTTTTGTTTTGGTTCTTAAAAATGTTAAAGAAATAATGAGCAGCAGCTCTGATAGGCAAAAAAATAAGCCAAAGTGGCGATTTTCTTTAAAAAGCTAATAAACTCAAAATATATAACGTATTTTAAATAAATTGGTCTTTTCCGAAAACGCAATAACGCAACTGCAGTGGAAGCCCCGCAAAATAGTTGGAGCTGGTTCGATAAGTGCAATGTGGCGATTTCTATCGATAACTACAGTATACACTGCTTTAAGCTTTTTATTTCGAAATGTTAAAGCTTGCATTTTCGTTATATTCCACGGGTTTAGAGAAAAATAAATGCTTTCAATATTTTATATTAATGGTTCGTATATTTGAAAGTATCGTTTTTGATTTACTCGTTTAATAATAATACATTGAGTGTAGTTTAACAAAACTTTTCTTTTCCGTAGGCAGGCATCGTATGCATTGATCCTAGTGTAGATGGCCTTCCCAAATAATACCATGTATATATTTAAGAACTTAATGTATAATCAACATTGGTTGGGTTTTGAAGAACAATGAGAAACGGAAGTGAAAATATAACTACATTCGTAACTTACAAATATTATTTTATATTTACAGAACTATCAAACACAAATCGTAAAATGTTTATACAATTTCTAACTTAGTAAATACGAAAAAAATATTGTTTAAGCTCACTGAATTTGTAAAACTTTCATTCCTTAATTTTGTATATTTTATTTAAATAAATTAATTACGATTTAAAGTAGTGCTCAAGTTTTTGGCGGGCCTCATTTAATTTATTTTTGGGCATAACTGATATATTGGACTTTTTACAAAATTGTTGTTAAAGTTTTAGTTTCGATTTGGATCCTAGACGAATGTAAATATGTTAAATTATAAATGGTTTGGCCTGTAATCACGATATAGAGAAACCAGAAACATTGTGTGTTCAAAAAGATTTAAAAAAAAGGCCAATGGTCAAGTTTTATTGGTAAAAGGAATTACTCTGTAGGGTGTTGTTGGTTTGTCTATTTTCGATATCTTACTTAGATACATTATAGATACACAAAAAAGTAGGACATTAAGCAATATTCATTTCCAAGTACATATCTCTCAGTTGGTCATAGGAAGGGGATTTTCCGCAAATTGGTTTTAGCGTCTTTGATGAAAGTCAAGATAAGGAGGCGCCACAGTTTGATATATATTCCAAATTTATTTGTGTCTTATTTTTGGAAATTCTATTATTCATTTTCAATATTTTTGTCATTATTTGATAAAGTTTATGAGAGAAACAAAGGAATATTTCATTTATTGGCATTTTTCTTCAAGAGAATCTTAGAAATTAAATTAAAAACTGCATCAAATTGTAGCGCTTCCAAATATTGATTTCAAATCTTCCTAATTTCGACTAAAAAAAAAAAAAACTCGAAATGTATCATTCACACTAAAAATATACTCATATTTTCTGTGAAAATCGCACTCCGATAACCAACTTTAAAACTGCATACTCCAGATTATTTTTTTTGTACACCCCGATATGCCCTTTATCCCAAATATTTACTAAGTAAATTATTTGCGAAAATCAAATGGCTTCAATATGTCATGTCAAACATTCGTCACATTAATGTTCTAAATTTGCGATCTTCAGTTTTTCGCCAAGTGTAGAGAAATATGGACGAGGAGGAAAACCAAGAGCGCAGCAAGTGAACAGATCTGGGGTCTGGATGCTATGTTGTGTTGGACAGCCGCGGGTAGTTCCCCTATAAAGATATATATTTCAAGCTTTAGAAGAAGAGTTTCGAATTGAAAGGACCCTGGGAAATGTCTAACCTGTAAGTACTTGTACTTGGACAATTACAGTAAACAGTCTGCCAAGGGAACAGGAATAGTTTCCACTATCTGAGAGCTTGGCATCTTCAATGGAGATTCGACTAGTTAGCCACTTATCGGAAATGCTAAAGAAATATTGAAATTTCATTAAAGAATTCAATATAAATTTATTTATTAAATATAATATCATATTTCTTGGTCTTATGTATACCTTGAGCGCTTGTTGGTCAGTCCCTGGAGCGGTTCCTCGTCCTTTGTCCAGGTGATAAATTTACTAAAGTACTTCTCCAGTTCCTGGCCCGAGAGCTTCAGTTGCGCCTGGCTGGCGTTGCCCAAAAGATTTGGCTCGCCGCTCGACTCATTATACAGTTTTTGGACGCCACCCTTCGTAGATTCGGTCGACTTTAGGATGGTGTAGCGTTCCTTAAGGAAGAAATTTCTAGATATTTGGCACTGCAGATCGACGGTGCTCCCGGACTTGTAGTAGCGATCCCCGACGTCCCGTTCATGCTCGTCGATTATCCTCAGCGGGGGTTCTGTTTAAGAAATTTGAGATAAAAACATCCAAAAGGATCTTCCTAGAGATCAAAACCCACCCAGTATGGTTAGGTTGGTGGTGAAGACCCGCGGCGGATGAGTGGAAACCTGACACATGTAAATTCCGGCGTCCTCAGTCTGCGTGGGATTAATCAGTAGCCGCCAGTTGTTCGGATATTGGAACTTGACCCGAATCCTCGGGTCGCCGCTGTAGGTGACGTTGCCAACGGTGAGCAGAGAAACCTTTTCGCTGGTCCGTCTCACCCACATGACCTGGCAGAGTCAGAGGGGAAATAATATTTCCATAAATATACCCCAAAGCGACTTTTGAAGCCAATAAAATATTATTATTTGTGTTGCCAGGACTTAATCATAAATCCAAGCTAAAAAAGGATACCCACCGTCTTGTCCTTGAGCATACCGACGCGGCAGTTGAGCACCGCTTCCGTAAACAAGTGCACGGCGGAAACGAGGTTCTCGCCCGAGGCGCCCGAGCTGACGGGCTCCTCGAAGAATGGCCCCCAGTGGTGCTCATGGTGGTGCTTGCTGCGGAAGGTGCGGGGTCGTTCCGTGTCACGAGCAGCGGATCCTGCGGAGAGAGTGTGCGTGTAATGAGGATTCCGAAAATATTAAGCAGGGGGAGCACTCGAAAAAAAGAGGAGTACATAGAAAGTGAGCTAAGAAAATTATTTACTTCAAGCTGTTCAAGGTTCGCATAAGCTAGGAGGCTAGAATTCCCAACTATGTAATTAGGAGACTGAGTAAAGTCAAATAAACTGAGGACTGATGATACAAGATCCAAGTCATGAAGTTCTTAATGAAAAATAATAATAGCTTTAAGCTGTTTAAAGTCTGTACAAGCTTGGAGCTTTTCTCTCCCTTGCAAGGCTATAATTCCCAACTAAGTAGTTCGAAGACGGAGTAAATTCGAAGTAAAGTGGGAAATGATAATAAAATGCCTAAGTCTTGAAGTCATTAATTAATAAAATTAATATTAGAATTAATAACTTCAAGCAGTTCAAAGTTTGTACCATCTCCCCTTGCGAGAGACTATAATTTCCAACTATGAACCACGGAGAATAAATAAAGTCAAAGTTAAGTAAGGACTGATGATAAACATTTCGTTAAACAATAGCAACCTTAAGGAATTCTTGGGACTTTAAGCTTTAAAAAAGTAGAATTTTTCAATTAATTTTAAATAAGTATATAATTTTTAATTTGTTTATATATTAACCGTTTTTTACTGGAAAAGGAAGGTACGTAACAATATTTGTTCTACCCTTTTAATTTTTTTAGGTAATTTCCTAACCACTTATTCCCTTTTATTTTTTCCAGTGTAAATCCAGCTCCCACATTGGCCTTGGCCCCAGACTTACCGCCGCCACCACCCACTGTCCAATGGTTCCTGGAGCGCGTGGAATCGATGGGTTGCTTAATGGTGCTCCTGGCACTTTTTAGGGTTGCCGCCAGGGCTGCTGTTGTTGCCGATGTTGTTGTTGTTGCTGCAACTGCCACTGCCGCGGTGGGGCCCGGGAGCTGCTGCTGCTGCTGCTGCTGGTCGGCTACCAAGGCCGGGCGCCCAAAGCTAGTAATTAAATTTTTGATTGGCGTGCTATTGCTAATCTCATTGCTTCCCGCCGCTTTCACGGAAGCCTTGTCCTGCCGCACTCCCGGGGTAATGGCGAAGTGTGATAAGTCCGCCGCCGCCGCCGCCACCTCGGCCGGCATTGGGGACTGGGATTGGTCCAGGGAGGAGGAGGAGAGAGCGGCGGTGCTGGAGCCTCCTGTCGCCGGATAACCAGCGGTTGATGAAGTCGTCCTCGTTGCGTTATAGTCATCAAAAAAGTAGCTGTCGGCGCTGCTGGGATGCGGACTGGCTGTGGCTGATGCTGCTCCTGCTCCTGCTCCTGCTGCTGTGGGTTCAACGGATGCAAGGCCTGTGGGAGGGCCATTAATAATAATAATATTTCGACTTATTTCTGGGCTAACTCCCAGGTGAATCTACTATTCATTTCCCCATGTTGGGGATTAATTTAATGCAAGAATAATGCTTAAAGTACGGCTATCTTCTTGCTTTTAATGGGTTTTATATTATTAAAGGGAAATTTATTTATTTATTTTTATTACAGAGCAATTACTCACATAGCACGTCATGAAATTGCGATCCAATTACTGCGACTACGGCCAGCAGCCGGAGGAGTCTTGAGTAGGATAGTGGCACCGTCTGGGCCGCGCTCGATGCTGATGATAGTGCCCAATATCCTTTTGGACGCCTCATCCTTTGCACGTGGGTACGTGGCTTACGGATTGTGCTCGATAGAAGTCAGAAACCATCATTTTAGTCCCGAACGCCGATAACTCCGCCGCTGTGATCGATAAGTCGATGGTTTAGCGGAGCCTCACCCCTTCGGCAGTACCATTAAAAATACTGAAAACAAATGATAAATAATAATAATAAGAAAGCTACAAAACTGTATTTAAATTTTATTTATAAATTTTAAATTATTGTTTTTAGAGATTGTATATTGTTTTTAAAGCCTTATCCCTTTGGCAGTACCACTAAAAATACTAAAAACGAATGATAAATTATAATAATAATGAGTAAGCTGAAAGACTGTATTTTAATTTTATTTGTAAAGTTTAAAAGATTGTTTTTAGGTCTTTAAAGTTTAGTTCAATTAATTTTTCTTTATTTTTCCATATATGTAAACATATATGCATTATCTCTGTTATCTCTGCAGCAGTACCACTAAAAGTACTACAAACGACTGATAAATTATAATAATAATAAGAAAACCGAAAAACTGTATTTCAACTTTATATTAAAATTTTTAATTATTGTTCTTAAACCTCTTTAAAGTTTGATTCAATTTATGTGCCCTTATTTTTCTATATAATTGTATAATCCTGTAGTTATTCCCTTTTGATTTAATGCATTTATTAGGTAAGCCCCACAAGCCATTCTCGATGCTCTAATGTACCTGTCACCGTTCAGCGAACATGTTGTGCTTCGCCTGGTGACACTTCCTTAAACCGACGTGCTTTATTTTCAGGCCGAGTTACGTTTTCGTTGTGTCCCGAGGCTGGGCAAGCAGGAAGTCATGCGTCGTATACGTAATATATTTCAAAAAATGTAAGCCAAAATATATATTTTTAATGAAAATAAAATACATAATGCATATAACCATACATACTCGTATATATATGGTTATTTCTTGTTCTGTACAATTTATTTTAATGGTTAAAAATGGCTGAAGCCAGCACTTGTGAGCGAACGCGCCTAAGTATGCTATAACTCCTTGGGTTTTCTTTTATATTTTCCAACCCTTGCTGAACTCTCACCCTTTGTGTCGAGGGGGAATGCAAATAACTCATTTAATTTGTTATTTTATGATAATTTGAAAAAAAGCATAAGCACGTAATGCTAAAGGGATTTTTAACGCCATTTCTATGAACATTTATTTCGCTACAGTTCGTTTATACTTAATCATGGGAGTTTCCTTTTCAGTATTGTATACTAGATTTAATTTGTTAAAATAAAAATAAAACTAAATAAATAATCATGGAATAATGTTTGGGAAAGAACTTTTGATTAGAACTGGCCATTCAATAGTTTTATTTTCTAATTTACTCTGTAGAAAACTCTGCAGAGAACTCTTTATTATGTTTAGCCAAGTTGTAACACGCTGAAGTGGGGACATTTTTCCATCTTTGTTTTTTCCGAGTAGACACTGAGTGTTTGTGTTTATTTATTAGTTTCTGGGTAGGGTCTATGTCCATTCCCTTTGTCCTGCTTGTTATTTTCTCATTTCATATTTGTTCTATGCCTGCCCTGTTGTATTTATGCATTATCTCTGTTTGTTTTCCCTGTCTACTTGTGGCTTTAAGATGATACTTATTCCTGGAGAAATTTAAATATTTAAATATAAATATATTCAAAGTTGTTTTTATGCTGGGAAACATATTTTGACTAAGTGGTATAATAATAAATATTAGTTTACCCCTGCCACACTGGTATATAAAAGAAAATAGTAGATAGAAATAAAAATATAGATATACATATATAATAAAATATATAAAATAAATGGGTTAAATTACAGGCGTTAATATTTTATTGATCTTAATAGATCCCTCCTATGGCAGCTACATAATAATCCGATTACGATTTTGATAAAATTATAAAACTAGATATAAAAATCAATAATTTATAACTTGGGGAACTGATTTAATCTATAAGATAATGTAGCTTGTTTCGTTGGGATAAAATAAAATAAATAAATAATAACTATATGCCGAGTAATATTCGTAAATGGGAAAACATAAATAAATAATAATAATATATTCGTAAATGTTAAAAAAGAACGACGTTGTGTCGGTTTATATATTATTTTCCCATCGTTTTCTTTTATATCTTTATGATATATGTAGTTATCTAATTTTTATAAAATAAATCCATAAATCCTATTCCTCCCCCAGATATCTTAGACCAACCCATGCCCACTCGAGTAATTAAAAAAATACATTGAAAATTAAACTTTCTCCGAAATAGTTACAGGCCAGAGGACAATGTCAAACAATTAAGAACTCCATGGTCGAGTGGGCCCCGGCCTGGACCTTGCAATTAAAAAAAGTCCTACTTTCCGATTGTTTTGATTGGGTTTTGTGAGTGAGAACCCTTATGTGGCAGAGGCCCTTCCTCCCGGCCACCTGAAGGACAGAACGCTTGTTTTTGAGATTTCCTCCGACAAAACCAATTTACAACTTTGCCAGGACACAATTACGGCGGTGACAAGCTTGATTTTATTTCTTGGCCAGCTAAAATCGTTACCTATGTCTACGGGATAAGCCAAAGTGTGGTGGGTCTAGCTTTTATAGTTCTTAGTTGGCTTAGTTGAGCCAACTAAAGCAATATACCTTGGAAGTTTGCCCCGGACAGCCAATGTTCCAGACTTAAAAGTCGATAATAAAAATGTTCTTTATGTCTCTCGGTGAAGGTACAAGCTTACTTGTGATCTCACAGAATCCTTGACTTTTAGTGCGACAGCTGAAGGATGTCTGAGTGACTTAATTAAGGCCTGTATTATTAGACTTAATTGGGAATATGAAGGTGATCTGCCACTTGATTCACTTACCCCGTATCCTGCCATTCGAGAAATTCAGACTGTTGAGAGATGGATAAATCACTTGACTTGACTTGACTTGGCTTGGCTTGGCTTGGCGTTATCCCTGGCCTTCGATTGCCACACTTGCACTTTTGTTTGAGTTTGCTTCGAACTTATAAAAAAAGGTAAACAAAAATACTACTCGTGCCACATTGATGGGTCCTTAGGCCGGGGCATCGTCGTATCCTTTCACAATTTCTGTAGAGTCAACAAAAAATAATATTCCAATGACGCACTGTCGCGAATATTCCACAGGCCACGACGAACTGTTCGAAAGACGACAATTCCTGTGGTAGGTGCGATGTGTTCATGCGCGCTGTCCGGAGCACGTAGGTCTCGCTTATCCTTGGAAACTGTAATGAACTGAACTTGTGTGGCAGCAGCAGCTCCAGACTCTCCTGCGAGCATCCTGCGAGGAAGCCACTCAAAGGCAGCCGAGTGGAAGCCTCGGCTTTGGCTGCACACTCGCTCCCCTTCTGCAGAAGGACTGATTGCTCCTGCGGCTAACTCACCACAGGTCCGAGGGCCTGGGGAAGTCCTGCCTGTCCCAAAAGCTCAAGGAGCTTTGCCTTCTTAAAATGGGTTTTTCCAAAGGGGAAGCTGAGCTTTTGAGTGAGGTAACTTAACTCAAATAAAAAGGGAAATTATGTCTGAAAATAGTTGAAAAAGGAAAGAAAAATAACATTTCTGGTGCCAATACCTTCTGAAATCACTAGTAATAATTTTATAATGCTGCGAACGTGAAAATATATAAATATGAATGTAAATGGTCGCGTTCGGGTCAAGCCGGCGGCTCCTCGACCCTGGTCTCCACGATGCGACTGATGATGGGTATGTCCTCGACCTTCGTGAAGCGGATCAGCGTCTCGGGGTCCAGGATGTTCTGGATGTAGTCGTGCCGGAACTTCTCCCACTTGCGCGTCTTCAGGAAGTTCTTGTAGAGGGCCTCCCGCGTCGGAATGTTGCATTCGATGTAGAAGCGCTTGCGATGCCACACATTGCCCGGATTCTGGGCGGGCTCGAGGAGCCAGAAGCGCGGTATCATGATGCACTGGACCGTGGTGCGGGCCATGATCACGCGATGGGCCATCTTCTCGCCCAGCCCAAAGATGCCGCCATAGGTCAGGGAGCCCACGTCGATGAAGTGCGTCTCGTAGCGATCCATGGCCTCCGTCTCCTCGCCCGAGGTTCGCGTATTCTCGCTGTGCAGCGAGGCATTGGAGGCGGTGAATATCTCGGAGCCCTCTGTCTCGAGCTCCACGTTGACAGCAATGCTCTCGGACACGGCCACCGTCGACTGGGATTTGCTGCTCGAGCGCAGCTCCTCCGAGAGATCGTATCCCTCCTCGCCCTCGCCGTAGCCAGCGCCGGTTAAGTACAGCTCGTAGGGGTCCAGGCTCCTTGAGTGCTTACTCCTGCGGTCCAACTCAATGTCCTGGGTCTGGGATCGCGACTTCTTGCGCACCACCTCCTTCGTGGACCTTCGGCTCGACGAGGGCTTCTTCATATCGGCGCACGCCTTCTGTATCTCCTTGAGGCCCATCTTGCGAAGCTGTCAGAGATTGGGATTAGAGGTTACAGGTTACTGGCAGAGTTCATTTTTGGTGAGTCAACAACTGAGTGAATAGAATGAACAACAGGATTAACAACAGACTAAATAACAGAATGAAGAACGGAAGGAATAACAGGATGAGGCACAGAATGAACAACAGAATGAACAGAATAAGCAAAAGAATGAACAGCAGTATAAACAACAGAATGAACAAATTAATTAACTACAGAGTGACGAATAGAATAAACAACAGAGTAAACAACAGAATGAAGAACATAATGAACAACAAAGGGGAAAAGATTAAAGAACTGAATAAATTACAGAATGAACTACATAATTAACATCAGAACGAAGAGCTGAGTAAAAAACAGAATGAAGAGTAGAATGAAAAACAGAATGTTGAACAGAATGAGCAACAGATTGAACAACAGAATAAATAACAGAATGACAAAACAGAATGAACAACGGAATGAACCACAGAATGAACAACATAATGAAGAACAGAAAAAACAACCGAATAAACAACATAATAAATAACAGAATGAATAACAGAATGAACCATAGAGTGAATTACTGAGCAAAGTAAATGAATTTGTTTCCTAACTAAAAACTAAACCACTTATCCTGTTCACTCCAGTAAGGACACATTTAGGGACAAAAGGTACACTCAACCTGGCTCCCACTGGGCACTTACCCCCCGTGTCTTGCTCTGACTCTTCTCATCCTCCGAACTGGACATTACGTACTCTTGGACATCGAAGAACGGCTCGGTCATGGCCTTCGAGCCGCCGTCCACGTCCAACTTCTTGGACACCTTGGCCAGCTGATAGACCTTCTCCCGATTGACCACGTTAACCTGCAAGGAAGCACGGATCAGAGATCAGGTGGGAATCCTACCAAGCAGACAGGGCTCACCTTCATGTGGAGGCACTGCAGGACGACGCACTCGCCGCTGAGCACAAAGTACACGGAGCTCATGGAGCCCTGGTCCTCGGTGTAGATGGTCTCCAAAGGGTCGAACTGCTGGATGTTGGCGTACTTGCAGGCATTCACAGTCTGGGATCACAGGGGAGTTCATACCAAGGAATAGTTCAAAGGGACTTAAAGTTCACTTGCCTGCTCATCGTTGAGGAAGTCGAAGTAGTCCAGGGCGCGCAGGGCGGTCTTCTTCTCCTGCCAGAGCTTCTGCATCACCGGCTGCAGGACCTGCTCGTAGGTCTGCTTGAACACGGCCAGGAACTCGCAGTTGGCTGTAATATTTCAGTTATTGAACTCCAAGGAATTAAAAGATCTTGAAGCTTACTTGTGGCCACGTAGGTGTTGGTCCTGGGCGAGTTCTCCAGGACATCGATGTCGCCGATGCAGTCGCCGGGTCCGAAAATAGCCTCCGTGTGCAGCTCGTAGAGCTTGGTGGCCTAAGGAGAGGGGATTTTAATTAATTAGGTGGTCAAAATAAAGCCAGAGCTCACCTTGTTAAAGACATTCCTGGACATTTCCACCTCGCCGGCGATGAGGAAATAAATGGTCATGGGCATGTCGCCCTCCTTCATGATGATGCGTCCGGGAGTGACGGCCATGAACTTGACGTACGGCACCAGGCGGGCGCGGACCTTCTGCAAGGACACCAGGCCAGAAAGGGGAATGCATAATGAATATTATTTGAATAATAATACTAATAACCCACCGGCGGGAACTTGGAGAAGCAGGCCAGGTTGGCCACAATGTTGCACAGCTTCTTCCGGTCCTCGACGGTTCGCGAGGGATGCGGCGTGCGCAGCAGCGATTTTTCCTGCCAGAAGGATTAAGGATTACTGATTGTCCTGGTCCCGAACACTGCACCTAGCTCACTCACCGCCATGGTCATCATGCCGATCTTGCGCTTCTGGCGCACCGACATGGCCACGTTCTTCTTGACGTTGAGCGAGATGCCGGTGTCCTCGGTGGCCTCGTTCAGCCACTGCATGTTGAGGATGACGCTGCGGACGAGCTTCTTGAACCTGTTCTTGGCCACCTTCTTGTTCGGGGCGCCGAACGCGTCTCGTTGGCGCTTCGACATGGCAACGGCTGTCCTTGGGGTCGGCTCTCAAATGTTTCTTCTATTTGTGTTTTTTAGGTTCGGTTTTCTGCCTTCTGCCAGAAGCCTTGCTAAAATATCCAAAAGGTAACTATGTTTTAAATGAAATTGAGAATTGATTACATAGGGTAGCGATAAAGGGAGAGCTTAATAAGCTTTGCTCTCAAACTATAACTCCCTTGCCATATTTTCTTTGTAGCTTAAAAGCTCCCAGTTCTTTCTTGTTTTATATTTATAAAGAAACCGGTATTATTAAACAATGTATAAGTTATTAATATTATAACATATTCCACGGTGGAGCCAGTGTGGTGTTCAAGTACCTGGACATCTGTATCTTCCGATTTTAACTTTATTTTCTAAGCCAAGGCAATATAAATATTTTAAGGACTTCCGGCTTAGGATATTTTAAAACTGTATTTTTAAATGAAAGCTCTAAACTTACTTCTAAGCCAAGGCCATATAAATATTTTAAGGACTTCCGGCTTAGGATATTTTAAAATGTTTCAGGGACAAAGCTTATACGTACATATATCGTAAGGCTCCTTTACCTAAGGACTTTTCCCTACGATACAAATTTGATTAAATGGCAAAGGCCAAAAGGTGGCGCCTTCTTACGCTTAGAGTGATTAAATCGCCGATAGATGGCGCAGAAAGATGTGGAATAAAACCTAACTATTATATTCTTATTATTCTTTTTTCATAGCAAAAAACCACTACTCTTTATGGACAACTATCGCAGCCCCAAAGTGAAACCCATAGGTTGTTAACTTTTAATTGTATTTTTGTGATATGTAACTGGAAAAGGGTTCATTCAAGAACGCAGAGCAATTGAGCCACATCCTCTCGATTATCGAGAATCAACCGCAAGCCGAGGATGCCATTCTCCAAGGAGACGACAGTGGAGCAGGTACAGAAGTCTCACAATAAGAGAGACTAACATTTGAAATGCGTAAGATACTTTTAAAGATACTGATTCATCCTTTCCTCCTAAAATCTAGTATCCCTTCAGTTTTTTTTTTGCAGTTACAACTAGTCCCAATTCCCAATCGAAGTGGCCTTTGATTTTTCATTTCTTGTCTTAGGGAATAGCCTTGGTTCTCAGTTCAGTTATACTTTGATTCCCATACACACCAGACCTTTAGTTTAAGTCCAAGACTAAAATTTTTGCAGATTGTATAATTTTTACTACATTTTATTAGTTTTTACCGTACCGGTTTTCTAAATTCGAAATGATTTTCATCGCTGCCAGGTCGCTGGAGAGTGAGGAGATGGCCGAGGTCAATGAGTGGCTGGCCGGTCACCACATCGGGGACATGAGGAGGCTGCGCCGCAGCTTCTCCGATGTGTGGCCCCTCGCCGTGATCCTCAAGCAGGACTATCCTCGCCTGATCAACATGGCCAACTACCCGAAGCGGAACCGCGTCGCCCTCAAGATTGACAACTGGCAGAGCTTCAACATCAGGGTACTGGCCAAGCTCAACCTGTCGCTCAACAAGACGTTCCTAGAGCTGCTGGCCAAGGGCACTGTCGGTACCATTGAGGTATTGCTCTTTGAGCTGATCCGTGTGGAGAAGCGACGGCGGTTGGCCAAGGAACAGAAGGCGGCGATGCGGCGCGAAAAGGAAAAGAAGTCCGTTGAGGTCAGCCAGGAGGTGGCCAGCCAGGAGGAGAGCGGCGGCCAGAACAAGCCAAAACGGGTCAACATCTTCCAGGCGCCTTCAAATGAGATCCTCTACGCTCGGCTTGAGCGGATCTCCCGCCAGATCCGGGACGAGCTGGCAGTCATCGAGATGTACCAGTGCTTTCTGAGAGAAGTGGAAAGGGTCCAGGCTAGGACCGGAGGGATGAACGAGACTGTGGCGATTGTTGAAGATCAGCCACCGCCACTCGGGGTTGGCCAGAGTTCGGTCGACGAGATCGAGGTGCCCGTGTTGATCAACCAGCTGGAAGGCGACCACATCGTCCAGGTGATCCCCTACTCAAAGGCGATCCTCTCCTCTCGGCTTGAGCGGTTCTCCATCCAGTGCCAGAACAAGCTGGCAGTCATCGAGGCTCACCTGAGCTACCTGAGAGATATGGGATACGTGGTCCCGGCTGAGAGCGAACCGATGGGCGAGATTGTGACTGTTCCCCCGACCGAGATCGCGGTGCCCGACAGCGTCTAACCCAGCGTCCATCCAGCGGCCAAATTAGTTGTTACATTATTTGCCCAAGTGGATTACCCCGTCCGATGATGGAAGAAGCCTGAAGCTTGGCGCCAATCCTCTGGCCCAGCATCACTGGCAGTCACAAATAAAATTAAATGTTAACAAATTATGGGTTTTACTTTGTGGCTGCGATAGTTGTACATAAAGAGTGGTGGTTTTTATGCCCTTGCAGAGGGTATTATAATTTTGCCATGAAATTTGCAACGCACTGAAGGAGGCATCTCCGACCTCATAAAGTACCAGCCGAGTCGATCTAGCCATGTCCGTCTGCCGGTTTCTACGCGAACTAGTCTCAGTTTTTGAGCTATTTGAGCTATCGGTCTGAAATAGTCTTGTTTCTTTAGCACGCAGTATATATGTCGGATCAGACGATATCGGACCACTATATCCTATAGCTGCCATAGGAATGATGGCGAAATTAATGTAAACAAAGTTATAAATTCTCTGTTTTTCAACATATTTCAATAAATTTCCAGATACAACAGTTTGTTTTCGGTTTTAAATTAACGGTTTTAATTTCATTAAGATGGGACAACTATATCTATAGCTGCCATGAAAATGTAAAATTCTACATGTAAAATCATTTTACTAAAATGTAATATGTGTACTAACTTTGATATTTTTAAATTTATTCAAAATTGATCGATTTTCAATAATCCAATTGCAGACTGCAAGGGTATAAAATCTTAGCTTTCTTTCTCGTTAGATTTTAAAATACATAATTTGTTTTAGATTATTATTAAATATATTGCTATTCAAATAATAATAATAGTTTATTTTATAATAAATATTTAAAATGGCACAAGTGCCTTAAGAAGTAATAAGAAATGCATTTCTTATTTTCCTAGGTAACTAGCGTATCATTCCGAGATGTCAACAGGACGTAACCCTCATCCCGTTCAGTTTGAAAGAGGAACCAATGGAAACCAATAACAATTTGAACTCTAAAGCGCTAAGAATTAATAAACAAACTCCGGTTGGACTATCAAGTCTCATCGAGAGATCTGCCCTCTTTAGAGGAGGATATTTTTGACATTGATTTCTGCTCAGAGAGCGGAGAAAGAGAGAGCTGAAAATGTATTGCCCGATTAAAGCTGATGAAACTACCGTATATAATTCCATCATGAGCTGAATCATATACAGGGGCCTCTGTAGGATTGGTGCACTTGCCATTTGCGATGTATTATAATTACCAACTATCTAGCTATCAATAAGTGGTAACCACTTCCTCTCTTCCGCTTCCTCTCTTTTCTTCCACTCTCCTCTTAGTCTCTAATATTTACCTCTCCTCTCGCTCTCTCCTCTTCAAGGCTGGGGCTTACCGCTTGCATTGCACTATAATTCTCAGCGGGTTCTAGCTCTGAGCAAGTGGTAATCACGCTGAATACTGTTGAGGGACACCTCTTTCTTCTTCTTGCTCTTCCTTTATATTTATTATTTATGTTATTTATTATATTATGTTATTTGACAATGCTTTCTAGCTTGTCTCTCTGAGAGCGAAGCGGGAGAGCTGATGAGACTAAGTACCTTATATTATTATATCATGGCTCGGACCATCATTTCGCCGTTCACGTAACCTTGCCCAGCAATCCTCATAGGCCCAGGGATGAAGAATTACGAGAGACAAGTATTAAAACCATTCAATGTTATTAAAATAAAACGCAACTCATTAAACCAAATAAGAACCAAGAGCAGGACGGAGCAGATTCCACCAATGCCATTTTAGGTCGGAGGGAAAACAAAAGAGCTGTACATTCTGAATCCTGCAGAAAGCTGAACTCATATTATAATATATTTTCAATCTAGTAGGCTAATAATATGGTCCAATCTAGTCGGCATTGAACTTCCAGTCACTCTTCAATCGAGCTACCAGCCTTGGGATCTGTAGAGCCTCAGTTCATTCTAAGCACAGCTACAGTAAAGAACAACCAAAAATTTTCAGTAGAAATAAAAAGAAAAATAAATTTTCAGTAGAATATAAATAAATTTTGGACTCAGTTTTTCGTAAAATTTGTGATAAAATTTGTAATAGTAATTATTCGTATTCTGTTTTTTTTTTTTTCGTTTTTCGAGATGGAAGCAAGTTACATGGAAGACCTGTGCATCGTCGGCGTCGGCACCTTCATGCACCTGACCCGCCTGAGTCCCTTCACCGTGAGCCAGGCTGTGCCCGTCGAGATCGTACCCAATGCTGCGTCCACACTCCTCGCCATCACCCTGCTGTCGGCCCTGACCAACTGGCGTCCCATCCGAGGTGTGGCTTCCGGAATGGCTTCCGGAATGGGCCGGGCCCAGCGCCTGCTGCGCCTGGTGGTGGAGCTGACCATCATCGTGTGCATGGTGGAGTTCCTGCTCGTGTGGCTCTGGATCCCGCTGCTGACGCTGCTGAGCAGCGTCTTCGAATGGGCCACAAACGGCTACGTGGAGAGGCACCTGCCCACTCTGGCCAGCTGGCTGAATAACGGATTCTTCTCGATTCTCCGCCTGCTGCTGGCCATGATAGTGGCCACTTTCATCGCCCTCTCCCAGGGCTGGCTTGGCTGCGTTGGAGTCAACGGCTGCTTCAGCAACGATGAGCTGGGGGAGGTTGCTTCCAGTGTGGGCAGCCTCGCAATCCGTAGCCATCAGTCCCTGCCGAACCCCCCGCCGCCCAATCGTCCCATCATTGTGCGCTACAGCGAGGGCTCCACTCGCAACAGGAACCTGCCGCCCTGCCCCATCCCCATCCGTTCGGTGACTCTCCACGACTCGACCGCCTAACAGGGTCAGGCTCAGGCTCAGGCACAGGCGCAGGACTCGGGACCCGGGACTCCTACACACCGCAAGTGGACGCATTCTTTCGCAGTAGCCGATGCTTCCATATCCTGCGAGTCCAGTCGCCCAATCTTTAGTGCGGTTTAGCGAGTGGCCCGCTACCCAGAAGGCCGCCCAAACCCACGACGCACTCCATCTTCAATAAATAAAATCATTAGATTAATAGCCAGAAGCCGAGTGGTTTTATTGCTTTTAAATATCTAATAGTTCCGTCTTAACTTCGATTAGAAATACATATAGTACAACGCCACTATAATCAATATTAAAATCAGAATTGGTAAAAGTACAAACTGGCAACCCAGTACACTCCACATAACTAGTTTAACCCTATAGGCGAAGAACATATAATCTGGATAAAACGAACCATGGCTAGAGGGACCAGCCTTGTCCTTGTCTCTGGCTCGCTTCCGCCCTGAAGCCTGGTTCTGGTTCGGAACTTTGGCCGATTTCCGGTTGGAGTCCATTATGGAATGGTAAGCGACTGGGAAAAGGTTTGAGGTCCAACTAGATCCGACTTTAAAGTTAGTTAATTAGTTAATTACTTGATTTAGCAAGTCCCAGAACAGCTTTCACAAGGAATAGTTATCCTTCATTCCCTAAAAGAGTTAATATTAAGGGAACAGCTCTCCATTTAAATAATATATATATTACCGAAAGCTTTATTTGTTATTTTTGGAGAACATCACTTTTATTTGTTACAAAAGTCCATTGTTTCTTTAGGAGTGTAGTTCTTCTTTAAGATTTTTAATTGTCATAATTAACACTGTTAATCACAGTATAATAATATTATTTGATTGTTTAAACACAATGCTTTGTTGATATATTTAAATATAATTCAAGTGCGTCACAGTTCTGCTTTGATTGCGATTGAACATCTGAATCCGTTGGAGCCCCTAGATGAAGTGAATAAATTTCTGCCTTTGGACGGAGCTACAGCGATGTTTAGGTAATGTATGTATAAAGATGTGACATATATCCACTCTAATTTACATATGCGAATATGTTCAGCTCCCACACATGCTCTCCAGAAAACCCTGGCCATCCTCAAGTTACACGCAACGAGAGCCGGCAGACTCAGCAGTGGAGAGAACAACACATCTACGAATCACGTCTAAGAATCATCAGAAATCAGAGTATATATTTGAGAAGGGCCACACACTGGTAACAAAATTGGTGCAAAATATATAAAATGTGATACAAAAAGTTACAAGCTACAAATGAGACCCTAGACAAACATCAAAACCCCTTATAAAACAGCTTTGATAACTGGAAATATAGCAAGGATAGATGGGATGATGTACTTGCATTAAGGATTATCAAAATATTTTAAATAATATATAATTTATAATTTCTAAAATAAAACCATCAAACATTACAACATTTATTAACGGTGTAACTCTAAAAATTGTAAACCTTTTCCTATTGCTTATGTATGTGCACTACATTGTGAGATGAATAATTTGATTAAGTCGGCGTTTTTTAAAGAATTCCGGCTTATCTTGAGTGTCAATATCGTTTTGTTTAGGCTAGCAACCAATTAACCCAGTAAATAATATTCAAATACTTATTCAAGAGCCAATTTTTATTTTTATATGAATTAATATATTTTTAATTCGTTTCTAATAGAATTATTTTTGTTTCAGCCATGGCAATTAGTCTGATTACTTCTAGTCTACATAAAATTTAGCAGAAGCATCTTATTATTAATTATTATTATAAAGTTTATAAAAAGTTAATATAATTATTAATATAGTAACATTTTGAATTGGAACTGCTAAAGCCGAAAGTAAAATTTGAATAACAAATGTTTGTTTAACTTGAGTTTAATTTATGTGGGAACTGTGGCTGAAATTGTATTTAAACGTTTAACAACTTACCTTGATACTATAATTCATCTTAACATGTTAGGTACAAAACTAGATCTACAAATCGATTTCTTGTTGACCTTATGGCGTTTTATTTTCAACTATTTCGATGCTAATTTAAGCCCCTTGAAAGTCCTGAACTTTAGACTTCAAAAACTTAATAAAAAAACACCTATAAAGGTTGTAACCTTTTCTATGAATTTAATATATGGAATATCCTAGAATATCAAATGTTTCTTTGTCTGCCTTTAGATACTGCCACCAGGTAACCTTCCGTACGTGTCCTGTTCCGTAGCTTGTTTTCTAACGTATTATCTCCCTTTCAAGTCGGAACCCTGAGACTTCAGCAAGCAGGGCTTAACGGGGATGTCTTGTAACTGAACCCTGAACTGTGCTCCTTTCTAACCCCATTCAGTTGAGAAATACACTTAGCCATTTCGAGATTTAAATTATAACATATAATGTACACAATATTCATAAATAATGGGACACCAGCGGCTAATCGATTGAGCTCTGCCCCACACTGTTAACTTCCAGCTCGGTGCTGGAGACACTTGGCGATATGGTTGTGGAGCCCGAGTTGCCAGCAATGCCGTCCAGGTTATAGTACTGGACTATTCGCGGCGGCGGCCGGTTGGAGATGACCTCCGTTATCTGGTTCACAATCCACTTGGCCAGCTTTATGACGGCCACGTGGGCCACAAACTGCAGGATCATGGCGCCAAAGCCCTTGTAGAGGCCGCCCACTCCCTCCGTGACCATGGTGGTCTGATAGCAGTCCATGACGCCCTGGTAGTTCGTCAGGATGGGCACCACGGCATAGCCGTTGTCCAGGTTGTCGATGATCGTCCGTGTGCCCTGCAGCTGCAGGCGATGCAGAATAGTCTCGAACGGGAAGAATATGACCTCGGTGGTCAGCATGGCGATCAGGCTGGCATAGATCTCCGCATTCTGGTGCTCCAGCGTGCTGTCGACCACCTTGCCGCCGGGCTTGTCCTGGGTGAGCGTTATGCGCCGCCGCATGATGCGCGAGGAGATGCCGCGAATGACCAGGTTGAACAGATACTTGGTGATGCCGAAGGAGACGCTGGGCCCGATCAGCGCCCAGGCCGGCAGCATGCGGCCCTTTTGCGGGGAACTCCAGTAGAACAGGCGCAGGCTTCCCTCGCGGAACACATCGAACAGGCCGGGCTTTTCGCTGGCTATGTCGCTCTGCACGGTCTCCACCAAGGAGGCGGCATGGAAGGGCACAACCAGGCCAATGCTTATGCTGCAACCGGAATAGTTATAAGTAATAGCAGAGAATAAAGCCAAAGGCTCACTTACCACTTCAGGATAATGTGCTGTCCGAATCGCTTCAGGGTCGTCCGACTGTCCACGTCCTTGGGCCAACTGGTGAACTTCGAGATCATGTCGTCGATGGCCAGGGTCATGCCGCGCACCAGGAGGCAGCTGCCCACACCCTTCCACAGCGTGGTCACGCCCTGCCGCCTGTGCAGGTGCACGATGCTGGGCAGCAGGCTGAACGGGTGCAAGTGGTAGCGCTTGGAGGCATTGAAGACCTGACACTGACGCCGCAACACTATGAACGGATGGCTCAGCAGGTTCTCGGTGACCAGAGAGACCCACTGAACGCCCACAACCAGGTACTTGCGGATAGACGTGTCTGCAAATGCCAGTAATACATTAATCTGAATTGATGGCCACCTTGTTTGGACCCACCATCCTCCTGATTATCTATGTACTTATGCTTCTCCAGGGGCAGCGACAGGGGATCGTCCAAGTTTAGATATTGCAATTTGTGAACGGCATCCTGGTCGGCACTTAAGCTGTCCACAATCGCCTTCTCGCGGCCCTCAATGCTGGATAAATGGAGGAGTCATGGCAATTTATATAATTCAGCTACAAAGACAATGGGGGCTGTACCTGCTGCCCAGGTGCTTCTTGGGGCTACTGGTCGGGCGTAGCTCGGCCACTCCTGCTCCCGGCTTGTCCTTCTCGGCGCGTTCATCACCTTGGCCGTGCGTCGCCTCGAATCTGGGCATCGGACCGGAATCGGAGTTCCTATTAGTATTGTGTCAGCAGTGTTTGTTTCGCCAGAAATACGTACTTTAGACTGGAGTACTTGTTAAGGCCTGCCATGGTGCGGGGCAAGTGTTCTCCTGGTGATTATGGCGTGCAGTGGATATTCCTACTTGTCCTTGTCGGTTTGGCAGCGTAATAATATAGGCATATTCGGTTGTTATTAAGTTTTTTTTGCTAACTATGATATGAGAAATGTGTGCCGTAACCAGTGCGACCGCATCTCTGCCGCTCAAATATACCACCGAAACTTTCAAGCATGCCCGGGCGAGGAAAATGTAACTTTTGAATTCTATAATTACAAGGAGCTTACCAAGGGCTTAAAAATGTTTTAAATATTATAATATAAATTATAAATTTTACTTATAAATTATCTAAAAGTATTATCACAAACTAATTAGATCTTAAAATTCGTAATTAACCCACTCCCGCCGTTTCATTTTCAAGGCCAAGCGTATTTGGTATATTTCAGTGGACCAGTCTTTGGTAACACATGCTTAAATGTTATAAACAA
This sequence comes from Drosophila rufa, assembly GCA_018153105.1. Classification (NCBI taxonomy): domain Eukaryota; kingdom Metazoa; phylum Arthropoda; class Insecta; order Diptera; family Drosophilidae; genus Drosophila; species Drosophila rufa. The sequence continues at coordinate 9,404,535 of JAECXS010000123.1, read as the reverse complement.
ATCTTTACCTGCACCAGAACCGGCTTTGTATTATGGATTTTGCGTCCTAGTTTTACCCTATCGAAAGGGTATTTTGTATCAAACATCTTGATTAGGTGGAAACAGTCCCTGGCCCATCTCAACATGACTGCTACTCTGCAGCAAAGCGGAAAAATAGAGCTGCCAGCCGAGGCATGCGATTTGGAGCGCAGCTTGCTTGGAGGACAGAGCTTTCGGTAAGTATTTGGAAGATCTTATTCTTATTCCTAATAAAATTTCAATTTTATAGCTGGCGCTCAATAAAAGAGGACAGCAAAACAAAGTACTGTGGAGTCGTTTCCAACATCTATTGGGTGCTCGAGCAGGATAATTCCCATATAAATTATGAGGCATTCGCGGAGCCTGCGTCCAAGATCCCAGTGGACTACAAATCTGTGATATTCAAGTACCTGCGAGCTGATTTCAAGTTAAAGCAGCACCAGGCTGATTGGATAAGCAGAGATGAGAATTTCGCCAAATTTGTGGGCAAGCCGGTACGCGTTCTGTCACAGGATCCGCTGGAGAACATCATAAGCTTTATATGCAGCCAAAACAACAACATTAAGCGGTAGGTTTCAAGTTTAAACGTAGCAAGTATATATTTTAATTAATCTATATTTTATTGCAGTATTTCAGCAATGATCCAATGGTTTTGCGCCACTTTTGGCACCAAACTGGGACATTTTAATGGCTGCGACGAGTATACCTTTCCTGCATTGAAGAGATTCGAGGGCATCGATAGCGACAAGTTAAATGCCCAACTGCGCGCCGCTAAATTTGGCTATCGAGCCAAGTTTATAGCTGCAACCCTCAAAGAGATACAAAAACGAGGTGGCCAGAACTGGTTTATTGAGCTGCAAAGCTTGCCGTACCACGAGGCGCGCCAGGAACTAGCCCAGCTTCCGGGCATTGGCTTCAAAGTGGCCGACTGCATATGCCTCATGTCCATGGGTCACTTGGAATCCGTACCCGTAGACGTACACATATACAGGATTGCTCAGAAATACTACTTGCCACACCTGGGCAGTCAAAAGAACGTAACGAAGAAGAGTTACGAAGAGGTCTCGAATTATTTTCAAAAGCTACACGGAAAGTATGCGGGTTGGGCTCAAGCGGTGAGTGTTTAAATATTGTAAAACGTATGTTTATATGCTTTTTATACTACATTTATTTTACAGATTATTTTCTGTGCTGACTTGGGACAATTTCAAGATACTCCAAAAGCTGGGGGTAAACTAATCTCAAATAAAAAAGGGTTAAAAAAGAGCTGAAACTGGCAAGAGATTTTGATATAAAAGAACGAAGAGTATTAAAGTATTTTCATATAAAATAAAAATCCAGATTGTATTTATAGTCTTATTGTGTTTGAACATTGTGTCCAACGATGAATCCCCTTCAATATTTATTTAAAAAATTAAGCTATTTCGAAAATGAACGTCTCCGTGTTCTTTTCCCACCGTTCCACCTGCAACAATCATCTTGTGGTATATAAGAATTGCCCAGACGCGGTCACACTGACCAAGCAGCATGTTTAAGATTCGTACCGGCAATATTTTTGTATTAAAAATAGAGATTTGAATCTATTACCATGCCCAAGGAGCAATTTCGTGCTTCGGCACTGAATAAGAAGATGTAAGTCTTGGCTCCTATATAGCTAATTACAATACTTATACCCTTAATTGATCCGCCTTGCAGCTCCCATGTCCAGTTCGGAATCAGTGGGGCCGACGAGATCCAGCAGGAGTCCCTTGTGCGGATTATCTCCAAGAACCTGTACCAGGCCCAGCGGCAGCCGGTGCCCTATGGCGTCCTGGACCGGCGCATGGGCATCAGCACGAAGGACGCCATGTGCGAGACCTGCGGCCAGGGGCTGAACGAGTGCATCGGTCACTTCGGCTATCTGGACCTGGCGCTGCCCGTCTTCCACATCGGCCACTTCCGGTCCACCATCAACATCCTGCAGATGATCTGCAAGGCCTGCGCCCAGGTGATGCTCAAGCCCGAGGACCGGGCCATGTACGAGAAGAAGCTGCACAACCCGAACTTCTCCTACCTGGGCAAGAAGGCCCTCCACGTCCAGATGCTGGCCAAGGCCAAGAAGGTGACCAAGTGCCCGCACTGCGGCTCCCCCAACGGCGGCGTGAAGAAGGGACCCGGCCTGCTGAAGATCCTGCACGACCCCTACAAGGGCCGCAAGGTGGACTCGCTGTTCACCAGCAACATGAACGAGATGCTGCGCTCCACGGAGGCCAATCGCGACCTCAACCTCACGCTGGGCAACCACAGCACGGCCGAGGAGCTGACGCCCCTCATGGTGCTGGACCTCTTCGAGCAGATCCCCCAGGGCGACGTGGCCCTGCTGGGCATGTGCTCCCGCGACGCCCACCCGAAGCACCTGATCGTGACGCGAGTGTTTGTGCCGCCCGCCTGCATCCGGCCGTCCGTGCTGTCCGAGGTGAAGGCCGGCACCACGGAGGACGACCTGACGATGAAGCAGAGCGAGATCCTGCTCATCAACGACGTGATCCAGCGGCACATGGCCACCGGCGGCAAGATCGAGCTCATCCACGAGGACTGGGACTTCCTGCAGCTGCACGTGGCCCTGTACTTCCACAGCGAGATCAGCGGCATCCCCATCAACATGGCCCCCAAGAAGACCACGCGCGGCATAGTGCAGCGGCTGAAGGGCAAGCAGGGACGCTTCCGCTGCAACCTGTCCGGCAAGCGGGTGGACTTCAGCGGCCGCACCGTCATCTCCCCCGATCCCAACCTCATGATCAACCAGGTGGGCGTGCCCGTGCGCGTGGCCAAGATCCTCACCTACCCGGAGCGCGTGACGCCGGCGAACATGCGCCACATGCGGCTGCTGGTGCGGAACGGGCCGAGCAAGCATCCGGGCGCCAACTACGTGCAGCAGCGCGGCTCCACCTTCAAGAAGTACCTGGCCTACGGCAACCGCGAGAAGGTGGCCCAGGAGCTCAAGTGCGGCGACATCGTGGAGCGGCACCTCCGCGACGACGACATCGTGCTCTTCAACCGCCAGCCCTCGCTCCACAAGATGTCCATCATGTGCCACCGCGCCAAGGTCCAGCCCCAGCGCACCTTCCGCTTCAACGAGTGCGCCTGCACCCCCTACAATGCCGACTTCGACGGCGACGAGATGAACCTGCACTTGCCGCAGACGGAGGAGGCGCGGGCCGAGGCGCTGATACTCATGGGCAACCAGTCGAACCTGGTGACGCCCAAGAACGGCGAGATCCTGATTGCCGCCACCCAGGACTTCATCACGGGCGGCTACCTGCTCACCCAGAAGGAGGTCTTCCTCACCAAGGAGGAGGCCATGCAGCTGGCCGCCTGCTTCATCGCCGGCGAGGACTCCACCATGCACATCGAGCTGCCGCCGCCGGCTCTCCTCAAGCCGCGTCGCCTGTGGACGGGCAAGCAGATGTTCAGCCTGCTGATGCGCCCAAACAAAGCCTCCCACGTCCGCCTCAACATGGTCAACAAGGGGCGCAACTACACAGGGAACATGGATCTGTGCAGCAACGATTCCTGTAAGGGGTTTGGGTCTTTAACGGAGAGAGAGGGAAAGTAATGTGATCTGGTTTTATGGAACAGGGATTCACATTCGCAACTCGGAGCTGATGTGCGGCGTCATGGACAAGGCCACCATGGGCTCGGGCACCAAGCAGTGCATCTTCTACCTGCTGCTGAGAGACTTTGGCGAGGCGCACGCCACCAAGGCCATGTGGAGGCTGGCAAGGGTGAGTCAGATGTATTTATTTAAGGTTTTCAAGGGGATATACCCCAAGATCTATTAAGAACTTAAGTTATATGAGCTATAGAGGTAAAGGCAAGGCTCCTAGCTCGTAATTTATTGCCAGACCCTGCTAAGAAAGCATATATTTCCCGGAACAGATAGAATTTCAAGCTATTTAGCTCACTTTGTAGTATTCAGTATCTAAGACCTACATATAACAGGATATATTTCCGAGATCTTCTTTACTCATATGAGATAAAGGCCAGGCTCCTGGCTTGGCAATAGGTGCCCCAACCTGCTCTAAAAGCATATAATTCCTGGAACAGATAGAATTTCAAGCTATTTAGCTCACTTATCAGTATTTATCTAAGACCTTTAACAGGATATATTCCGAGATCTAATTTAATCATAAGATATATGAGATATATAATAAAAGACAAGGCTCCTGGCTATCAATAGGTGCCCCAACCTGCTCTAAAAGCATATTTTTCCCGGAATAGATAGTATTTTGCGCTATTTTGCTTACCTAGAATGGGCTTTTTCCCAATATCTTCTTTAATTATAATATATATGAGATATAGAGGTAAAGGCAAGGCTCCTGGCTTGTCAAACGCTGCCAGACCCTGCTAAGAAAGCATATATTTCCCGGAACAGATAGTATTCAGTATCTAAGACCTACATATAACAGGATATATTTCCGAGATCTTCTTTACTCATATGAGATAAAGGCCAGGCTCCTGGCTTGGCAATAGGTGCCCCAACCTGCTCTAAAAGCATATAATTCCTGGAACAGATAGAATTTCAAGCTATTTAGCTCACTTATCAGTATTTATCTAAGACCTTTAACAGGATATATTCCGAGATCTAATTTAATCATAAGATATATGAGATATATAATAAAAGACAAGGCTCCTGGCTATCAATAGGTGCCCCAACCTGCTCTAAAAGCATATTTTTCCCGGAATAGATAGTATTTTGCGCTATTTTGCTTACCTAGAATGGGCTTTTTCCCAATATCTTCTTTAATTATAATATATATGAGATATAGCGGTAAAGGCAAGGCTCCTGGCTTGTCAAACGCTGCCAGACCCTGCTAAGAAAGCATATATTTCCCGGAACAGATAGTATTCAGTATCTAAGACCTACATATAACAGGATATATTTCCGAGATCTTCTTTACTCATATGAGATAAAGGCCAGGCTCCTGGCTTGGCAATAGGTGCCCCAACCTGCTCTAAAAGCATATAATTCCTGGAACAGATAGAATTTCAAGCTATTTAGCTCACTTATCAGTATTTATCTAAGACCTTTGACAGGATATATTTCCGAGACCTAATTTAATCATAAGTTATATGAGATAAAGGCAATGCTCCTGGCTTGTCAACCTGCTCTAAAAGCATATATTTCCCGAAATAGATAGAATTTCGCGCTGTTTTGTTCAGTTATCAGTATTTATCTAAGGCCTTTAATAGGCTCTTTCCCAAGATCTGCTTTAATTATAATATATATGAGATATAAAGCTAAAGACAAGGCTCCTGGCTTGTCAATCGCCGCCCGACCCTGCTCTAAAAGCATATATTTCCCGGAACAGATAGAATCTCAAGCTATTTCGCTCACTTATCAGCTCCCACGGAGCCCCCACGGCTCTATGACAGTTATCAAAGGCAAACCCCACACTATCTCTGGGTTTTTTGTTCGCTTTCTGAATGTATTTATTAACAACACTAAGTCCCCATCTAATTGACCGCCAAGCCCGTGGTCTCGGCAATGAAGTCCAGGAACGAGGTGAGGCGCACATAGCCCGAGGGGTAGCCGGCGGTGCACTGATCCTCGGCCACGAAGGAGTTGATGCCAATCTGCTGCCACTGCCCGGTGCTGGAGTTGTAGGTGATCAGGGGACCGCCCGAGTCGCCGCTGCAAATGGACATATTGGAGCCGTCCGAGCCCTCGGCGCACAGGGTGGAGTCCAGGACGACGGAGGCGCCAAAGATGGGCAGGCACTGGCCGTTATCGATGACCGTCACCTGGGCGTACATCAGGGTCTGCGAGTAGTCGAGGTACTCGTCATCCATCAGCCCGTACCCCGCCACGACGGCCGATGTGCCCACAAAGTTGTCCGATTTCTGGGCCGGGGTCACCAGGCTGATGGGCTGAATGCTCTGCGAGAAGACCAGGGCCTGCGGCAGCTGGATGAGGGCCACGTCGTTGTTCATCTTGTCGTTGTAGTTGGGATGCACGAAGAACGTCGTGGAGGTCATGTTCACGGCCTTCTCGTCGTTGAGCTCGATGGTGCCGAAGATGAGGAAGAGCGAGGTGTGGGCGTAGGCACAGTGGGCGGCAGTAAGCACCCACCTGGCCGAGATCACCGAGCCGCCGCAGAGCAGGTCATCCCACTCGTCCCGCTTGAGGATCACCTGCCAGGGGAACTGACCAGCTGCCGCCTCGGAGCCCGATATGATGCGACCTTGCTGTGTAAATCAAATCGTTGAAGTTCGGAACACAAACTTACTGAGTCAGCCACTTACTATAGTTTCTGCAGGGGCTGCTGCTGCCGAAGCAGCTAAAGCCACCGCCACTGCCAATAATAGCAGCCAGATTGAGGACTTTTCGCAATTAAGAGCTCCCTTGACTTTCATGACTGCTCTCTGGGTAACTCTGGGGTCTGTCGGAAGTCAGACAATTGTTTTAATTTATATTTGTCACCTTTCCCTGCTATCTGCTGTCTGTATTTCGCGCAAATTGTTTAAAGAATGTGACTTGGACTGAATTTCGTGATAAGATTAACTACTTATTACTTACTGCTAAATTTACGCGGGTCTGCTGCGCGCGAGACTGCCTGGTAGTCGTATATGGTTAATACCTTGTTTATTGTGGCCACCCAGCGACGATTAGTTGGTTCTAAGAATGTGATCATACGAAGGGGTTTACCATGGCTTACCATTGTTAGGAATTACCTGTGAAGCACATTCTATTTGTGAAAGTCTTTGAAAAGGAGAGGTTCCCTGTTGATATATAGAAAGCTGAAGAGCTCTAACTTCAGAGGACTTACGTACAGGGTATTCAAGAGTCGCATTTCACCCTTTACCTCTGGACTGTTGACGGCCTTTCGGTAGGTGGCGAATCAATCAGTGTGCGGCAGGAGGCTATTGTCATACACAATGCAAGCCACCTTAATAGGTTCAGAGGTGCTCTTAAAAACAGGTAAACCTCGAGGTAGATAATCAGCCATAAAAGCTGGATTAGTTCGAGAGGTCAAGGGAAGAGATTAGGGTTTAAAAATACCTCCTTTCAAGGAAGATAATCAGCCATAAAAGTTTGATTAAATTAAGAGATAATGGGAAAAGATTAAGGTATATATAGACCTCTTTTCAATACGATCCATCCGTTCTTTGCTTACTTAAGGAGATCCTGACAATCAAAGTCTTGCGACTTGCTTCTTTGCCAAAGAAGAAACTCGAGGAAGATAGTCAATCAATTTAAGAGTTAACGGGAAAGGATTAAGGTATATAAAGACCTCTTTTCAAGGCAGATAATCAGCCATCAAAGCGGGATTAAATTAAGAGTTAATGGGAAAAATTAGGGTGTATAAAGACCTTTTTCAATGGGACCTTCCGTTCTTTACCTTAACTTAAGGTGATCCTGAGACAGTCAAAGTCTTGAGACTTGCTTCTCTACCAAAATAGAAACTAGAGGAAGATAATCATGCATAAAATCTGGATTAATTCAAGAGTTAACAAAGAAAAGATTAAGGTATATAAAGACCTCTTGTTAATAGGAACTTATCTTTATTTACCTTAAATTAAGGTGATCCCAAGGCAGTCAAAGTCTTGAAACTTGCCTCTCTACCTTCTTTGGTAAAGACAGATAATTATCAATAAAAGCTGGATTAATTTAAAAGTAAGAAAGAAAATATTAAGATATATAAACCCCTCTTTTTAATAGGAATTTACCCCTCTTTACTCACTTAAGGTGATCCCCACAGTCAAAGTCTTGCAACTTGCTTTTGTTTCCAAAGATAACAGAATAAAGTATTGCAATCTAGCCCTCGTTTCTGGTAATTAATCATGCCAAATGGCATTATTTATTAACCAGCTCGTGCAGGCCCTTGCCTAGCCACATACATATCATTATCTTTGCCTTGTGAGCTCTGAAATGTTTACTTGTTTAAGTTAAATAAGTTAATAAGTTGAGTTAAATATGGCATTCCCCTACCTATATTAAATTAACTTATTGTCAGTCGAAGGCCAGCGCTGCTAGTACTCGCTAAACCATTTATTAAGTTTAACATTGTATGCTAGGCTTAGTTTGTTAAAATAAAATCAAATAAATTCTCCGATCCCCTAGATCGCCTCCTACTTCCTGCAGAACCGTGGCTTCTCCTTTGGCATCAGCGATGTCACGCCCAGCAGCAAGCTCCTCCACCACAAGCAACTCCTGCTGGAGCGGGGATATGCCAAGTGCAACGAGTACATCGACAGGCTCAAGAGCGGCACCCTGCAGAGCCAGCCTGGCTGCACGCCAGCCGAGACCTTGGAGGCGGTCATGCTGCGCGAACTCTCGGGCATCCGTGAGCAGGCGGCCAAGACCTGCTTCGCCGAGCTGCATCCCACGAATAGCGCCCTGATAATGGCGCTCAGTGGCTCCAAGGGATCGAACATCAATATTTCCCAGATGATTGCCTGCGTGGGCCAGCAGGCCATCAGTGGCAAGCGAGTGCCCAACGGGTTCGAGAACCGAGCCCTGCCGCACTTCGAGAGGCACTGTAAGTAGACTCCTTAATCCTTTAAAACCTCATCCAATCCAAGTTCCCCCCCAGCTGCCATTCCCGCCGCCCGAGGCTTCGTGCAGAACAGCTTCTACTCCGGGTTGACGCCCACCGAGTTCTTCTTCCACACCATGGCTGGAAGAGAGGGCCTGGTGGACACGGCCGTGAAGACGGCGGAGACGGGGTACCTGCAGCGGCGGCTGGTCAAGTGCCTGGAGGATCTGGTGGTCCACTACGATGGCACGGTGCGGAATGCGGTCAACGAGATGGTGGACACCATATACGGCGGCGATGGCCTCGATCCCGTGGCCATGGAGACGCGCAACAAGCCCGTGGACCTGGTCCATCAGTACGACAATCTCAGGGCCCAAATTCCAAGGGGAGAGCAACCGCCTCTGCTGGGAGCTGAGATACCAGGGGTTCTGGAACAGCTCTTGGCGTCGCCGGAGTTTGCAGAGGCTCGCGAGGACTTCAAGGAGGATGTGAGGTGAGATCAGGCAGGGGAACTCCTCTTTGGGGGTTATTATGGATTCATTTATTGCAGAAAGCACCTTGGAATCGTGTCCCAGCGCCTCACCCTGAGGCACAAGCGGTACCAGGGCCATCAGGACCTGTGCCACCAGATTGAGAGCATTACGGCCGAGCAGATCTTGGAGTTCCTGCGGCGCATCAACGATCGCTTCAACCGCGCCGTGACCGAGCCGGGCACGGCAGTGGGCGCCATTGCCGCCCAGAGCATCGGCGAGCCCGGCACCCAGATGACCCTGAAGACCTTCCACTTCGCCGGCGTGGCCTCCATGAACATCACCCAGGGCGTGCCGCGCATCGTGGAGATCATCAATGCCACGAAAACCATATCCACGCCCATCATAACCGCCGAGCTGACGAACAACTGGAGCATGGAGTTCGCGCGGCAGGTGAAGGCGCGCATCGAGAAGACCACGCTGGGCGAGCTCTCCTCGCATGTGGAGGTGGTGTGCGGTCCCTACAGCTGCTACCTGGCCGTCGGCGTGGACATGGCGCGCATCAAGCTGCTTGGGTTGAACATCAGCCTGGACTCGATCGTGGCCAGCATCCTGAGATCCCGCATGCGGGTCAAGCCCTCCCAGATCGAGGTGGCCGTCAAGATCCAGGGCATCATTGTGCGGGTTGAGGCCACCAGGACAGCCACCATCAATGCGGAGCTGGCACGCTTGGCTCTGAGTCTGCAGAACGTGGTGGTATCGGGTCTGCCCAACATAGCACGTGCTGTGATTGCCGTGGATGATGCCCGGCAGCCGCCCACCTACAAGCTCTGCATCGAGGGCTATGGCCTGAGGGAAGTCATTGCCACGTATGGCGTCATAGGCGAGCGAACGCGCAGCAACAACATCTGCGAGATATACCAGACGCTGGGCATCGAGGCGGCGCGCACCATCATCATGAGCGAGATCACCGAGGTGATGGAGGGGCACGGCATGAGCGTCGACTGGCGGCACATCATGCTCCTCGCCAGCCAGATGACGGCCCGCGGCGAGGTGCTGGGCATCACGCGGCACGGCCTGGCCAAGATGCGCGAGAGTGTCTTCAATTTGGCTTCGGTAAGGTTAGGGCTTTTCGTGCATTACCTTCTTTACTCATTTTTTATCTTTTATTTCAGTTTGAAAAGACGGCCGATCACCTGTTCGATGCCGCCTACTACGGTCAGACGGACGCCATTAATGGCGTCTCTGAGCGCATTATCCTGGGCATGCCAGCGGGCATAGGGACTGGCATCTTCAAGCTGCTGCAGCACCACGAGGACAAGCAGGTGCCGCCCATCGATCAGACCATTTCCAGTTTGTTGAATCTGTTGCCGAGCCCATGAGAGGAACTTGTTGTTAGGGATAATAATATATGCTGTAATGTTAACAATTTCAAATTGTTTTTAAGTTAAGTGATGAAATAAAACTAAAGTTTAACGGAAGTTAATGCAGGGAATCCTACCTTTAATAAGGAAGAAGCATTCTTTAACTTGTTTTTAAAGGTTTTTGATAGTTTTTTTTATTTTTTGCTTATTGTGACTTAGAAGCCAGGATAGCTTCAAGGCCTTTTCTTCTAGTGTGCTTTTGATTATCTTGGTGTGCTTTGCAAACGTTTGTCGAGAGTCTTGGGCCACTCCCAGGTATTTGTGATCCATTTTTTGTTTCAGAAACTGTTTGTGTAGAAATAATCCTGGGCAGGAGTCCTTTTTAAGTGTGTGTGTCACCACTGCACACTTTGCTGGGTTGATTGAAATGTTCCATCTACAGGCCCAGTTTTCAAATTTCTTCAAATATGTCTGGAGTTTGTCAGTGGCTTTGTAGATGCAAGTGGATCTGTACAAGGCTGCTGTGTCGTTTTCGATATTAAATACTATGAATGAGCACCCTGCTCCTGTTACCCTCCCTTTTTGGCCATTAAAAACCCTTCAGTTTTTGATTAGAATCTTCACATTAGTTTATTTCTGTAGCTTCACACGTATTGACTTTTCTCTCTCTCTCTCGCTCGCTTCCGTTTGCTTCAGCTCTTTTAATAGTAATAATAGTAAAAAATAAATAAATATAGCATGCCGCTGCTGAGTTAAATATTACCTCATTCCAGTTTCACACGAAACGAATGCTTGCTTTATATAAATGACTTTGTTTTCGCTATTCCAAAACAGTTTCAACCAATTACTCGAGTTCTGGCTCTTACTTGGTATGTATTCTAGTAGTATACATATATATATACGTATATGCATATATATAAATATTGTTATAAAAGGTGTATATATATAAATCAATATATGTATGAAGGGCGTGGCTGCTCCGGGTCCGGGCATCGGGAGACACTTAGCTGATCTTAGCTGATCATCTCGCGGTACTTGAGCTTGTGCTTGGTCAGCATGTCGGTGACGGTGACGAGCTTCTTAATTGAGATTATATTGGATAGTTCGTGGAGTTCCTGCAAGTGCGACACGCAGATGTGATGCAACGTGGCCAGCTCGCGTCCTGTCAGAGGCAGAGAGAACATAAATGAAAGGCTCCATATTAACTAATTAACTTATAGTGTAATCCACTGCAACATATTTTCAAAAATGTATAGAAACCTTCGGGGCGAATGGTGAATGGATGGACCATCCTCCCATATGGGAGAACCCGAATAAAAGAATGAACCATCCTCGAGAATGTAGCAGAATGTAGCAGTGGAATAGTGCTTGTAAGCTATAATAATTACCAGTATCCTGCGAATTGTGGTTAATGCTTTGGTCGACAAACATGCCCAGCGGCGGATTCGGATCGGTAACCAGCGACAGTTGGTCCAAGAAGACAATCATGCGCTCCTTGTTCTTCAAGATGAACGGATTCACAACCTCCATGTATTGTTCCTGCCATTACAAATTGCGAAAAAGATATAGTAAGGAAGATATTAACCTCTATTAACGCCTTACCTTGCCCCCGAACTCAATTAGATTAGCCAGATTCTGCAGACACTTGGCGACCATGACCAGGGACCGTGTGGCGGCCATGGGCGGCGTCTCGCTGACCAGCCCGAACTGGCGGGGATTGAGCAGCGCCGGGCAGAGGAGGCGCAGGAAGATGAAGCCGGAGACGACGCGGGTGCGCACCAGCCGCTCCGTGGGCCACTTGGCCATCACCGCCTTCTGCAGGCAGTTGCAGATGTAGCGCACGTTGCGCGGACAGGCGTCGGGCGAGGTGAATATCGACTGGGTGACCAGGTCGAGGATCTGCAGGAGAAACTCGGCGTTCGTGCAGGCGTCGTCGTTGACGTCCATCTTCGTGGGGTTCAGCTCGGCCGACTGCTTGCTCTCCAGGATGCGCTGCACCGTCTCGCTCACCGCCGACTGCAGGAACCCGTTGCACTCGGTCCGCATGTACAGGTCCATCAGCGTGGTGGCCAGCGAGGCGCCGCGGAAGAGCGTCGTGGTCTCGTTCTCGCGCATCACCTCGGCCTGGCACAGGGTCCGTATCAGCTCCGTCTCCCGCTTCTCGTGGCGGAACACCCGCAGCAGGGCCGTGGCCAGGGGCACGCGGTCGTTGTGGCAGAGCTCGGCCAGGGCCTTCACCGCGTACAGCTCGGACTCGAGGAGCAGCTGCTGCAGCGGGCTGTACTCCTCGCAGGGCATGATCAGATCGTCCAGGTAGCGCATGCGCAGCCGCAGCGAGCCCCACTCGCCCATGGGCGTCATCCCGGTGAGCTGGTACCAGCCCTCGGTCTCCTGGCCGTTCTTCAGGCTGGACAAGTCTATGGTCAGCTCGGCCACCTCCGAGTCCTTGCCGCGCTTGCCCCGCGAGATGAGGGTGATGGTCAGGGAGACCACGTCCGGGGGAACGTCGCTAGAGGCAGAAGGATTCGTTATGGGACATTACACACACAAAAAAAAAACTATGTAAAATCAACCTAGAAAAGTAGTTAGAATACTAGCAACAATTTTGAATGTATTTTGTTGTTGGATTTCTGTCAAGTGCGTACACACCAAAGAAAATATGTAAAATCAACCTAAAGAAATATGTTTCCATGTATTTTGTTTTTGCTTTTCTTCACAAGTGTCTACACACCAAAAGGATGTTTTATGTTAACCTACTATGAAAAATGGTAAAAAATACAATTTCTCCTTCTTCTCATGTTGATTTTCAAGGAGTACTATTAAAATAGTAAAAGTCCTATCATGAAATGTAAAATTACTATTAAAATTTGTAATAAAACCATTTGATGTTGTTAAAAATACTATTAAAGTTGTTGTATGTTTTGATCAAATTGTTTTTATAATAAAGAATTTAGCCATTCTTGTCGTCAATGTTTCTTTTGTAAAAAGGCAAAAAAAAATAATATATATATATAACAGAGAAAATACAACAAAAAATTAGCACCGAGAGTGTGATTCGAACCCCGGTTCGATTCTAGGTCGTGGAGTTGGTTCTTAAATGCGAGTATCCATTTAATATGATTTCTTTACAGCTTATATGATTAAATAACAAATTGTAACCCTATACAGACTATAAAAAATTAACCTTCACAAGGAATTGTTTAACTGCAGCAAAAACATTAGTAAAATAATGTTAAGAATTAAGAAATTCAATCTTAATAGAGGAATGTTAAATCCGTACATGGACAAACTAAATATCTTCTTGTAAATGCGAAATTGTTTATGGTCAATATACAATTATTTTGGAGTTTTACTATTAAATAGTAAAATAACTATTTTTCCTGTGTAATCTACTAGTTCAAGGTAACCTAACTATTTGGGGTAAGTTAACTATTTTTCTAAGGCTGGCGCGGTTTTAACAATAAAATAGTTGTAGGGAGACGTAGGAAGCACTTACTCGAGCACGAACTCCTCCTCCCAGACGGGCTCGGGGGCTATCTTGACCCGTGTCTTGCCCACCTTGACCTGGTTGAGTGAGATACTGCAGTAGGGATGTGGCACTAGTTTGAATGGCAGGCGATGCGCCTCGAGGACGTGCAGGTTCAGGCAGCGCAGCTCGCGGAGGCGGGAGACCTTCTTCTGGGCGCGACTCAGCTGCGAGTCGCACTGGGCCTTCAACGCGTTGATCCACTCCACGTAGCTCTCCTGACTGGGAGCACACAGATACGTGACCGTGGCCAGGCAGGGCAGGGCCCGCTCCACGATCTGGAAGCAGTAGGGGCGCTCCCAGAGCGAGTCGTGGCACTGGTAGAGGTACGCGCACGACAGGTCTATCAGGCCCTTCGGCTTGGTCTTCTTGGGGTTGTCGTAGAAGCAGAGCTGCGTCTCGGAGCCGTCGTTGATGAGGGCGAAGTAGAGCTGCTTCCACTTGGCCGTCTTGTCCGACTTCTTGTTCAAGTGCCCATGGTGCTTGATGCCCTTGATCTTCTTCAGGCCGATCTGGTCGCGGCACTCGCGCAGCGTGGCGTAGATCTTCTCGGCGGCCTTCTCCACCACGTACTGCTGGTTGAACTCGGGCTGAATGCCGTTCACCACGGGATGGTTGAGCGAGTGCCCCTCCACGATCTGCTCCTTCCTATACCGATTGATCACGGCGTCCAAGCACTCAAAGGTCCGGCCTCCCATCAGATACCGAACTCCCTTCTTCTCGATGCGAAAGCGCTGGATCTGGTTGTTGATGTGGAAGAACAGAGAGTAGTCCCCCGGGGAGTTGTCGCTGGGGCGAACCAAGAAGCTGCCAGGACCGGCTGTAGGCAGGAATGCCAATTGAAGTGAGTAAATCAATCCCTTCCCATTATTACACAGATTTATAGCCTTGTTCCCCTGCTCCGTTATTTCGAAAATGGACCGACGCGTCGGTTGTTCCACAGCTGCATCTACATTAGCAGTGGAACAAGGCTATTAACGTGATTTTAAAGTTACTCCTTACCTTTGACCAGCATGTCCACCGCCTCGTTCTTTGTACAATTCGGATGGAACCAGGGGAACACGGTATTCGGATCGATGGACACATCCAAATCGTCCACAAGCTCCCGGAATATCATGCCCTGCTCGCCCGTACGATGGGCAGTCACCCACAGCCAGCCGTCGCCCATGTCGTTGTGCACGAAGAAGATGTCCCCCTTCTGGAAGCTCAACTCGTCCGTCTCGGGCATCTTGGTGTAAGGCAGGATGGCAACCACTCGCTTCTTGTCATTGACTGGCTCCGGCGGGGCTACGGGTATGACTAGGCGCTCGCGCTTCAGCAAGTCGCTGCATGAGGTATAGTAGCCGACGAGGTCGCTCAGGGAGATGAACTGCCGTCCGCCAATGTAAAAGTCTCCGCACACGGCAGTGATCCTGGGATCAGGATACATTACAGATCATAGAAAGAGAGTAAAGAGTGAGTATATACCTACCGGAAATGGTTGATGCCCGTGCGTCCGTAATAGCTGAGAACATAGGAGCCAGGCTTGCGGTCGCTCTCGCGAACTGATAATTATAATTAATAATTAGTATTTACCAAGTGAAAAATAAGAGAAAATACAAAGAGACTTACCCAAGTAGCTGCCCAATTTACTGCTGCCCCTCAGGCGGGATTCAGCGGAGTAGCGATCGAGTCGTCCATGGTACCACTCGCTCTCAGGCGGAGCAATGATAGCCGGGCGTTCGCCTTGAAGGGTTTTCAAGAGTATATAAATAAATCCTCAAGTTACAGTCCAAGAAAGACCTACCATTGAGCATGTGCGGCCCATCGAACTCGTCCTGGTCCAATTCCTGTGCCAAATCCGCCAAATCAATGCCGCCGCCGCCCATCATCACGCCCAAGCCACTCATGCCGCCCAGCTGTGCCAAGTTCCCATCGTCCGTTGGCGATCCCGGTTGATCCTGAATGACAACATCTACATTGCCCAAATGCATTAGATCCGCCATGTGCTCCCACCGCCGGCTTAGTAAATGCTGATCTGTGCGGATCTGTGGCTCGTCACTGCCTCAACTTCCCCAGAACTCCAGAACTCCAGAACTCCGTTTAGTGGTGGCCACGTGCAGCAAGGATAATCGAGGGGATCGCAAGCTCTTTTGATTTCATTGGGGTTCCGGAGGAGGACTGCTTGGAAATAGCAAGGGAATAGCAAAGGTGAGACTTCGATTCAATTAAAAAACAACTACATTTTAACTGAGTTATCTAAGAATGGATAAATCAACATATCTACATTTACCAAAAAATGTGTGCTTATATTTAAATAAATAAATAACTATTGCAAGGGAATCATAAGGATCAGGATCAAAGCTGGAAATAAAAGTGTACAAATTGTAAACAAAACATTGGGAATTGCCATCTAAGATAAATGTAAATAAAAGCAGTCTGTTTACATATTTGAAGCCCTAATCTCAGGAGTTTCAGGCGTGTGAAAGTCTACGAATGGTAAACAAAACACTGAGAATTGGTACCTAAGATAAATATAAATAAATGCCGCTTGTTTAAATATTTGACGACTTAATCTTTGGTCTATCAAGGGAGCAATAACCCGAATAGAAACCACTTTGTTGTCTTGTCAAGATAAGCGAGTCAGTAGAGCCAAGAGAGAGATAGAGAGTAAGAGGGCAGATACAACGGTATCTTAAACTTATATTTAAGTCATGTTTAAAGGAGTAAAGGAACTCCCTTTATGAGGACGTTGAAGATTATATCTGCATCGACTTATATGATATGATACAACAGTTGTAATTATAATTAAACTAAGAAGGTCCTTGGGAGGGTTGAACCCAGATGGAGTACGAGAGAGCAATAGATATACGGAGATATGGTCTCAATTTTTCTTTGGAAAGAGGATATATTTGTAGTTTGTAATTTATTTTAATTTTAAGCCCAGCACTTCAAGTATAAACTTATGATTATTGCAATTATCATATTATGATTATTGTAACAATATCATAATAACAAGAGTGATTTGAAGGACAAAGAGTTGGATCTGTATTTCTTACAATATAAGTAAAGGTAAATGTTATTCATAGTTATTGTACATTGGCATTTTGAAAGGAAAGTTCAAATTTATTATTATTAGAGCTCAGTTCCCAAAGCTCCATGATTGAATTGAATATATGGTTGAAATTACAGAATCTATAAGTTATAAAGCTTAGTGTTCATAGTCTATCTGAACAAATGGCGCAGCTAAGACTTAAGAAAATAGTTTTTATCTGTGTTTTTATGCAATAATAAACACAACAAACTTGCAAGTGTATTTTTTAGCTTCCTGTTCAACAATTAAGCCCCGAATTCACTCTAGAAACTTCCCTTAACTTCAATTTAATCAAAACAGATGAGACCTGCCCTTTGGGAGCACAGCTTAAATGGCAAATCGGACGCTTCTCGGTTTCCCCGCGACCACACCTCAAATTTAGCCTGAAGGAAAATTGCGAATACAATATTTTTGGGACTGGACTCCGGCACCAGCAACGCCTCCCCCACACGGGATAGACAAAGAAATGCCCCGCATGAAGTGAAGGAGTGTCGGAAAATGTTGACAGCTCTGAAGTGGCCCCGCTAAATATAACAAAAGAGTAGCACCACCAAGGAACCGGAGACAGGGGAGACGTACGCGCTTCGTCACTCCCTTTCCTTCCTGCGGTAGGGAGCAAAGGGGTGCTAATTGGTGGGCATTTGTTTATATTTATTTGCGGTATGTACCGGGATCGGGAACGGTGTCATCATCAGACCACGAAGAGACCACCACCCACCCCGGCCGTACAGCACATCACATACGCATACGGGGGTAACACAGACACAGGCACACGCACACGCACAGGCACAGGCACACACAAGATGCTGGGAGCCCAGCTTAGCCCTTGCCCCCGGGGGCCGCTTCGGCTATTCACACAGACACGGAGCCGAAGGCATACCCATCGCGGGCTTAGCAATGAATCACCAATACAGCCGCACATATATTCCTTCTCCGGATTCTTGATTCTCTGTTCTCCGTTCTCCACTCTGTGCTCTCCGCCCTCTATCCTCTGTCCTCTGCCCTCTGTCACCGTCTCCGCTCAGTCGGCAGTAAGGCAACAAATAAAAATTGAATCATACATTTTCCACAAACGATGTATAGGGCAAAGCGCGACTGCGTCTGAACATTACAGGCACCAGACAAGAAACAACAGGGCACGTTGTCGGCAACTTATATTTATTGTTTTGGCTTCATTTACATTAATAAAACTAGGAAATTAAGAACATAACAATTTCATTTTTAAGGACAAACTCAATTTTCTTCCGTACCTATAGCCACAACCCCGATGGACAGTGTTGCCAGATGAAAATTTAGCTTTCCCCCTAAAAAATCTCAAAGAGTCGATATTTCCCCCTAAAAAATCCAGTCTTCCCCCTAAATTCGATTGTTTCTGTCTTTTCTGCTTATCGATGTGTAATTTGAATTGTTCTAATTGGAACTTGGCGCCAAAGCTTAAGAAAATGTGTTTATCTTTAGTTATGCCTTATATGTACTTCATCTCCCTCTAGTGACGAAAAATAAATACGCTGAATATTTCAATCATTAACATTTCCACATTTATTTGTTCCGTAAAAAAAACATAAGTTTTAGTGATACTTTCGGTGTTGCCGCTTATTCGTTTTCATACACTATGGACTCGTCCTTGAAGTTGTGCACCTTGTCATACCACACATCATCGCTGGATTCCTCATAGGACGTGGGAAAGGGCGGCGCATCCTTGTTCTTGCGCAGCGGCAGGATTGTGTCGTATATGTAGACCAGGCCATTGGTGGGGCCGGCCACCGCGCTGCCCTGCACCCACATGACGTTGTATTTCGAGTTGATGCGCCAAATACGCAGGCCTCTGAGTGTGCGCCACCGGTTGCCCATGTGACCGGGCATCTTTGTGCCGGGCCAGACGCGACCCTTTTCGCCGCCTCCGCCGATGTTTCCGGCGCGACGATGCGTCTTGGTGACACCATGTGAGGCGGGCATGCCCTTGAAGCCGTGTCGCTTGACCACGCCCTGGAAGCCATGGTCGACGCTAAATGGGAATTGGAAACGGATTGAGGAATTGCTCAAAGCCAGGATGTGTGCCAGGATACTCACGTCTTTCCGCGAACATCGACAAAGTCGCCAACACGGAAGTGACTGGCATTCAAGGGAGTGCCGGGCACCAGAGCCGCCTCTGGGGAAACGAAGAATCGGGCTAGGTTCTTCTTGGGCACGACTCCCGAGTCCTTGAAGATTCCCGAGTACTCCTTGGTCAGCAGCACTGGGTTTGTGCTCTCAGAACCAACAATGAGGCAGCCGCGCTTGTTGACAACACGTTCGTGTCCCCTGGGAAGGTGTTTTGGTACATACTCCTCCGGAGGTATGTACTTGATCACATGGTTGTCCACAATCTGCAGCAGCGTGGTCCGTATCCTCTCGCCGTTCTTCAGCCAGAGCGGATACTGACCAATCTTGCGGGCTATCACGCCGCTGCGCCGGATCTGTGGGGTCCAAGTCTGGGGAGGCGTCGACAGATCCCTCGTCTTGATCAGGTTCTGCTCGTATGTCTGGACACCTTTTATAAGCGCTGGAGCGCCGAAGCCCTCGTGGACCAGATCGTTGATGAAATGCTTGTTTTCTGCTGTCACCAGATCGCCACGACTCTGGCGTTAAAGTGAAGGTAAGGCAATCAGTATGTTTTCAGTCAGGAGTGGCTTCAGGAGTAACTTACAGTGACTTCCTTGCGCAGAAACCATTGGGGATTCCGAAGCCGGGGCCGGCTCAGGTGGCCTTTATCGCGGACCTGCGTGAGCATAAACCCGCAGCCGCCGCTGGGCCTGGGTGAGAGGAATAGTGAATAAGACGTGTATTCTTGTAGGACATAATGTGTAGTGCTATTTATACCCACCGAAGGCCCATTAACTGAGAAATAGCAGTTCGTATCATACTATTTCTACTTATTTTATATAATGTAATCAAAGGCCGGTGTGACCAGGTTGCCGCTTGAAAAATACATAACACGCTGCTGCCACAGCTGATGGGGTAGTAAGACCGTACTGGGTGATTTTCCAATCAGAGTTTTTAAATACCGAAGTGAAGTATTTATTTATTAATAAATGTATTTATATTTAATTCATTTATCGGCAAAATGTCCGCCAAGCCGCAAGTTCTTATCATCGAACCGTTTTACGGTGGAAGCCACAAACAGCTGATAACCGCCGTGATCGAGCGTAGGTTGCCACGAGTCTCGTGCCACCGCAAACCCGGCTAATGTTCGCTCCTCCCTCCAAATCGCAGGCCTTAATCCAGACGAGTATGAACTCTTCAGTCTGCCCGCCAAAAAGTGGCACTGGCGGGCACGAACCTCGGCGCTCTACTTCTCCCAGCTGATACCGCGGGACCACCAGTACAAGGTGCTCTTTACCAGCTCTGTGCTCAGCCTGGCCGAGCTGCTTGGGCTGCGTCCCGATCTTGTCACGTGCCGGAAGATCGTGTACTTCCACGAGAACCAGCTCGTCTATCCCGTGCGCGAGGTGAAGACCCGCGACTGCCAATATGGACTGAACGAGATCCTCACCTGGTGAGTGTGCGAGCCCCTCTGCCATGTCTTTCCCTAAATCAGTCCTCCTTCCAGTCTGGTCGCTGACACGGTGCTCTTCAACTCCCACTTCAATCGGACCTCGTTTCTGGACAACGTTCAGGCCTTTCTCAACATACAACCCGACTTCCGGATAAAGAATATTCGGGAGAAGGTGGAGAAGAACTGCGAAGTCCTGTACTTTCCCATCAAGTTCAACGAGTTCCCCAGCAGGCGGGATACTCTCCCCCGCGCGGACGCCGAGACAGAATGCCTGCATCTGATTTGGCCCCATCGCTGGGAGCACGACAAGAATCCACAGCTGCTGGCCGAAGTACTCATCGAGCTAAACGAGCGCCAGGTGGACTTCAAGGTGACCATATGTGGCGAGAGCTACCAAACGGTTCCGCAGGCCTTCGCTTGTCTGCAGGAGAAGCTGGGCGCCAAGCTCGTCAGCTATGGCGCCCTGTCCCGCGATGAGTATGTGAACACGCTGCACACCGGCGACATTGTCATCTCTACCGCCGACCATGAGTTCTATGGCGTGGCCATGCTGGAGGCCACCTACTGCGGCTGCTACCCGATAGCTCCGAATAAACTGGTATACCCGGAGATCTATCCCAAGGAAAACCTTTACAACACCTCTAGTGCCCTGATCAAGATGCTCTCCAACTTGTGCAGAAATCCAAAAGTGTTTCGCACTCGCCGGGATAAGTTCTTTGAAATGTTTTCCTTCGATCCGTACTCGGCAGAGCACCTGCTGCCAATTTATTTAGATAAGATAAAAGCCCAGTAAGTAATTTAACAATTTAACACTTTGAAATTTGTTACTTAAGGTAAAATTACGCCAAAAAGTTACGTTTTAAATTTGAAAACAAGAAAGAAAGCTAACTTCGGTAAACCGAAGCTTGTATACCCTTGCAGTCTGCAATTGGATCATTGAAAATCGATCAATTTTGGTAATGTTGAACAAATATCGAAATTTGTAAATGTTGTAAATTTTACATTTTACATTTTAATATACATCGACCGATCGTTTCTATGGCAGCTATATGATATAGTTGTCCGATCTTAATGAAATTAAAACCGTAATTCTAAAACCGTTAAAATATCATGGCAAAATTATAATACGCTCTGCAAGGGTATAATGAGATCTTCGCGGCTCAGGCCCGCTGTAAAAAAGAGATAGCTATATTAGCAGCACAGATCTAAGAGAGAAAGCAATACAAACAGTGTGTACACACATTTCGTGGAAATAAATATTTCCAGCATAAACTTTGGCTCAGAACAATGATTAATTCAGATTTAGCTAAGTTAAATAAGTAAGTAGAGCTAATAATAGGCTTTCTTTATTTCAGAATTGCTTTAAATAAAAACCTTAACAACTCAAGCAATGCACAGACACGGAATTAGAAGTGATTCTCTTTAAACTTTGGCGGAGCAGAGTATTTGACCTTCACATGCGCCCGATACTCCTCGTCATCGTCGTGGCACTCCTTGAAGCACTGGGCGCAAAACAGCTCGCCATCGCATCCCTGGCAGCGGAGGACGGCGTCCTCGTTGCAGATATTGCACCAGGGCAGCTCCTCCACGGCGGCGCTGCTATTGTTGTTCGGTAGCTGGCCATTAATTTCAGCTTGTTCATCGTTGGTGACCGTGGGTAAGTGTGCTTCGTCCACGTACTGTTTAGGAAGAGGATTGATTACGCCTCAGCTGGTTATTATCTTGAGGAAATTAGGATTACCTTCTTTACTACACTCGCCAGAATCGCCTCGTCGTTCTCGTCCTCCTCGTTGTCGCTGGGCGTGCTTATGTTGGAGGTGCTGGGTCGCCCAGCATCGCCATCGATCGGCGCATCGCGCAGAGCTCGCAGGCGGCGCTCAATGTCGGAAATGGCCTCGTCCCGCTGCTCACCCACACGCTGGTCCAGCTGCGACTCCCCCATGAACTGCTCGAGCAAATCCCTGATCTTTTCCTGGTCGTTTCTTTGGTCTGTGGAGAGCAGCAGGTCCTTCTTGTCGTAGTTCCTTTCGTGCGGCATCCCACTCAAATTGGCGAGCCGGGCGCGGATCTCGTCGTCCGTGGCATCGACACGCTTCAGGTTCTGGATCCGCTTGGATATTGCACTGTCCAGGTTCTCGTCAATGTCCTCCTCGTGGTTCTTTGAGTACGCCGCGGAAGTGGAAGTGCTGGCGCTGGCTCCATTCAGGGGCACCAACACCGCGGCCAGATCCTCGGCGGGGAGACACTTGCTGCACAGTTTCGACTTACAGTGGTGGCGCTAGGGACTGGTGCTAGTTTCGCTCTGTACTTACTCGAGGAGTGCGTCGGCCGTTTCATTGAGTCCGTCCGTCGGCGAGGTGGACTTGGGCGGCGGGGCAAGGTGGAACTTGGTGACCAGCTCGCCGGGCAGGGCGTCGCAGTCCACCACCTTCTCGGCATCCGCACTGGCCTGCAGCTTGGACAGCTTGTCGTAGCAGATGAGACAGACATTCAGCACCTTGCCCGCGTGCCGTGGCACCGGCATGGGTCTCTTCAGACACTTGGCGCAGAAGGAGTAGCCACAATTGGGGCAGCCATACTACGGAGGGGTTGCAATATTATTAACTTAATTACTGCCTGCCAATTAGTGAGTCGCCGCGGGCGATACTTGCTTCTTTGCAGAATAGACCATATTTGCGGCTGCAGCCAAAGCAGCTCATAATGGCGAGGAACGGATACTACAAGCCAATCACATACAATTTGTGCTACCAAAAACTTTTAACGAATGACTCTGTTTTTTCCAAGCAACTTAAAAAGTAAACAAAGAGCTTATATTGCAGTGTTGCCCTAAATATTCTGACTAAAACCGTTCAGTGCGGCCAATTTAGCTATTTTCGGAACGCAGTGGGAAAAATACCGAAACTGAAACACCTGCTTCTGAAAAAACAGCTGTTCTTCAGTTTAGTATGTTTTGGTATTTTTTAAGAAGCCGCTATGGTATATTCTAACAAATCAGCTGCGGTCACACTGCTTCCTCTTGGTGTCATAATTTTACGTTCCATCATTTTTTTATAAATTAAAACTAGCACCTTGCGCTGGCGAAATGTTGAAGCTGCGTCCAGTGAACCAGTTGCGATTGGCCTACCTGCGCGGCCTGTCCGGACAACCCCTGGCACAGACCCAGCGTGACGATGGGGCGGATGAGGAGTACACCGCGCAGCCGGCATATCCGGAGATTCGGGATCTGAAATACAAGGCCCGCAAGGAGCGGACTGCCGCCGACTGGCACGAGGAAATCCGCCAGGTGCCGACCGTGGAGGAGAAGCTCATCAAAATCAACATGCCGCGCTACTACGGCTACAAGGTGGTCGACTTCAACGACACCAAGATCCCGTACAACGCGCTGCCGATCACGCAGCACTACACGCGGACAGTGCTGGAGAAGACGTCGCCCGTAGCGCAGCAGGAGGGTGCCAAGACGGAGGATAAGGCAGCGGCGAAGGCGGGCGCTGACGACGCTCTCTTCAAGGCGGCCCGCGAGGATGTCATCGAAGCCCTTGAGTTCGCCCACGACTACAGCAAGTGAGTGACTTAAGAAAGTTCTTAAGTTCCTATTAACCGATACAATTTCTGATTCCTAGGCACCTGGACAAGCGGCCCAACGCTGCTCCCCTCGATGCGGTGGCCCGCGAGCGGCAGCTCACTCAGATCATCGTCGAGCAGCTGAACAGGGCGCTGCTGCAGGTGCTCAGTGCCGACCACGCGCACCTGGGCGAGGTCGAGGTGGACTACAATCCGCGCCACGAAGCCTTCTGGGCTGTGGGCGGCGTGGATCCACCCAAGAACGTGGTGAAGTCGAAGAAGGGCCAGAAGTGGCAGGAGGATGCGGCGAACGACCCCGTCGACAGGCTGGTGCAATACACGGGAGCTCCGTACTTGTCCCTGCGTCATCGCCACCAACTGGCGCCCTGGAAGACGCCGGCGGAGAGCGAAAGTCTCGAGCTGAGCAAACAGATACCCCGCTTCAAGCACGATGCCCGCACCCTGGGCTACAGCACCAAGCACCAGCATGCCACCAACGTGCCCGGCTACTGGCCCAGCGTGAATGGCCAGAACTATGGCCTGCTCTCCTTCCAGTCGCGGGCGCACCTGCAGCTGCGACCCAAGTCCTATGGCGAGCGCGATCTGCTGGAGGCCATCGATGCGCTGGCCATCAAGTCCTCGTACGCCTGGCTGCTGGCCCAGGCCAACTACAACGGGTTCAACACGTACAACGAGCTCACCTACCCCCTGAACACCCAGACTGTGATCACGAATGGCCGGGAGTGGAGCTTCTACGACTACCAGCTGAACACGCTGCTGCTGCACGGGAACCACGTGGAGGACAATCCGCGGGTCAACTTCTGCCGCGGCACGGAGCCCCTGCCACTGTACGCCGAGATATCGCCGGGGGGCAAGTGCGTGGACTTCAACGATGCCGTGCTGAAGCAGCTGATCAAGTTGTATGTCAACGCGCCGAGTGTCCGGCGCAGCACGGAGGAGGAGCAACCGTACGTGGCCTCTCACATTTCGGCCTACGAGAACGCGGAGCAACGCGAGTTCATTGGCAAGACCGTCAAGCACTTGGCTTCGAACCGGCCGCGTCACCTGGAGTTGCCGGAGACCTACATGTGGGAGAAGTTGTACAAGATCGACAATAACACACGCGCCATGGAGGCGAAGCGACGGTTCTTCGAGCTGGACGTGAATCCCTGGCGACGAACGCTCGACCAACACGACAAGGAGTACATCCCACGGGCACTGCGACCGGGGGCCGAGAAGAAGCGAGAAGGCCGCCGCAAGCCAACATACTACCCTTGAGTTAATTCCTAGAAAATAATGTTTAGTAAGCCGAAGAATGAGAATTGTTTTTGACTTGTTATGGTTGCAAAATAAACTTGCCAGTCGATGCGAAGGTTTGGCAGGCCAACAACTAATTCATACAAAATCGGATATACTTTCAAAGCATATTTCTTGGGGGTTTCGGTACCAGGCGAACAGAAATACTAAATAGAGGATGGCTTCTTCTGCACTGAGTTAATATAACAGTTTTAAGCCAGAGAGCTGCCAAGGAGAGAGAGAGAGAGAGAGCCAGAGAGATCCCATAACTGTTATAATAAAGTTAGTCGAAGAGTTCAGCGTCTACCAGCTGCCATTTATGTTTGCCTGGTATTTAATTCTCATCGAGGGGGAATTTGGATGGAAACTAGATCGAATTTTGAAGGAAATTGGATGAAAAACATACTAAAAGGGATTTTAGGTACCAGGAGAACAGAAGTACCAGATAGAGGGTGGCCTCTTCTGCGCTTAAAGTTAATATAACAGTTTTAATCAAGAGGGATCCCAAAGAGAGAGAGAGAGAGAGCCAGAGAGATCCCATAACTGTTATAATAAAGTTAGTCGAAGAGTTCAGCGTCTACCAGCTGCCATTTCTGTTCGCCTGGTATTTCATCAGGCACAGCCGGCTCTAAATGGCCAGTTTCTGGGAAGGATCAGGCGCTGCCAGCTGTAAATGGCCAGTTTCTGGAGAGGAACGGGAACTGCCGGCTGTATATGGCCAGTTTCTGGAGAGGATCGGGCACGGTCGGCTGTAAATGGCCAGTTTCTGGAGAGGATCTGGCACTGCCGGCTGTATATGACCAGTTTCTGGAGAGGATCAGGCGCTGCCGGCTGTAAATGTCCAGTTTCTGGAAAAGATTAGGCGCTGCTGGCTGTAAATGACCAGTTTCTGTAGAGGAATAGGCGCTGCCGGCTGTAAATGGTCAGTTTCTGGAGAGGATCAGGCGCTGCCGGCTGTAAATGGCCAGTTTCTGGGAAGGATCAAGCGCTGCCGGCTGTAAATGGCCAAATTCAGCTTCTCCGAACTTTAAACTACCAGGCGAACATAAATATGAGTAGGCAGCTCTGCTCCCATCACTAAATTCCTAAAATTGCGGTTATTTTGAGTTGAACTCAATGTATTCTGCGCCTCTCTCAAAGTCACGTTTGATTTGAGTTTAACTCAAAATTTGTGAGACGCAGAATATTCGCAGATCTGCCTACTCATTTTTATGTTCGCCTGGTAGTTCAAAATTGAGAGGAGCTGAATTTGCATAAGAATCAGGGCAAAAATTACAACAACTAACTCGGACAACAACAAATACGAAATTCACATGCCCCTTGTTGTTGCCTCAGTTAGTTGTTGTAATTTTTTCTCCGATTTTTATAGGCAAATTTATCTCTCTCTGCTTTAAACTACCAGGCGAACATAAATATGAGTAGGCAGCTCCGCTCCCTTCACTGAATTCCCAATATTGCGGTTATTTTGAGTTTAACTCAAAGTATTCTGCGCCTCTCTCAAACTAATGGTTTATTTGAGTTTAACTCAAAATTTGTGAGACGCAGAATATTCGCAGAGCTTCCTACTCATTTTTATGTTCGCCTGGTAGTTTAAAATTGAGAGGGGCTGAATTTGCCTATAAAATGTACAAATCTGAGCAAAAAACACAACAACAATTTCATTCATATGCCCCTTGTTGTTGCCTGAGTTAGTTGTTGTAATTTTTGCCAGATTCTGGAAGAATATTGGATGGAAAACCTACTGTAAGGGGATTCAGGTACCAGGCGAACAGAAATACTAGATAGGGGATGTCTTCTTCTGCGCCATGAGTAAAGTTCAAGCCAGAGAGATCCCAAAGAGAGAGAGAGCCAGAGAGATCTCAAGAGTGTTAAAATAAAGTTAGGCAAAGAGTTCAGCGTCTACCAGCTGCCATTTCTGTTCGCCTGGTATTTCATTCTCATCGATGGGAGAAATGCTCTTGATTACTATGGCGAATAGGAAAAAAGCCAGTGCATACTTTTGGGGCTTCTCATTATTTGCTTAGAGCTGTTGTCCAGTCGCTCTCAAACTGTAAATAGCATCAGCCCAAAAGTATGCAACGTTTTTATTTTCGCCTGCAGCAAATAAATTATAAAACGCCTAAAAGCATCCACTTTTTTCAACTTTTAGGCTACAAGACTGCAATTAGTGTTTATTTGTAAGATTACCATTATTTATGGTCTTCTTGAGAGCATATCTTGGCCAAAATAAGAGTGATAGCAAAAATCCGTATATTTTCGGATTCGCAATTAAAATTCTAATTAATTAACATAAAAATATTGGATAAAATCCGAAAAAAAATTTTCCCCAATTTTTCAAAATTTTATAAGGGGTTACATCATTAAAATTGTCGAAAATTGAAAAAAAATTATTTTCTTTAAATTTCTTAACTTAGTATGCAGATTTATTAACCAAATAAAAACCAACATAGAAAAGCTTTCCGAAGTAAAATTAAGGCAGTTTCGGCTTAGTTATGTCTATTTTTATCTAGGAAAATGTGAGTCTTTGAGAATAATGTTTTCTATGCATAGTGCTTAAAAATATCTTACACAAACAATAATATCAGGCAGCTATCTTAAAGATGCACCTTATTTACGCTACTTATATTCAAAAGACTAGCTCTAAGTTTTGCGCTATATCTGTTTTGCAATGAGTTACTCACTTGTTTACGTTTTCGCAAAATTAATCAGGCTGCGGCCGGGCCTATATAAAGTATATTTATATGAAAATTCCCTTTTCATTCATTGAATCTGTTTCTGTTGCCTATAAATAACCCCAAAAGTCAGCAGTGCTGCGCATTTAAGTCAATGATGAGACGCTATCAATCCCTGACTGGCTCTGGTTCCATCCACTGGCTTCTGGCCTTAATGGTCGCCCTGGCGGACACTTCGTCTGGCCAAAACTATTGTGATCCAGAGCTCTGTTCGAGTGGTCGACATGTGGCCTGTCAGAATAGCGGAGTAAGTTTAAGTGAACTTATAAAAATAATATTTTTAATATTAATATCAATTCCCCTTTTTGCAGCGCTTTGCCAGCGGCTGTCGCGGCGAGTTCGTGCAGGTGAATCCCCACATCCAGCTGATCCTGCAGCTGCACAATGAGCGTCGCAACCTGATTGCCGGCGGCGGAGTGAGCGGCTTCACCAGCGCCGTCCACATGGCCACCATGGGCTGGGACGCCACGCTGGCCCAGCTGGCCGCCTACAATGCGCTGCAGTGCCGCATGGCGCACGACGAGTGCCGCAACACCAACACCTACCGCTTTGCGGGCCAGAACCTGAGCATCCTCTTCTCGCGGACCGTGGACATTGCCGATTTCCTGCGCCAGCGCATAGCCTCCTGGTTCGACGAGAACCGCGATGCGACCAGCGGCGACATCGAGAACTATCAGATGCGGGGCGGACCGTGTGTAGTCCACCTTTGATCTCCTTTCGTCCTGATGAACTCTAACAATTTCTGGTTTATCCACAGGGCCATCGGCCACTTTACGACCATGGTGAACGAACGGAATAACCGGGTGGGCTGTGCCATTGCCCGGTTCACGGACGCCAACAATGTGCAGGCCACCCTGCTGGCCTGCAACTACGCGGTGACCAATGTCATCAACAATCCGGTTTATCGGGCAGGAGCAGCCGCTGGAGAATGCACAACGGGACGGAATCCTAGCTATCCCAATCTCTGTGGCGTGAACGAGGCCTACAACTATAACCAGTGGTCGGGCTGAGGGATTGGCGTAATTTTGATGTGCATTTTTTTGTGTTTTTCTATAAAGTTTAAGCGGATTTCTATGGCAAAATAATGCACAAGATTTTCTGGGGATTCCCTTTTATATATTTTATCCAAAACAAGGACCATTTACCTCTTAGAAACTTCCCTTTAAAAACCAATATTAAAAAAACATCACCTTCGTTGGATTCATTTTATTTATATATTTTATTTTTAATATATATATTTATATTATATGTTAGGAAAACAATGCGAAATTATAAAAAAGCGTATGTATAAGAACCCTTCTATTAATTACAGTTATTTTAAAAATGTATAATTATAATATATTCCTTTTTTGTTTTGTTTTTGATTTTTGTGCTAATTTGAACAAATTGCTTGCAACGATATCTGTTTTTTTTCTGTTTTGTATTTGTTTCTCTTTCGATTTTAGAATATGCCGGTGTAAGGTATTTAGCATTTTCGAGATCTTTCCTTTCATTATTACGTTGCTTGTTCAAAATACAAAGAGAATCCTACAAATAATTGCTCTCTAATTAACTCTAGACACACAAAAAACGAGTACGAGTACAGTAAAAAAAACGTAACTTAACTAATTATATGTATATGTGTGTGTGTTTAATACTTTTGCTTATGTAAAACGAAATTTGGATTGGGTTCTCTTTTACTCGGCCGCATCGCCGGCTGGGGCAAGTATGGGGCTTTATGCTATCATCCACTGTCCTAACATTCTCTCTTATATCCTTGCTCTAGGCCTGCCCAAATCGGTATTCCCTTCTTTGTTTGCCTCTAAACACTACTTAGTACCTTGACATTTGAAATTAAAATATGTAAAAATATTTAAAGATTGTGATGGGGAAATATAGTACAGAAAGAAATAGATAAAAATAAGTAAAGAGAGTAAAATAATAATGATTAATCAGAAACCTATTTTCTATATAGTGCAAGTAGTTTCCAAGTAGCATGAATCCCTTTAGAAGGATGTTTTTGAATTATTTTACTTTATTTGGGAATTTTTGCAATATCCCTTCTTAGTGAAAATTTAAATGTTATCGGTTGTCATCGATGAATCGCTTTTTATAATGAATATTCAACTGATATACAAAAGGTTTCCATGATAACCTCAAAGTTTAAAAACTCTTTAGTTGCAAATAAGGATGTTTTTATATTATTTTACGTTATTTAGGAATTTTTGCAATATCCCTTCTTAGTGAACATTTAAAAGTTATCGTCTGTCATCGATAAATCGCTTTCTATAAAAAGTATTTAGCCGATATACAAAAGGTTTCCATGATAACCTCAAAGTTAAAAAACTCTTCAGTTGCACATAAGTAAAGAAAATGATTTAGTGAGTGAGAATAAGGTTAAATATCTGCAAAGATGCTTTTAAAAAAATAAAACAATTATATTTCAGGTGAAAAATTAATTAATAAAGTGAATATTAGGTAAAATAAATTTATTTTGAAGGTAAGGTAAGGTATGGTAAGGTCTGTTTAGGTATGTTAAGGTAGCAAATGATTAGATATAGTATATAACTATAGTTAGGTGATCGTGACAGTGATTGGATTGAATTGGATTGGATTCGATGTGGTGGTTGCAACTGTACCTCTCTAACTACATACTTTGGGCAGCTAAGCTTTCTTCGTTTATATTTACCTATTAATTCTCATTTTAGACTTAAACGTACTCTATTATTTCCGCTCTCCTCCGCCTATAATTGTGTATATAAGTATGCTTGTAGAATGGTCGCTGTTAAATGCCTTTGTATATATCGTATGTTGTGTGAGTTTTGTTTTTTTTGTTTGTTTTTAATCGAACTTTAATCGAATGCATGTAAGGGAGGCTATCGGCTCAGCTTGTAACATCTTTCTGGGCTCTTTAATGTCTATATTCAAGTGGGGTAACTATGTGGAGATGTAATGCCTAGAGTTACATACATGTACACGTACAAGATACATACATAGATATATATATATATACTATATATGCGAATCGCTTTAATCTTTATATATATTTAAATACCTAGTACAATCGAACTTGCTCTCTCTCGCAAGACATATAAGTGTTAATTGTATCGTTTTTCGTTTGTTTGTTTTAATTGCGAATGCAAATCCCTTACATCATATACATATACCATATACATATACATATATATCTAGTTAAACACCCGATCCGTAGTGGCAAAAAAAAGATATTGCATCTATGCAATGTTGGGTGTGACTTATGATCTAGGTTTATAGTTAATATGTAAAGGTTTTTATGGTTAAATATATAGCTTAGGGTGAGTTTAACTTATCATCTCCATCTTCGTTTGTATTTTACAATTTTCATAAAAGTTTCAACATTTCCTTCGACAAAAATGCAAGTGGGATTCTTCTTATCGCTCGTTTTTATTTTTTCTATGCTTTTTCTTTGCTTTTACTTTACTTTTTACTTTCTTTATATTTCCTTTTATTTTCTCTTGATTTATTTACTTAAGTTCTGCCTTCTCTTTAAGTTAAAACGCTTTGAATTCATTTAGTTTTATTATTTTTAGGTATGCTTGTATAGGGGTTTATATATCATTTCGTTATGCTTGTATATATGTCTCTTTATATATATATATATATATTAAAAAAATATATACGTTTTGTACCAAACTAACTAAGACTACGAAAAAAAAAAAAAAAAAAATGGTAAGTTGTATCTGTATTAAAATTGGGTTTTTGCTTGCTCCTCTCCTCTGCTCTCTTTACATACAAATTTCCGCTAATACAAATTTAGGATTAGATGGTTCTAAAAGCGATCTGTCCTTGTTGGGGGCTACCTCCTCCTCGTTGATTCCTTGGGCGCTTCGGCTGCAGTTTCTGCTTTCGTTATCGGTTTAGTGTATACATTTTTCACGCTCATGTTCATCGATTTAATAACTAAAATCTACATCAGTCGTTTGGCACACAAGTCACGCAGCGGAGCGGGAGCTCCAGTATCCAATAGTTGCGCTTAGAGTTCGACTTGCCTCAGTGGCTGCTGCCTGGTCACTCCGCCACTTGGTGTTGCTAAAGGCTTCCTCCCTTCGTCGTCGTCGTCGTCGTCGTCGTCGTGGTCTTCCTCGAGGCCGCCAAACTAGACCTCGGTGCCGTCCTCGCCCTCGTCGTCGAAGAGCTGGCTGGTGCTGCCCTGGCCGCTGCGCGTCGTCGTCACCGACATCTTCTTCTTGGGCTTCGGTGGTGGCCGCGGTGGTATCTTGGTGATCTTCGGCGAGTCGCCGCTGCTGCTCTCGTGGCTGGGCGACGCGGTCATGGTCACCGGCGACAGGCCGGCGGCACTGATGCTCGATCCGGGCAGTATCGTGATCCCATGGTGCCTGCCCCCGCCGTACAGCGGTTCCGTGTCCAAGGAGGACAGGTGCTGTTGCTGCTGCTGCTGCTGGAGCTGTTGCTGTTGCTGCTGGAGCTGGTGCTGCTGCTGCTGCTGGATGAGCTCGTGGATCGGCTCGTAGATCTTGCTGACATTCGCCGCCGAGCCCATCGACGTCATGCTGGGCGTGGCCGGCAGCGGCCTGTCCCGCATCGAGTACTGCTGCCCCGAACCGGAGCCCGAGCCAGAGCCCGAGCCAGAGCCGGACCCGGCGACCTTGTTCAGGTTGAGCGTGGAGTTGCCGCCGGCGGTGGTGCGGAGTCCCAAGTTATCGTAGACCGGCTCCGCCAGCAGCTCCGCCGTGGTGGCCGTGCCCGTCTCGCTGGGATTCGGCGAGGTGGGGCTCTGGAACTCGCTGAGAGCGCTCACGTTGTGCCCGGCCGCGCCCGAGGTGCTGGGCGCCCAGCTGGGGGCTCGCGGCTTGCGGGGAATGGTCATGTAGCCCTGTTTCAAGACCACCGCCGTGGCCGGCGAGTAGACGACGGGGGCGGGCAGGAAGGGCGAGGCGGCGGCCAGCGGATGCTGGTGTAGATTCTGGTGCGGATGCTGCTGGTGCGGATGCTGCTGGTGCTGCTGCTGGAGATGGTGCTGGTGCTGCTGCCGGCTGCTGTTGGCCGTAGCGATTAGTGCCAGGTTGCGGGACTTGGGGTGCTGCAGGGTCATGAAGCCATTGTTGGAGGCGGCCAGCGTCTTGGTGCCGTAGATGCCGTGGGGCGTCATGTGCGTGTAGACGGGGCTGGCCAGCGAGGGCGGCGACCGGATGCCGTAGATCACCTGGTCGGGTATGTTCGACTGCGAGGACTGCATCGAGGGCGAGGTGGGTGGGACGCGGGCCGGGAAGGCCAGCAGGTCCGGCGGCAGGCCGTTGCCGTAGGCATCGTCCACGTACGTGTGTCGCGACCGCACCGTGGTGGTGGTGTCCGACAGGGCCACCGAGTGGGTCTCCTCATCCCGCGAGTGGTTGGGCACTGCAAGAAATCATAGGTTAGTTTATGTAGCTTTTACTTCATTTTGGGAAATTAACAGAGATTAATAACTGACAGTTAGGGAGCAGCTAACTGATCGGTAAAACAATTCGAGTTTCTTCATTTTCAATTAAATAATCCAAAGTTAACAAATAAAAAGTGCTGTAAAACTTAAATTAGAGTTAACTTTTAAATAAACTGGTAGTCTAGGTTAACTAGCAATTAATCTAGCCGTTAATATCACTCGGTTTTTTTTAATTCATGATTAATTAACCAAAGGTTAAGCAATAACAAGGGATGTTAGCTTAAATTAGAGCTAACTCTCATATTAAGTGGCAGTCTGGGTAAACTAGTAGTCAATTTAGCCGTTAAAGCCACTCGGCTTTTTTAATATTTGATAAACTAACCGAAGGCTAAATGATAATTGGTGCTGTAAAGCGGGAATTAGAGTTAACTCGTTCAATAAATTGGAAGTCTAGAGTTAACTCTCATATTAAGTAGCAGTCTAGGTTAACTAGCAAACAATTTGATCGTTAAAATCACTCTATCTTGTTAATATCTGATAAATTAACCTATGGTTAAGGTATATGAGAGGCTGTTAAGCCTAAACTAAAGTTAATTCACACTTAAGCCCTTAAAAAACAAAAGTTTTCCCTAACTGGCAGTTTATCGTCTCGAAAAATAGAATATAGACTCTAGCAAATATTTTTTAAAGAACACAATTCATTATTCCCTTGCAAAAGGTTAAAACTTGTTGCTATATTCTCGGTAAACTCTATTAAAAGCTCTCAACAGATTGCAAAATAAGTTAACCTTATGTTTAAATATTAATTAACTCTAACCACAATTTTTTTCGAAGGAAAGAAAATAGAAAGATATGGCCAATTGTTTATAGAATGTAGTCAGCTTTTTTCTTCATTAACCATAACAATTTTTGTGGCAGCCCTGATAAGCCATAATTATTAGGGTTTCATCGATAGCTTCTTCCCAAAAGAAAACTCTCTACAAATCATCTTTTTTCATAAAGATTTCAAGTTAAAACCAAAAAGAAAAATCAATAGTTTTGAGCGAAAACAAAAAATTCTCCCTCTGGCACAGCTGGAGTTCAATAACAAGCCTTGGGCTGGGTCAAGTTTGGGAGAGAGCGAGGTCACAGCTGCACAAATATTCATTAAAAAGTTGGCCACAGGTCCTATCATCGATAGGCTAATTGAAGTATTGCCAATTGCCGCCATTTCGAAACTTTAAAATTTCAAGTTAAGTCGAGTTTTGATGCCTTTGGCAGGCAGGAACTTTTTGTCGTCGTCGAAGAACAACTTTTTGCTTTTTGCAAGGTTTGTACATTTCAGAAAACTTGCCCTTTTCCACGGAGCTGCTGTCTTTCGGCGGATTAGCGACAACATTTTCGTCGTAAAGCTGCCTGTCACTACGCAGGACGGGCAGAGGAGGAGGAGCAGGAATAGGATATCATTTCCTGCGAAGTCTGGACACATAATGATAGCCGGGAATTGTGCTGCTGCACTTTGGCACATGTCATTGCCCGGCATCAATTGCATTCAATTGGCTTTCCAATTGTCATCGCAATTCAATTGTCAACAGCAATTGGCAATTGGAAATTTAAAACAAACATCCGCCGCCGGCTGTCCTGGCGACAGGGACAGGGCCATGGACATGGACAGTAACAGGGGACAGTTTGCCTAATGCTGCGGAAATACTAAGCGTGTTGACATTGGCATTGGTAATGGCGTTGGCCTGGCCTGGTCCGGTCTGACCTCGCTGGAGCAGCAGCATTCAGCTGGAAATATTTGATAAATAGAGCCGGGTCCGGGTCCGGGTCCGGGTCCGGCTCCGGGCATATGTTGCCAATGCATCCTTTTCTGTCCAACCGCCAACGTTGACACATGAAATGAGTTATGCCCACAGAGGCAGTTGTGCCTTCCATATGTGGCATAAATACCTGGGTTAACTGTGGCCATAAAATAAAATCTAAACTGAATAAATACTATAGAAGTAAAGCTCTCTAATTAAGGTCTCCCAATTTAGTAATTTAATTAATATTAAGCCCTCTGTTCCCTGTACTCACCATACACCGTCTCATCGAGCAGCGTCTTCTTGATCTCATGGCCATCATCGCCTCCATCCACACTCTCGATATCCGTGCGTCGCGGTGGCTTCTCCACGGGATTCACCTCATTCAGCAGGCTCTTCTGCATCTCCATAATCACCGATCCCTCCAGCATGGAGCCATTGTGCGTCTTGTCCATCTTAGAGGAGATCAAACCATCGCCGCTCATCATGGTGGTGTCCTTCTGATACGTTTTAATCCTTCGGCAATACCAGAACAGAGTCAGGACAATAACAATCAGCAGGAGCAGCAGCGTGGTGGTGATCAGGCAGATGATGAGGAAGACATTCGTCTGCGGGTCGTTGGTGGGGGCTCCAATGGCTCCACCCATGCCGAGGGCTCCGAGGCCATCGGAGGCGGAAACGGCGCCGGCATAGTCGCCGCTCACGAGCAGCTGGAACTCGGCCTCGGCCCGTCCGCCGCGATTGTCCGCCACGCAGGTGTAGGCGCCCTTGTCGGAGGAACGGACTCCATAGATCCTCAGCTCGGAGGTCAGCACCTGGGAGGGCTGCTGCACGGGCAGGGTTTCCACAGAGGTCATGACCCTCAATCTCGGATCGTGGAGGTGCAAAGGCCGCTTGTTGTAGACCCAAGTGACATTAGGACGCGGGCTGCCCACGATGCGGCAGGGCAGGGTGATGTTGTCATGGTTGGCCTCCACGAAGGAGCGCACGGAGCCCAGGATGCGGGGGCGACAGGCAAAGTTCTCGGAGGGCACATCGCTCCAGAGGCGGCCACGCAGCTGGGCCGGCTCCTGGCAGTCCGTGGGCGGCGTGTAGAGACGCTTGGCGATGGCAAAGTCACGGAACTCCTGCAGCTCGCAGCTGCAGTTCCAGGAGTTGCCCTGCAGCGACAGGTGCATCAGCTTCTGCAGGTCCTTGAACGTGTCCTTGTGCAGGTGCGTCAGCCGGTTCTGCTCCAGCGAGATGGCGGTCAACGCCACAGTGCCGGCAAACACATGGAGCTGCACCTGGCGCAGCCTATTATTCCGGAACTCGATGCGGGAGAGGAAGCTTAGGTTCACAAACAGGTGATTAGGCAGCACCTCGATCTCGTTGTTGTTTAGGAGGACATTGCGCAGCTTCTCCAGGCCGGCGAACGTGCCCGGATGGAGGTCTCGAATCCTATTGCCCGACATATCCAGCTCGATGAGGATGTGCAGGCCCTTGAAGGCCTCGCGATGCACCTCCTGGATGGTGCAGTTCCTCAGATACACCTTGTGCACATTGGGCAGCCCGGCCAGGACGAACTCCTCGCGCCTTAGCTCCGGAATCTGGTTGTGGGCAAAGTCCAGGACCTGCATCTCGTTGCTCATGTCCAGGGGGATCTTGGTGAGCGCCTTGTTCTTGCAGTCGGCGCTCTTCTTGCCCGAGTTCCAGTGGCAGTGGCAGGTGCTGCAGCTCTGCATCCAGTCGGTGGTGCCCGCAACCAGTTGCATGAGCTGCAGGGCCACTAGAGCGGCCAGGAGCAGCTTGAGCCGCCCTGATCCGTTCCGGCTTGTCCTCTCCATTATCCTTGCTTGTCCTGTGATTTTATTTCCGGGATCTGCGGCTAATCAGCCTGGACACGTGCCTCGATAATGCCTCTTCCTCCTCCTCCTCCTCTGGCTACCGCCGGGGATGTTTATCCGCCTCGCTTCACGCGTCACGTACTTTCCAACTCTCCTGGGCCTGGGCCTGGGTCTGGGTCTGGCCTCCTCCTTTGCGGGTTAATCCTTTTGACACCCTGTTAATTTGATTCCTGCGCCCTTTCGTCGGCCTGCTCCTTCGGAGTCCTCTTCCTGTTGTCCTTCGCGGTGGGCCGTGGATCGCGGCTTGCGGCTTGGGGGTTGTGGGTTTGTGGGTTCTGGGTTCTGGGTTGTGTAAGCGACAGACAAGGTCGTTATTAATTAATGTCTCGACGGACACCGGTGGGCTCTAACCTGGCCAAATAGCACTGCAGCTTCCACCTGAAACAATACGAGAGAGAGTTTGTCAATTAATAAAGACTTCCAGAGAGCGTGGGATGTGTCCAAGGATGCGTAAGGGTCAAAAGGTGTGACAAGAAACAAAAGGCCAAAAGGTTTCCCCTTGATTGGCCAAAGTTTGCTCAGCGTCATCAATGGGATTGGGTAATTAGCGGGCTCCTGGCTTCAGCTCCCATCTCCCATCTCCCATCTCCCGCGTATTGCGTATCAATATCCGCATCCGCGAAGCTGAAAAGGATGCCATCGCCACGTAACGAGGACACGCAACACACAGCGGGTTTGTTCGCTTTTTCCCGTAGCAAATAAGAGGATTATTTTTACCTAACGCAACTCTCTCTCCCCACATTTAGCCATTAGCTCCTGGTCCGGATTCAGCCGGGATCTGAGTGGGAGTATTTAGGAAACGAAAGGCATAACCTATTGGTTATATAAAGGGGTTTATCTAGGAGCTAGATAACTAAAGAAACTAACATATTTATACAACATTTTATGGTGTAAAAATATTCAAAAACAATGCTAGAAGACATTTTAAAAATATCTATTACATAGAAATTGGCACATTTTATTCCCCCAAGCTGGTAAATATTATTTAAAAGCTTCAGATTATTTAATAACCCTCAAAATACCCACATATTTAGTCCCCATTTAACTTCTATAGGCATAAGTAACCATCAAATAATTTTAAACTTGTTAAAAAAATATAAGAAACATGATTTTAAGGCTCAACAATTCTAATTTGCGAGCATAACAAGCTGCAGCCTCCACATGCTTTCAAAGCATGCTTTACAGCCCAAATTATGCTCTGTGTTTACGAGTAGTAAATGAAGGTGATAAAATTTAAGCCCAAACGGTCAGCCAACATTTTATTTTTTATGGCTTTTTAGACATAACAAAAATGCAGTATTTTTTAGGCTCTCTCAAGGCATATGCTGAAGTAGGTCTTAGTATTTATGGATTTCTGATTACAGGCAAGGAATTCCCTTGGAAAACGATCCAAATAAAGGCTTGCAAGGTTGGAAAATATGAAATTTGGCTGCTTTTACCGATTGCCTTGGCAACAGACGGATGGATATATCAATGACCGTAAAAGCTTCTAAGGCAGAGGAGCAGCAGGAGAAGCATGTTGAGCATGACACAGAAACTTTCGAGTTGCCGAAAAAAACACATTGATAAAGGCAGGACAAAGGCAGGAGAGTGGCTCCTGGCTGCTCTTCGGGCCTCCAACTCGGAGACGGAGTCGGATTCGGGTCCCCTTAATCTCTTTCGTCCTCTTTCGGGGCTCTTTCGGTGCTCTTTCGGGGCCTCTTTCGGGCTCTTCAGGTGGCAGTTGCAGCGGCGACTTGATTAATGAAAATGTTGTTAAACTGTGACAGTTTGCGGCTTCTAACTGACTTGCGGCAACGCCACCCACCCGCTGAGTGCTCTGGTGTCCCAGTGTCCTGGTATCCCAGTGTATCCTGCCAGCCTGCCATCGTCCTGGGTGGAGCCATCAAATTGGATGGGCGGACCCAGCCAACGGCACAGCTCTGCTTTTCTTTTTAGGAAAGCAGCAAGGCAGCAAAGCAGCGACAGCAAACGGCAGAAAGTAAGACAAAATAAATATATATATGTATATCCTGCAAGTGAAGGACCGCCTTTTTAGCATTGAGCCGGGTTGCCGCTTTAATTAAGCGCCGTTCATGACGTCAACACCCGTGGCCGGGTCTCCCGCTTTGTTGCTGCCACAAATATCGGTTGCCCTTCGCACCGCGCAGCACAAAGCAACATCAACAACTTTTAGCAACAAGCAAATTACCAGCGCTGAGTGCAGCCGACAATGAATTATTTAGGGAACGAGCATTGCACATTGCATTGCGAGTGCAGCTCCAGCTCCGGCGTCAGCTTCAGCTGCCAACATCATCATTAGCAGCAGGCAAAACTTGCTAAATGCCAAAGTTAACAAATATTTATATATACTCGAAAAGTATAAATACCTTTGGCAACTGTAGGGAAACGGAGGCTGACTTTAAGCCAGGGTTTTCGTTGCCTTTGAAGAAGTAAAAATATATATTTTCCAAGTCTGTGATTAAATTTCAAGTATTTCAATCAAGAATTAATTACTTTGATTATTGCTTTTGAGGTATTTGCTTAATCAGAGGGGCTAACGAAATTAAAAAGATTTTTAAAGGTGTCTAAAAGTAGGCAATACAAAATTTGTAGAACAAAAGAAGGCGTATTGGTGGTCTTTTGTTTAATTTAAAATGTTATAGCATGCTTTTGGGCCGAATTTCAAGAGATTTCAAATATACAACGATTTTAGTGGCATTCCTGAATACTAGCAAGTTATTAAACAGCTTCAAAATATCATTGCCTACTTTTAGGCACGTTTTTACACATTTTAAATGAAATAATAAATAATTAAAATATTAATAGGATGAACAATCACATTTTAAATGCACTTTTAGCGATTTCTGTAGATTAATAAACATTAAGCTATTTTTTATGCTTGCTAAGTTGCTTTAAATATAACCTAAGCCCCTTAAAAATGTTATTTAATATAACATTATATTAATCTTACAATAAAAAAGTAATAATAAGCATTATATATTCTATATTATAAATTATATATTGATGCTTGCTAAGTTGTCCTTAATCTAACCTAAGCCCCTCTAAGAATAAGGTTTAATATTTCTTGAGCTTAAAATTGCTTTGGGTAACCGACCTACATTTCTATGGGCAAAAATCTGTGGCTGCAAAACAATTTCTGCTTCCTGTTGCATAAATTCCAACGAATCTAGTAAGCTCTCCCTGTTGCCCTCAGAGCTGCGGGTATATAGGATTCTTGAGTGCTCGATTTTAGGAGTTACATTTCATAAGACCTGATCTGTAGTTCCTGGCCAATTCTTGTCTCCAACTGAGCCTGTCATTTCGGCAGATGGCTAATGCGAGGATATCGCCTGTCAGAGGCCTGTTCCTGCAACTCAATGCCTGTTACTTTATACGCCCAAAAATGGATACACATGACAAACGGATGGGTGGATGGATGGCTGGATGGATGGCTGACTGGATGGACGGGTGTGGTGATGGGTAAGGGCCTTTGCTATCCGGTTTCATGGGGGCCACCGCTTTAAAGTTCCAGAGTCGCTCTGGAAGAGCGAGGTGATGGAGGCAGCCATTCGCACACTCGTACTTGCCGTCGGACTCCGCGTGTGTGATGTGTGTGTTTCGGGTGTGTGTTTGTTTTCGGTGTGCACAATTCTCGTGATTGTTTTTGTTGGTGTTCGTGTCAGCGGTTTTTTGTGCTCGGAAATAAAAAACCTCGAAACAAATTAAATATGCAAATAAAAGAAAAACGTTGCAATTTTGCGCTTTGTTAAATATTTGCTCAATGGGTTTTCGTTCGCCTGTGCTCAGTTCTCTGTGCTCGGTTCTCAGTTCTCAGTTCTCAGTTCTCTGGTCTCCGGTCTCTGGTCTCTGGTTCCTCCCCCTTGGCCGCTTGTTGTTTGTTGCCAGTTGCCAGTTGCCAGAGTTGTTTGGTTGTTTGGTTGTTTGTTGCCTGCCAGCTCTGTGTGTGTGAGAGTGAGTGTTTTTTTGGCCGCGAAGCTCCTTGGTCTTTGCCCACACGAATTTTCCAGGTGGAGCGCCCGTTAATCCGGGATTACCACCTCAAACTTTGCCAGCTTGTGCAATCAATAGTGATTTGGTGCGCGACCTTCAAGGGACTTTTAATATGCAAATAACTCTCCGGATTCGGGACTACGGACTACGGACTTTTTTCGGACAGCTACCAGAGCTCCGTGGTAATCCCCGGCTTCGTTCCGATCCGCAAATTAACATTTTCGGTTAGTTGCAACCGCGAGACCTAATCGCGTATTGGTTGCCACTAACAAATCCACATTTTTTGGGGGGCGAAAACTTTCCCGACAAACAAATTAAAACTATAAACCTAAAATCATTAAAACTTAACTAATTTTACCAATTGACATAAAGTGGGCGGCCCGTTTCAATATTTACGCGATAGTAAACATGGAAAATAGCCCTGCTTTCCTGCTTTTTGCTCCTCTCTGACGTTCATTGTTGCGGGGAAAATTACGCAAAAATTACAATACGGTGTTTTATTGGCTCATTTAGTGCATTTTTATTTTTAATGGCAAAATGCACTGCAAAAAATAGTTGCATAGATTTTTATAATATAGTAAAGTATTTCAATAATATTTTAAAATGGTAATAATTACATTTGAATGAAAAGCAAGGCCATACAAAATGTAAATTCATTTTATGGCACTATGACACTGTAAGAGAATAACTAAATAAACTAAGCTGGTCACATGAATTTAGTATTTTTCTAATAAAGGCTTAAAATGATGTCCTAATATTAAGGAAACTTATAAAAAATATTTTTTTTTTTTGGTTTCCCTAGTTTAGAGTTTAGGGTTTTTTGAATACAGAACTTGATTTTAATAGTATTTTATTTTTGAATAAAATTAAATTTGAACTATGTAAATTTATTTTGTGGCACTATGACACTGTAAAAGAATAAATAAGCTAAGCTGGTCACATTTATTTTGTATTTTTTAATTAAGTACTTATTATAATGATCTAATCTTTGGGAAACTTATTAGAAATATTTATTTTTCTTTTTCATAGTAGGATTATTTTTGTATAGGCTCCGATCTGCAAACCTTTATCACCGGACTGATTGGCGTTGGGCATTTGTAAGGCCATTCAATAGAAAATTGTCCACCGTTTGCATAAATGCAAAGTATTTTGCGCTGCGGCATTGCCGTTCGTTTCCTTCGTGTCGCAAACTGCCGTTATATTTAACGTTGACATTTTATTGCCATTTGCGGTTGTAATTGCTATATGGTGTGTGGCACGCCCCATTTTGCCAACGAACCCAACTGACCTTGCCGAGGGTCCGGGAGGAGAATGGGGAACGGGTCTGGGTCTGGGACTGGGTCCAGCGATTATCAACACAAAAATCCATGGCCGACCCATCGACCATAGCCTATTGTCGGGGCTTAAATCGATTTGAACAAATTTAATTGCTTCGGTTTCGGTTCTCTCTTTTTTCTCCATGCTATGCTTTTTTGTCGTATGCCAATTGGCAATTGCTTTTTAAGTGTGTCTATGTGACCAGAGTTGTTGAACCGTTAAAAACGGACGCGGTCGAAATAGAATCGGCATGGCAGCAAGTGGGGGCAGAAAGTGACAAAAATTTGAGAACAATAAGAACAAGCCAGAGTTCAGGCAGCATTCGCCTTTTGTCGTCACAACAATTTGTTGTTAAATGAAGCGCATTTTTATACCCGGTACTTGTGGATGACAAGGGTATATTGTATTCGTGGCAATGTTTGTAATTTAACTGGGAGGCGTTACGCTTCCGCAAGTTGGGAGAAAACGGAAGGGGAATATATATATAATAAATATAAAGCCGATCGTACAAGTATAGTGGTCTCTAAGGCAATTTTTAGTTGCTTTATTAAGTACTTTCATCAAGCAGCCGCCAAAAAGTAGGCCATGTTTATTTATTTATCTGGTTTTCTCGAATTCTTGCAACCCCTTATAGCCTTAATTATGTATTTATTTATTTATATTATGCTAGCCCATGGTCAAATAGCTTCAGTTATTACCTTGCCTTTTAATAAATATTTAATTTATGTTAAAATGAAAGTATTTAAGCATTCCATAATTTTAACATATGAAATCGAATTAAACTAAATTGAATTACTGACATTTATGAGGGAAAATAAGTGAAAAGGGTCACAATTTACCGCATTAATTGTTGCATTAAAAAATCAATCGCTTTTATAACGTTTATTACCTTCCTTTAAAGCCTGAAGATATTGCACTATTAATTTTTGCCATAGCCGGGAAGCGCATAAAAAACTTTGTCCTGCTGAAGAAGT
Source organism: Drosophila rufa (assembly GCA_018153105.1). Lineage (NCBI taxonomy): Eukaryota > Metazoa > Arthropoda > Insecta > Diptera > Drosophilidae > Drosophila > Drosophila rufa. The sequence goes on along the minus strand of JAECXS010000123.1, from coordinate 9,361,089 downwards.
TTGCCTCCTTTCTCGCCTTCTTTTCCTTTTTCTGCCGTAAAGGTTGTAGTGTGGCCAAAGTTGCAAAGATAACCATAAAGGAAGTTCGCTGGCTCATATACTGCAGATATTATTAACACGAGTGCGGCGGATTCTGTGGCGGTGACAGGTGCAAAAGCGGCTGCCGAGCACTTTCGCATCGGAAATTGGCAAACTGCACGCGACGGCTCGATAAGTCGCGGTGAGTCCTTGCTGTCAACATGTCACACGCCAATCACCTGGATGCTAGTAGTGTGGCCGTGCCAAAGTGTGGAGCTACCGAACTGCCGAACTGCCGAACTGCAGGGCTGCATTCGGCGTGCCAGAGGCACGTGCAGCGCTCAGCTGCAATCATTGTCAAATCACATCGGGCATGTTGCCCAATCATTGGCCTGTTGCCACGGACAGTGATATCTTTCCGTTCCATCTGGAGGAGGTCCATGGTCCGTGGTCCGTGCTCCGCCGGATCCGATGTTGGCCACTTGCAAGTCGTAAATGGCCGAAGGCTGCTGCTGGATCTCTGTCTCTGCCTGTGTATAATCAAATATTCCCCACCAACCAAACAAATACCCCATCCCAGCCTCCATCGGCATGGTTACTGGAGCTGCTGCTGCTGCTGCCGCTGTTTGAATTTCAATTTCAGCCAAAGTTTCGCGATGCAGTGGCGACTTTTGCTTTACTGGCAGGCCACCAGCCACCAGCCGCCAGTTACAAGCCACCAGCTACCAGCTGGTGCAGCTGCTGCTGCTGCCACGGCCACGCCCTTTTCAATTTTCTGCACTCCGAGTGTTCCGATTCCCAGCTCCTCCGCTTGAACCAACGCATTATGGACGCTCCAACACGCGCAGCGGCAACAGGCGACAAAACTTTCGCTATCGAGAGGGGGCATGCTGCAGGGGGGTGTGCAAAAGGGTGAAATATCGCAAAAATTTCACTCCAGTATGCCGCGCTTGCAATGGGGGGAGGGGGGGGCTTTGTGCTTTTTTTTTTTTCGGAGATGATGGTGCGTGCGATGAGGCAGTTGTTTGAGGTGGCGAAACTTTGAGTGCTGCCAAAGTTTGAATTTAATTTGGCGATATCCCAGACAAGATTGCCCGCTTTCCCGCTTTCCAGCTTTCCAGCTTTCCCGCTTTTGCCTTGGTTTATGTTTTAATACAACAACGTGGTAGTAAGAACATGATTGCTATTGCACTTTACTACTCTTGGCACTTGACTTTAACTGGTTTCGGTTGGTTCACTAAACGATCTTGTGGGCTGGGTAATTTTTCCTGGATAGAGGCTTGTTTTTTTAGAGGGAACTAGGCTTAATTTTGATACTAGATTTTATTTTAAACTGCTTTAAAAATTCTTAAATTTACAGAACTAATATTTGAAAACGAAATCAGTTGTTAGCGTTAGTATTTAGTCAAAGAATTTGATATTTAGCCATCTTTCATTCTTATGACATTCTACGCGGGTCCCTGTTCGGGCGCCAATGGCATCGAACTGCTTGAGAATGATAAAAACTTAGCCAAGTTGATAACAAATTCTTGTTTAACCGAGAGAATAAATCAATGTAAATCCAGAACCTTTCCTAATCTTTATTACATTTTTGTATGAGTAAAAAGTTCAATATATTCCCTTCTTTCTTGCCGTGCACTTCGCTTGTTGTGTGCCAAATAACAGCATAATTTTCATCTAGCCTTTTCTAGGCCCGCTGATCATCGCTTGAATGATTGATGGCTCTGTGAATGGGGCCATGAGTCCTGCCAGCCACTTTCTCCATTCTCCGTTCTGCGTTCTGCATTTTGCGCTCGGCGTACTGTCTAGGTTACTTATATGGGCCGACATGTCGTCATGGGTTTCCTATTTTCATTTTTTTTTTTTAAGCTGTGCTGTTGTTGCTGTTGTGTGTTTCAACGAGCGCTCAATATTGTGTGCCCCCTTTGCTCATTTACGATGCACTCACACACGCACACCAGCACACCCGCACGCTCACATGCACCCGCATATCAACGTGCACACGACATATTACACGCAATTGCGTTGCCATTTTGCGGGCTGTTTGCTCTCGCCTTGCTCGCCGTCCAACGTTCAGCGTTCAGCGTTCAGCGTTCGCCATTTGCCATTCGCCATTCGCCATGCGCCAATTTTGTAATACAATTTAATTTGTTTTGGCCGGACGTATACTCAATATTGCGCATACGTCATGTGGCCAGGCCACAGAGACCATTACGACGGGATCTGCCCGCACATACGCATTATGAAATGTGCTCAATGTGCATAATAATAAAAATTGTTGAAAGTTATTGGACGGTCTCCGGACTGGACTCGAGGGGGATTGAAATTGATCGGACGCGGACGCGGACCCACGGACACGTTCCTGCATATATGCACACTCGATGACCGAATTTTCATCAATCATATATCGTACTCAATATGGACAGTGTAATTTCCCCCCGCACACACCACACCACGGCACACCATACCACACCACACCACACCACACACCACATTAGGCGAGTGTCGTATTCCTTATTTATGAATTCATCGCCGGCAAGGAGCAGCGCCTATTAATGGGCCATTCGAGGCAGCGTGTGTGTGTGCAGGGCCACTTTTATGTCCATATCTGTATGTGTCCACTAGATCCACAGGATCCACGACCACCCCCAGCCATTAACTAGCAATCCGGCCCCGCCTCCGGCCCAGATGATGCCCAATTGTCTGTCCGTCCGATAAGTGCTCGGCATTATGTGAGCGCGGACAAATGAATTTCGTCGGCTGCTTTTTTCCTTTCGCCTCGTGTCCAACACGTCCATCGTCCATCGTCCACAGCACGTCGCAAACGAAAAACGAAAAATGAGGAAAAAAAAAAATATGCATTTACCATTCAGCCTGACCACATTCAGGCTGTGCATTTACCGTCTTAATGTGTCGAACTGCCTTCTTGCTATCGCAATTTGCATTGCTTATCGATGGACATGAGCTGTCCCAATTTGCCACTCGCACACAGAGCCCTATGGACAGATAGCTAGATAGGTTCGTCAACATGTAACTACTCGACTTTGTCGAGCAATCAAGCAAGCTCCATTGGTTTGCTACATTTTTAATATGAGGAGAGAAAAACAAAAAAGAAAAGCAAGCAAGTCAGCCCCAAGAACGATTTCAAAAGGTATTTACTGAGCAAATATTTACACAAAGTTTTGTCGCTGGCAACACAATATGCTGTTTCTTTTTCCAACAATTTAAGACCAATAATATATTGGCTTTTAGTTAGGGATATTTGCAAATTGAAATAAACAGGAGGGAAAAATATTTAATAACGAAAATGGTATAATATATAGTATAAGATATAGCATGTGCCATATATATCAAGAAATAAAACAATAGAAAAATATATTTTGCGCGCTTAAAATATTGTATATTAAGGATTACATTGAAAGTAACCGTTTAACTAAAATTCAAGCTTTCTATAAAGCCTTAATTTAAAATAAAAGCCTTAAAAATGGCTTTTGTTTATAAGCATTGTGTAACTTCTTAAAGAACTGTCCCAGATAAAAAGCTTGTTTATTCAGTTAACCAACGACACTATCGATAAACCAAATAAATAATTAATGACAACTACACTATATTTAATATTGAGATTTTGATCATTAAATCGATACCTAGATCGAAAATATAAATAAATGAAATCAATAAATTCTATTAAAACATCGATAAATAATCAAACAATTTCCTAAAATAACGAATAATAAATCTCACGAGTACACAAAGTAAGTGATCGATACATCCTTTAAATTTCCATTAAACAAGCAAACCTCTTTTTTAACATAATGATACATAAATGCCACGTAAAATATCAACATTTGTGCCATCTCTAACCAAGAGTCTTGCCTTCATTATGCTGTCCTGCTGTCCTGCTGCTCCTGGAACTTCGCAGTTGGCCATTCAATTCAATTTAGCCCGCCTCCTTAGCGCTCTTGTCGCTGCGTTAAAATTGTCTTTTGAGCGGAATTAAGACAACATTTAACGCCTCGTTGGAGGCGGTCATGGTGCGACTAATGGGCGTGGCCCCTATTGTTTTAGCCAGCAGCAACGCACGGCTTATTACTTAGTGCTTCTGACCATTGTTGGTAACTGGCGGTGGTATGCCTGGCAGTACCGCTCCCGTTAACGTTCCACTGCCAGAGCTTTTTGTGTGCACGGAACATCAAAGGAGAGCGCCCCCGTGTTCAGGTAGCTCGCAGTCGGAGTCGGAGTTGGAGTCTCTGAGTCTCTCTTTTATACACACTGAGCAAAGTTTGGAGGGACTTGGGAACTGGGCCAGGAGTTAATCGCAAGTTCCAAGGGGATATTGTTCAGGGGCACTCCCACTTTTCGGGCAGTGGACTGGCATTTGTGTCGCTTTCGTGGCTTCCCGGTTCCCGTTCTCGGTTCCCCGGTCTCTCCGCCGAGCAGTAAAAAATAAGTGCTTAGGAAAAAATGGCAATTTACTTTTGTTTTACATGGCGACAAGGCACGATACTCCGCCTAGCTCCTCGCCGCTTCACAGAAAAGAAAAACTATAAAAACAGAACTAAAATTGTATGCCATAAAAATTATTGTCTCGAGATTTGAGCACACAAAGGAGGCGGACGAGCAGCCAAAAGGGTTGGATCAGGACTCGGGCGGGGCCGAGGGCGAGGGGGAGGGCGAGGGAGTTGGACTCCGGCGAATATAAAGCGACTTTCAAGAAAATGAAGTCCTTCGGACGGAGATGAACCGGGAAGTAGGAGGACGAGTCGTCGTCGTCGTAGTCGTCGGCGGCGACAGGAAGTGTGTGAGTTCCCCCAGGGAAGCCGGGAAGCCGGGAAGCCGGTTGAGCCGGAGATGGCAAGGAGAGCTGAGGAATTCCAGCTATTTGCAAGCTGCTGTCATATTAATCGATGCTCTTCCGCCGAAATGCGGGAAAGCAGCCAGCTGCTGCTGCTGTCCCTTTAAGTAACCAAGAAGCAGGAGCAGCAGGACCGTGACCAGAGGTAATTGCTAAGCGTTTGGCATGTTGGTTAATGGCTTAAATAACTTACAGGGACGACAGCCGTTTAAATCGATAGATAGAGGTGCATTGACCGGTGGCATCTTGGCTTTCTGCTCGGCTGCTCACCTTACCTTTTCCCTTCCACATTGCTCATACGCAGCGTTGGCCCCAGCACAAAACTTTGCAAAGGCAACAACGACGAAAAAAGCCACCACAGACACAACCACATCCACATCCGGATCCCCATCCGCATCCGCATCCGGTTTCTAGTGTAAGCCAGACAATTCAATCGAAGCAGCATCCTGTTGCGGGTGAAAATGTTGTCCTGGGAGACTACTGGCTCCCCTTTGTTGTCCCTGTCCTGCAGCGCTTTGATGCTTTTCTGCAGTTTTAATTTATTTCCAGCGAAAGTTTGATTGCATCAGATGCTGTGTTCCTTGTGGAAACCACGGCTGCGGCAGCTCCAGCTCCGCTCCCCCCACGCCCATTGTTGTCTGACGTGAACTATTTTTATTTAACAATTGTTTTCGGTCCTCCCTCATATCCGACTGACCGAGAGAAGCCAGGTTGGTGGGTTGGTTGGTTGTGGGAATTTTTTAAAATTTATTTTGATAGGATTTTTCGATTAAAAACACTGTTGCTGGCGGAGGAGAATAAGACGCATGTGTTCTTGCCTTGTGGGCAGAAAGCTGGTGCTGCCGTCGTGTTGACAGTTCCACCTGGCATATATTTTTATATATTTTTTCACACCCTTGCGGCACGGAAAAGGGGATCCAACAAAGACATTCCAAGCTGAAATATATTTTATTATATATCTTTGATGCCTTGTTGGTCCTTGAGTTAAATTCAAACATCCCAGCAACATGACTTTTAAGTTATTTCAAATGTATATACGAACCGATATCACAGATAGTCGACAATAACTTTAGTGACTTTTAGCTTTGACCCTGCGGCCAGAGGCAGTCAGAGAAGCACTCTCAGTCACTCACAGAGACATTCTCAAGCATCTGCCGCCGCTTCCTGCTCTCCTTCATCCGTCAACTTGAGCTCCGGTGCAGATGGCGCATCTTCCTCCGATTTGCGAATATATATTGCTGCGCTGCGGGTAGTCAGGGACTTGGACTTGGACTCTGACTCGGATGGGATTGTAATAGACAAATTCGGCTTGATTTACATGCACGACAACTAGCCACCCCCCCGAAACCAATGCAACTCACTTGCCAACTGAAGTGGAGCGTTGGTGGAGTGAAGGGTAGTGTGTGAGTCAGAAGCGCCAGCAGCTCTGTTTGTCTTCCTGCGAGTGGTACAAAGTCCAGAGCCAGTTCTCGAGCCAAACAAGTGCGCAGCACTCGAAATGCAACAAAATTTATGTACATATGCATTACCATATGCCATGTTTGTAGGCAGAACGAAGTGGGGCTAAAGGGGAGAGCGCCTCCAAGATGGTAGAGTAACGCCTGGTGGGGACTGGGAGCGGGAGCGGGGTCTTTGTCTGCCCGGCGACTTTCTTCTTGCCAGCCCCCCCCTGCTTAGGCCATCATTACACAGAAAGAAATGTGATTATATTGATTAGTTTTTAGGAGAAAATTTACACTAAATGAGGGATTGGGAAGAAACTAATGAGGATTTCTTGTTGCAACAGAAAAAAGAAGTATTTTCCATCATAGTATTTTGGTTTTACTAAGCTACTTACTAAGTTATAATATTTATATGATTATAAATAGCTAGAAAATAGGGAAATTACTTTTGTTAATTAAATATTTAATGCACTTTTTTTTAATGGAAATTCAACATTAATTTAGTGCCGTGCATCACCACATTTCGACCGCTTTTCGCAACTCGACTTGGCCGGGCCTGCCAGCAACAAATGAGCGCTTGAGAGTCTCAGGCCCAAAAAGGACGGGGAGAAGCTGAAGCTGAAAGTTGAATGCCGCTAAGCTGGCGCCAAAAGTTTCCTGTTTCTACGGTTCTCCTGTTCTCCGGGTCTACGGGGTCTCTGTTTCTCAATTGCTCAGAGCTGAATAAATGTTGGAGCCGACTTTGAGCAAACTTTGCTGCGCGAGAGGCCAGTCAAGGAAGCACCCAGTTTGAATGCGAGCAGTTTGCGAAAGTTTACTGGCACTCGCACTCGCACTCGCACAAAGTGACTGCAGTTTGTTGTCCTCGTCAGGAGGCAGGACGCAGGACGCAGGACTCTGAACTGAAGCTGAAAGCTGAAGGCACTCACGATGGGCTGAGCTGATGTATTGTGCAAATCATAGAATAGTTATAAGGCGCAGGGAAAGTTTTTGGGGGCAGGCAGGCTCTTCTCTCCATCAACATGGGAGAAACTAACGAGCACACGAATCGTAAATACTGAAAGTCAGACAACTTTTGCGGGGAGCCAAGCCGGCGTACATTATGATTTTCGGCCGCCCAAATGAGCAACTAAAGGATACAAATCCAGAGATGAAACAAAGAAAGAAAGGCTACACTTGACTTTTCCGAACATGGAATATACCTATTTATGGTAATTTTCAGTCAGAAGAATTTTTTTTAAAATTTGTTTTGATATTAGAAATCATTTTATAATCGATTAAATTTATGTAAACCAAGTTTTACAAATTATATAGGGCTCTGCCTTTGATTTCTGTTCAAAAAACATATAGTTTAGGGCCGAAAAGATCTCCTTCTCTTGGCTAAATACATAATACCCTTGAACTCTGCTGGGGCTGAGCACAAAAACTGCTTGTGGCCGCAGATGGATGGGCAGAGCAATTAGGCAGCAACCCCAAATCGTTAGCATTGGCATGCACTCAGAAAATCAGAAGGGAAGATATAGTTCAAAGCTACGAAAATAAGTTATAATATCATTTAAAATATAATAGGAAACCTTACTGGAAAAAAACCAGAAGAAGAGCCCCGAATAGAGTAGTTCTAGTATCACACAAAAATATATATCAAATCCCAACCTTTACCAGATGGTTTATTAGATAAACCTAGACATAAGATAGCTGAATATTTTATTATTCCAAGAATGCCACCAAGAAAAGACTCTAGTTCAGGAACCATATTGAGATTATCTTTCCTTCTTAAAGATCCTAATCCCTGGTTTGCAAATCTTTTGTTTTCCGTGCACAGTCATCGCTGGCGCTTTCGATGTCAGTCTGATTGCGGCCTAGATGGCGTCATGTGCAACTAACAGCCTGCCAAGTCGTAATAGTTTCCGTGCGCGTATTGCTGCGTATGTGGGCGGGGTCTAACCCGGAGGAGGCGGACAGGGAGAGCTTGTAACAAGGCAGAGGCTTTGTTTACAGCCAATCCGTTCAATATGCAACCAAGTCCACGCCACTTGTGCCCCTAATGAGTTGACAGAGGCAGACAAGTGGAGTGGAAGAATGCTCAGACACGGCTCAGGCACACACGTCGTAGGAATTGTCAGAGCCAAAAGTCTGATTGACTTTGACTGCTCAATCATCTGGAAGGAGGCGGCCTCCTCCTACTTCGCCTCCTAATCTTTCGGTGGTCAGATAACCAATAGAAACTAAGCCGTTGAACCCTATTTGCCCCGCATCGATACATGCAAAAATTGATAAGAGGATTAATATTGTACGCACTCGGTCTCGGTCTCGCACATGTGATTAAAATCAATATAGATTGCTTACAGTTTTTATCTAGCGGATTTTCATGTTTTTTACTAAAGTAAACACATTCGGTTTACCATTTCAGAGGGTATTAAAAGCAGGGGCTCAGGCCAAAGAAAAAATAAATTCATTTTAAAAGCTATCATCGACTTTCATTGAATAAATTTATTTCATTTGGCTTTTTGCTGGTTTTGTAGCTAAAGCTTTAATGAAATTAAATCAATTTAGGTACAAAATGTGATAAACTAATAAATATCATTTGCATTTAATTTCTTGTTTAATTACAGGTAGGTGTGACGTTGGCACCCGAGGTCTAGCTATGGGCATGCCTGCTCTAATTAAATAAAGCGCGGAATATAAAAAAATCCGTCGGGGGCATACTGTCTATTGTTTGCCAGTTTATTTCTGATTCGCCAACATTAGAGTTTATTTGATTTCAGCGGTGATATATGGGGGCTGGGATCTACATATACTCGTATATAACATGGGATAGGCTTCTTAATAAAAGACATCGAGGGGGCTGGATCCTCCGCCCTCCGCCCTCCGCCCTCCGCCCACTCATACATTCGCAGTCACACTCAGACAATGCTCCAGAAGTGCCTGGCCACGCATAATGTGCCACACACACACACCCATATATATATGAACATATATGTTATATATGTTATATATACGTACATCCGCACGCGCATGCATATGCATCCCAGTGCATGCAAAAAGTATGCAAATCGAGCGCAATTTGCATGCAAAGTGCCATCAAGAGAGCGTCAGCCAGGGAAGGAGCTGGAGTGACAGAGAGAGGGAGAGAAAGAGAGAGCGAGCGAGCGGCTGCAAAAGTGGAGCGAAACTCATTAGCCATGCCAAGTACGGTGCGGAGGGCAAGGAAAAGGGAACGGGTCGTGGGCCAGGGACCAGCGCTGGGCAGGACCTGGAGTTTGGCGCACACTAAGAAGAAAAGCAGGTGCTAAAATCAAGCACAATGGGATTTCGTTTAAGTATCCCACTGGATGATACTCTCTCCTCCAGCCCCGGCTTAACCCAACCATTCCATCCCGCATGGTGCTGCTTAAATGCAAATGCGACGGCACAAAGGTACGTGCAGACTCCGGGACTATCGCCATTGAATTTGCTTCGCATCCGGGTTTTTTGGTCACGGGATTTTTTAAATCTTGTGGCATCCAGAATAATAGTTTGATTATTAAAATAATATTTTACAGAGAGTAGAGGGGTTATGTTTTATTATTAAATGGATGTGTGCTAAGGGGAATTGGAAGCTTTATTCAATATAAGTTGTACTTAAGGGTTTTGCCTATATATGTGATATCTACATGTTACCTGCACGTTATCTACATGTTATCTATATTTATACAAACTACTTGATCTCTCTATATCTTACAATTTCTGATAATAACCCATTTGAAATAAACTGAATTCCAAACAATTCCTAGATTCTTAGTTAAGTAAAAGTAGCCATTATTAAAAGAAATGAAAGAATATTCTATATTATATCTACATGTTAACTTCACGTTATCTACATTCTGATACTTTTGAACTATATTTTTATATATAATTTGTGGAGAACTAAAAAATAGTAATAATAAATAAATATATTGAAAATAATTCCTAGATTAGTTAAGGAATAGTTGCAGTTTTCACAAGGAATGCTACAGTTTCCTACATAATATCTCTATCTACCTTTTACCTTAACCCTTTACATTCGAACCCCTTTTTTTTCCGAGTGCACGGCATGTCGTCACCCAGCACGTACCACTCTGCTTGCTACTCATGGATAAGTACTAGGAGTAATGAGATTTATCATGAAGACTGTTCCCGTATTAGGTAAAATACTTCACACTCTGCCGTATTTCCCTGCCTTACTCTCGACTGCGGCAATTTTTCAGTGCATATTTTCCACTCTATTTTTTGTGGGCGTGCTTTCTTCTTGCTTTTTTCCTTCCCTTTCCTTCTTCTACAACTCTAGCTAGCTCTCTACCCACTTTGTTATAGTGTTGTTATGGATAAAGAAGACTTTTTACGACTTTATATTCGTTTTTTGCGGCGGTGGTGGCCGTTGCTGCGGATGCATGAGTGGCTCCAAGTCCACATAGTTGTTGCTGTTGTTTTGGTCAACTTGCCACAGCCGAGTCGGCCCGCTTTCTTGTGTGTAGCATGTTTTGATTTCTTACATATTTTAGCCATTAAAATGCAGAAAATTTCATTAAAGCAACTATTTAACGGAATTTCGCTCGACTCCCCCTGCTCTTTAACTCGGAAAAACGGAACACAACAGCACGACTCTATACATTTGTGTATATAAATATGTGTGTACATGTTGTGTGTGCATTTGGCTGTGGGGTGTGTTATGATGTGTTTTATGGGCAAACCGAAATGACATGTTAATTACTTTCCGTGGAACTTCACTAGCAGATTTTAGGGCAATTGCTAATTAAAGGGCCGCCCGAAGGAAGTGCGGTGTGCGACACTGAAAATTGGCATAAAGTGGCGTTGGCTTTGGCTTTGGCTTCGGCTTCGGCTTTAAGCGCGAAAGCTAACATATAAATAAATTTAATGTTTAGCCGGCACTCTGGCAGTCCGCCCCCGCCACTTGAATCACTAATCCCATCTCTCAGATCTGTGTGACGACTGTGTGATTAGTCAGAGCCCCGGCTAAATCGGTTGAATAACACTCGATACATAAAACAAAAAGCAGAAAAAACGATGCTAGAGTCGAGTGTTTGGACAGGGAGATGCCCTTTACTCGAATTTAGAGATACCATATGTAAAACGGAAGGTTCTGTAATAAGTTTTGGTGAAAGTCCTAGAAATGTTTGACCAAAAAAGTGAAACTTATATTTTTTGTCTTACTTTTAAATCGATGTTGATTTTTTCATCGTATTGAAATAAATAGAAAAATTAGAAGAATTGAAAATGATCGATAACACTTCAAAAACATCGATAAATTATCGATTAGTTTGAAAAATTTGCTTAGCTTTAAAGTTTAAACGGAATAGCCTTGATATTGACAATCTACAAATAATATAATTGTAAATAAGCGAAATAAAACATTACAGTTCTTGCTAAAAAGTCCCAATATTGATCAATTATCGATACTTTAATCGATATTTACTAAAACTCTCCTGCTTCATATGGACAAGATATCAGCCTTTTCTCCCACAAAATATTCTATAGTAAGGAGAATTCATTATGTCGTAACCTTGCCCCTTTTACGGGTTTTAGCTGAATTGTTTTATTGTTTTCCTCACTTGAACAATTGCGAAATTGTAATAAATGCCGACTGAACTGCAGGGGCAAGGGCGGGGAGAGAGAGAGAGAGAGCATTGAAAAATTTATGTTGGCTTTTTTAATCATAAAAAAATCAATTCTCACCAAAATCGCACAAATTTGTTACACGGCTCGGCTCGGGCTCGGGCGGATGGAAGGTGCATGTCGGGGCAGCGGGTAACGCGATGCTTATTTGAATGTTTTATGGTTTCGAAACCGAAATAAAATTCATAAAATCGACAGGCTTTGGGGCCTTACGGAGCTCAACACCGAGGGAATGGGCGTGGGTGTGGTGGCTCAAGGGGCGGAGCAGAGATTGGGGGGGGGGGCTGCTGCACAATCAAACAATAAATCTATTTTGCCAGAGCCGTTACACACACTAAGCTCATTTAGATTTATATACCCCAAAACTGTTTGGGGAATTCCATTTGTGTGCTGAAAACTTTTCTGCTTTCGCATTTGGTTTTGCTTTTTTCCTTTTCTGCTTTTTTTTCCATTCCTTTCATAGCCACACCTCGCGTCCCCGCGCACGTCGCATTCCTGCTCCCATTTGGGCGCACGCTTTTTATGCCCGCCACTGTCGGGCTATACTGAGTTTTTTTTTTTTTTTTGGCAACGCAAGTTTTATGGACAGGGAAGCATTTATAAATCCATAAAGTATATCAGAATATTCTTAATCAGCAGACTTTGGCCTCCCATCTCTATGTGGGTAAGCTGCAAAGCAGAGTTGCTCAGGCAGAGCACTCGAGTGCATGCCGAAGTATGCTTGCTTGGAGTAAACACAAAACTTGAAGAGAATTGAATTTAAGTTTTGATAAATTACCAGGGAGTAACCTAGATCCAGCGAGGAAGATAATCCCAGCTGGGCGCACCAGCAAGTTGCATTACGCCCCACATCCGTCTTATAAACAATGCTTGTGTACTTCCCCATGGCAACCTAATACTCCATTTCTATAATTCAAGTTGACAAATTATCGATACATTTCCAAAACAACAAACAACGCAGAGACACAGATACACTGAGGGGGATGGGGGGTAACTAGGAGAGAGATGGAGCGGTTGAGCCAAACAGACAAAGAGCTTTGTCTAAAATAATGAAAATTAAATGCAATGGCAATGGCAAAGGCAGCGGTAGAGGCGGCGGCAACGGCAACGACTGCACACTGCAAGGCGCAACGATAAAACCGTTGCACCGAAACGCAGACAGATAAACCAATAACAATAATAGCAACAACAGCAACAAAGACAACAACAATAAATGCGGGGCCGCAACACCGCCAATGATGAACATTGCAACATGGCGGCAGCAACAAGAAAGCAAGCCACAACGACGCCAGTCGACGTCGCCAAAGTCAAAGGCGGGAGAAGGAGGAGAAGGAGGCGAAAGAGGGAGTCAAGCAAACAGTCAGATAGCGGGGGGGAAGTAGAATGGGGAGAGGGAGGGAGAAGGAGAGGCAGAGTCAGCGATTGCACAGAGAGCAAGGAAAAGAACCGCTATGGGCAGTACAGGGTGTTCTGGGCAATGAAATACCCAGTGTACTTCAGGCATGCCAAATGCATGACTTTGGGAACGGAAAAAGAAGCTGACAAAAAGCGAACTAAAATCAGAAGGTAAAAATACAAAAATGTAATAAGTAAATTGCTATGCTAATTAAAAATACAGGAAATATTTGAAGTTATAGTTTATTATCAGGCAAAAGTCTTGAATTCCCATTACTTTTTTATCATTATATTCTATATCACACTTTTTGGAACCATCAAATAAAAGAATCGAAAAAAGCATTTTACCATTTTATGTTGTTGCTTAAATCGATAACAAGAAGTTGAACAATATTCTATAATGACTTGTCCTAAAAAACTTATTTTTCAAGCTTAAATATATCTTTTAATCTAGACAAAAGTTTTCTTTCGAGTGCCTTTAGCTCAAGCATAAACATGCGAAATGCGTACCAAAGGGCTTGTGTTTATGCGAATCGACGTTTGACTTTCGAGAACTTTTGTCACATTCGCTTATGAAGGGGAATCCCCCCCGTGAGTGTCTTTTGATTGCTCGCCCAAGGCATCAATACCAATTTGCGCTCCTCATATCGGGGCTAGATCCATGGGAGTGCCAAGCAAAAGATATACTTTAATAGGCCGGACAAAGCCGTGTGTCTTTATAGTTCCCAGAGATTTGGATATTGTGACCCTTTCGGTTCACTTCGGCCAGCGACATCCGACATCCGCTTCGTAATCCCAACCCGGGACCCCGGAGAACCCCGAGACCCGAGATCCGAGACCCGAAACCGTGCGGGACAATCAGTTTTGACATCGCTGAGCTGGGGGGCTCAGCCACTCAGCGGAGCAGCATCTGCAGCCCCGGTCCTCAGTCCCCGGAGAGGAACTGCAAAAAGAGAGGAGGCCCAACGCTGACAGCAGGGGATGTGGCAGAGCGGGTAGTGGGAGTGGCAGTGGACATGGTCAAGTCTGGCCTAGGAAACCGTTTTTCAATGGCGTTTGCAGCAGCGCCAGGCCAGCTTTTGTTATTTCGGGGCCCTCTTCCGCTCTGTTGTTTCTGTGGAACCGCGCCTCGCCACATCCCTTGGATGAGCTCCAGATTCCGAATCGGACCCAGAGAACAGAGAACAGAGAACCCCAGTAGAATGTGTCAGGGGGCGGATGGCAAAGTGTGAGACTCCACCCGGTCCCCAGCTCCTGTCCAATTCCATTTTAACTTTCCCTGCTCGCTGTAACATTATTACTTGGCCGGTGCTTGGCCACTTTTTGGGTCCCGTCATCTCCCTTTGTTGTACTTTTTAATCGCTGTGTCGGAATTTAATAATTTTAAGTGAAAAGCAGGTCGCCGGGGTCGGTGCCTGGGTCGGAATGGGTCGCGGCCTCCATTTGTTTCTCTCTTAACAATTTTTACACCTGTTTGGCATTTTTGTTTCTGGTCGGGTAAGTGGCAAGGGATGATCTCTTGCTCGGGCCGGAGCTTTCCCCCGGCTGGACATTATTCATTCATGCCTGAAATTATATTACGGCCAAGGCCGTTTGGTCGCCAGTCGCCAGTCGCCAGTCGCCCGTCGTCAGTCGGGCAGTCGGGCAGTCTCCTGCTCCTTGCCGCAGCTCAACTAGGACTATGCCTTCATTGTTGATGTGCAGAAAGTCCTTCCTGTTTATATGGAATTGAAAACAAAGTTACAAGGGATTTACCCGGTGTTAAACAGGAGCATTGTGGGTATTTCGGCAGAGCCAGAGGCAGAGGCAACGTTTCCATAAACAACATTGTGTAAAATAAAGGGAATTACAACCGAAAAGCCCTGAACAAAGTGTCTGAGTCTGAGATATTTATTTTTTGGAAATAGTTTAAAGCTCTCAGGGTCGTCGGGTCTCTGGTTTGTAAAAATGGAGCTTAGGGAACAGGCCAGCCAGGCGGTATATCCTTATAAATACATTATAATATTTGCTTGGTTAATTGAAATGTTTTAAGTGGTATTTTTTAGAATTAATCCAATTAAAAAGGGGAAAATAGTGCAAAACAGAGAAGAGAAAAAGAAAGCTAATTAAATCCTGTGAGTCAATGTCAAAGCGAAAAAAGTGGATAGCCATGAGAGGAGCTTTAGCAGCTGGCGAAGGTAAATGAGCTAAAGATAGCCAGGGATGTAAGGATGCCAGGGAGGCAGCGGACTTAGCTTCACACATGCCTGTAATATATATATATATACTTTACACAAAGGCATTACCAGGGGGAGAAAGGGATACGTAGTCATTACGATAAATGCTTTTCGGTGTAAATCTCTCGGACAATGCGCGCGGCACGTGCGTGGCAAACAAATTAACAGCCCGCCGTGTCCCGCCCCCTTGGAGTCACAATTATCTGTCAAGCGACTATAAAAATGCTCAATTACACCATCGCGTTTTCCAATATGTGGCACACACATGCACGACCGCACGACCATTACCCAGTACCGAGTAACCTCTACCCAGTTTCCACTACTCTCCACCCATTACCCAGTACCCAGTACCCAGTACCCAGTACCCAGTACCCAGTACCCAGTACCCTCTATCCACCACCCACTGGCGCGAATGCTCGAATAAATTATGCATTAACTATCGCCAAACAATTTCTCATGAGGTCTAGTTCAGATTTCCATTCGGTGATAAGCAAAATGGAAGCGAAAACGAAAATGGAAGCGGAGCGCACACACACCACGAGATTATGCTTTTTTTGTGTTTTTTTCTTGCTTTTTTTTTGTAGAGCGTGGGTCGATTTGTAAGGAGTACAAAAAACAAATCGTGGGGGTGAGAACATAATCTAAGGACAAATCCAAGAAATATTGCAGAGGAAACAATGCCGACAACAAAACATTTGATTTTAAAATAGATTTCTTAGCTTTTGGTTTTAAAGCATTTAAATAAGGATTTAAAAGTCAAGTAATATGTTTTCAACAAGTATAATAATACTACTCATATATTAAGAAGGTGGTTCTATAGCTAACACAGATAGCTTAACTTTGAGATAACTTAATCAACCTTAGCCACCTTCTTTATATTATTTTCAACTAATTGAATTACAAATTTAGGTATATTTACCCTTATTTTGGCCAGAAAAATAACTCTGTTCATTATAATTATATATTTTATATACTCTAATTTTTTCTGAAGGTGTATTAGCCAACTTCGGTGACCAAAAGCCCGCCTCCCAGTACCTGTTTTGTTTGCATTTGTTTGGGGATACGCCCTCAGTGAGAAACCCAAGCCGAAGGAGCGAATAAACAAGCAAAAGCAAGAGTAGGTCGGCATCGGCATGGGCATCGATTTCGATTTGGATTTCGTTTTCGGATCGCACTTGAACCCTTGGCAGTTGTCGTATGTCCTGCCAGGGAGGCGTTAGGTTCTTCAAGCCCAGGGGGAAGCCCCACCGATGGTGGGAGGCAATTTAATGCCGGAAATAGTGTTTCCGACGGCGCCTGCTCCTGTGTATGTTATCTCTGTCTGTGTGTGCCCTCCTCCCCGTAGTGCAAATAAATATACTAATAAAATGCCGAAAATTCGCAGGCCTCTCATCGACCGACCTCGCCCTGTGCCGAAAGGGTAAACATCCCCGTAATGAACTTATTTGGAATGCATGCCACGCTCCTCTCCAGTCCAGCAACAAGCAACAAGCAACGCGGCGAGCAGGCACAACACAATGGCGTGTCGGTCAAATGAATCTGTAAATGAGCGTAATTTAGGCCCCGACCTTGGCAACTCTTTGCCTT
Source organism: Drosophila rufa (assembly GCA_018153105.1). Lineage (NCBI taxonomy): Eukaryota > Metazoa > Arthropoda > Insecta > Diptera > Drosophilidae > Drosophila > Drosophila rufa. The sequence continues at coordinate 9,343,927 of JAECXS010000123.1, read as the reverse complement.
GGCAATTGTTTTCGGATGCCCATGAAATATATTTGCCCCAGAAGGTGTGTGTGTACAAGCACGTATACGTATACAGGCAGCGGCTGCGTGGGCAGCATGACGGGCATGAAAGGCTGAAAGTTCTTGGGGTAAAAATATTTAAATATTTTTTAAGCCTAAGCTAAGCTTCAAGCTTAATTCTAATATTTAAAAAAAAAAATATATATCCCTTTATAATATTTCTTATTTAAAAACCTACATCTAGTTACCTTGGCAAAAAACTCTCGATAAATGTCAAATGTCAAACAGGCATAACCCCATACTTTAGTCAGTCAGTCAGTCCCAGTTTTAGACTCTCACATTGCAGACGTGATTTCGAGCAGCATCTTTAGGCAGTTTTCCCTTTTAAAAAATCGTCAACAATAAATTTTGAGCCCAATCGCAGATATGGAAAGCCCCAAAGAGCCCACCAGCCATGCTGAGCTCTACGTGACCGACACCGATTCCGAGGGCTTGCCCGAGGAGGTCGAGATGCTTGAAGATGGACCATTGGTCAATTCCAAGGCAGTGACACCAGGGGCGATTGGCCAGCCCGAGATCAACCTCAACACAGAGGAAGCCAACGATGCCACAGAGACCGGAAACATGACCGAGCCCAAGGTGGGAGGAGCAGAGCCAGATCCTGATGACCTGCCCACGACCAGTGGCAACTGCCAGCGAAGCCGCCTCCGCTTCCAGATCAAGCGCTGGAACGCGGTGGCCGTGTGGGCGTGGGACATTAACGTCAACAACTGCGCCATCTGCCGCAACCCGATCATGGATCTGTGCATCGAGTGCCAGGCAAATCCGACCGCCAACTCGTACGAGGAGTGCACCGTGGCCTGGGGCACGTGCAACCATGCCTTCCACTTCCATTGCATCTCGCGCTGGCTCAAGACGCGCCACGTCTGTCCGCTGGACAACCGTGATTGGGAGTTCCAGAGGTATGGTCGCTAGCTGCAGCGGCCATTCCGTTCATCAATAAACGTTTTTGAGTTTTCCCAGTTTTCCCCTGACCAGCTGTGGTTTTTCTTCCTTGCTGGTTGCTCCCTGCTCCCTGCTCCCTGCTCCTTGCCTTGGCCCCACTTCCGGCTTGGCTTCCGTTTTGTGGCACTGGCCCGGGGCCATGAATTAATTTCGCAGGCCAACATCGAATATTATAAATTGGGAAACCATTGTGGAAAGCAGCACAAGCTTGTGGCTCTGGTGGCCGGCAATGATTGAAGTTTTAAGAGAATTAGGGTCTCGTCCGATGGGCCTTCGGAAATTCGAAGAAACTTCTGTTTAATTTTTCCCATTTCCAATTTTCCTTTCATTTTTTTTTGTGGTGCAATTAAGAGTCGAAAACTGGCCAAGAATACTTGAGCATTTTCTGGAAAATGTGCTCTACTTATGTGTAGTTGTTGTGGGACCCGCAGGCGGATGGCGAAAAATTTTGGAAACAAACTTGATGCAACTTTGGGTGTGGAAGAGCCCATGGCAGTGGCTCTTAATTGTAGTTTATATTATTTAAAATGTTTGGGAGTTTTGGCATCAAGCTGTCTTACATTTCTAGAGGCCAATATGGAAGGTACTGAAATCTTAAAAGCTAAGGAAAAGGGAACCCCATCTAAGAATATCCTTTTAAGAAAGGAATTTTCAAAGTATTCGAGTCCAAAACTTACCAGTTTCGTGTGAAAAGAAAGCCTGGGGTCACCGGAACCTTTACCTTGACCTCCTCTTCCTTAGATCCCTTAAATCCTGCTCTACGTGAGTCGTAGCTGGGCTTGATCTATGGCGCTTTCGCTGACGATGGCAGCCTGTAAAAAAAGAGTAAAAAAGTCAGAAAATTAGTGAGTACTTTGGTTTAAAAATAAGTAAGAAAATAAAGTACAAATTAAGTAAGAAAATAAGTAAGGAAATAAGTAAGAAAATAAGTTAAAAAACTAATTAAGAATATAAATAAGAAAATAAGTAAGAAAATAAGTGAGAAATTCGATAAGAAATTTAGTAAGAAAATAAGTAAGGAATTCAGTAAAAAATTCAATAAGAATATTAGTAAGAAATTAAGTAAGAAATTAAGTAAGAAAATAGGTATGAAATTCAGTAATAGGTAAGTAATTGACTAAGAAAATAAATGAGAAAATACGTAAGAAATTAACTAAGAAATGAAGTAACTTAGTAAGTATCTTCACAAGCAAAGTACAAGTATATAAAATGAGAAAATACGTAAGAAATTAACTAAGGAATGAAGTAACTTAGTAAGTATCTTCACAAGCAAAGTACAAGTTATATTCTGATTAGCAGCATTTTCGAGAGACTTGAAAGGGGCAACTCACGGCACTCCAAAGTGCTGCTGGCAGCCATCAAGTGTTAATAACCGCTCATTAGACACCTAATCGGGAGAATCCACGAGGATTCACTTTGCAGAGAGAAGGAGCTAATGCTGTTACCGGAACCGGTGTGTGTGTCGATGTTTCTCGCGTTCAACTGGCGATATGGATATATGTGGGTTTCGTTTCGCCGCTAAATGCGAAAATTCAGCGAACAATTTCGCAGCTGCCAGGCAGGGACAGGGACAGGGACAGGGACAGGGACAGGGGAGAAATAAGGACGAGGGCGCTGTGGCAGCTGCAGCGGCAACAACAGCAGCAACAGCTGCTATTGCAAATGCAACAGCCAATACTGCATTGTCACTGGCAACAACAATGGAGACAGCAACAACAGCAACTACAGCTGCCTACTATATTTTATTTTATTTGGTCAGTGCGGTGGAAATCGCCAACCAAAACGAAAATCAACCCCGAGCGCCTTGTCCTACCCTCTCTCTGGGAACTCCAACCTATTATTAAATCAAAAGCAAAACACATATGCAAGTATATACACACACAAAATTCGCAATTCCACTTAAAAGGCGGTATCAAGCTATATATATATGCGTACATATATATTTATGTTCACGGTTATGCCAGCTAAGTGCTGTTTTGGTTGGCTAAAAGGGCCTTAAGGTAGCCCAGAAAGAGTTGGGATATTATAGAAAGAGTTCACGTATCGAACACTAAGTTTCCTATAAATATAATTAATATATCCTAATTCCATTTAAAAATTTCACACATTTTAAAAGAGGGTAAAATACTATTAACATCATTATTGTTCCAGTTCTTCTATATTTTTTTTTTTTTGCGAGATTCGTGTTTAGCCAATAAATACACTCCGAAATCTTCCAAGTGAAAGCCCCAAAACAATTCCCAATTAAAACTAACTAAATGCCTAATTTGACTCCCAATTTAAATATTTTCCTAACAAGGTTTTACTTTGTATCTACTTAAGGACGCCTTACAATGACGTCGCGCAGCTTGGCACTTGATTATCAGAGTGGAATTGCATTTGGCTTGCAAATCAGCAACTGAATCTGTGAGCTCATCAGGAAAAGTTCTTTGATCATATTTCATCAGGACAGGAGCAGGAGCCGAAGCGGGGTTCGGATTCGGGTTTTGGCCTGGGTTTGGGTTCCATTTTAAAGTATTCTTGAAATCTCCTATTCCGTTTGCTCCTGCTCCTGCTCCTGCTTCTTAGCTCCTTGGCGGCAGCATCTTCATCTTTAGCACCCTTAGGTGCACACCTTTAGGGCAACAAAGTTGCATTTTCTCCGCCTCTCAATCCTCGTGTTTTGATGCATTGCGAAATTTTTGTGGCAGGCACTTGGCGAGGACGTCGAGGACGACGAGGACGACGATGTCGCCGCTGTCGATGCCCAAGTTCACTTCCCTCCTGGAGACCCCACTCCCACTCCCACTCCCACTTTCTTACCTGGCCCGAAAACCCTCACCTTTCCCGAGTTAGACAAACAGACAGACAGACGAACGACAATGTTTGTGCTGAACGCCACGCCGCCGCGCCCGCCTTTCGCCGCACGAAAAGCGCTCCGTAATTGCTTATGCAAATTTTCGCTGCAGTTTTCAACACAGTCCGGGCCCCTTCCGCCGAGTCCTCGCCCTCGCCCTCGCCCTCGATGTGCCAAATCCTACTCGTCCTGGGCCAAAACTCTTGACGTTGGCGTACCGTTCCGTTCCGTTCCGTTCCTCCCTCGGCGGCAGCCGATTCTTTAACTCTTGGTAAAAAGCACTTTAATGCGGCTTTTGCAAATTGGGTGTCACGCTGAGTGCAGCACAGATAAAGAAAACCCAAGCTAGCTTAATTAATGGAATATATTTTAAATTATATAATATATATATTAACATACTACACTTACGAAATTTTAAGAGGTTTTACGAGACTAATAACCAATAATTAATGAGGTATTCTTTGATAGTTTTAAATGGGTTTAAGCTTCCTCGCTTTAAAACCGATTTCTTCCAGTTTTCGTTCTTAAAATAATTATATTAAAATTATACATTCCTTCTAAACCCCTAAAAATACTTATATAAATATCAAAATTCCTGAACTCCTAAAATTAATTATCGAAATCTTTTCTAGAAACCTTGAAATAATAATTTAAATATTAACATTTCTTCTAGACCCATAACAAATTAATTTAATAATTACATATCTGCTACACTTTTTAAAATAGTTATATAAATTGCAATATTCCTTCTAGATCCCTAAAAAGAATTATTTAAATATCGAAATGCATATTCTACAACTCTAAATATAATTATTGAAATATAAAAATAATTTTTAAACACCTTAACATTAATTATATAAATATTCAAATGCTCTCTAGATCCCTGAAAATAATTAAATAAATATCCAAATCCCGTCTAAAGTTCTAAAAATAATTATATAAGTATCAAAATTCCTCCTAGACCCCTAACAATAATTATATAAATATCAATTAAAAAAATTCTATAAATACCCAAATTCCTTCTACTCCAAGGACCCCTATCAAGACATCATATACAAGAACATGTGACGCTGTAAAATACCAAATAACCCTCTAGAAACTTTGAAAGAAACAGGGTTCCCTTCCAAATGGGTCTTGACAAAAGCCAGAAAATTTGGCTACGCAAATTATGCGTTTTTAATTTTTCCGGGGGGAAAAGGCTTCAAGGGCAGGGAAGGGAAGCGAGCGAGGCTGAGGGTCAAAAAGTAATTTTAGGGACCCTTGGTTTACTTTGCAATAAATTAGACATTTTGGGCTACGAATCAGAGACCGGGGGCAGGCCCATGAAATTTATAGAATAAACTACTTTTCGAGGCGGTATGTATATAGTAGGGATATATATTTGTACACAGGCAGTAAGTGAGTGAGTGCTGGGGGCTTCTTTGCATTTTGTTGAGTGTGCTGTATACTCGCATCCGGCAGGCAGGCAATCCAAGTTGCTCCTCCTCGGGACTAAACTAGGCGGAAATCGGCTCACAGTTTGAAAGCTGTGCAAATTGGCCGGCTGCTCATAAATTTGATATGTGCTCGCTTTCGAGGGAGTTGCAGGCAATTAAAGTTGCAAATTTAAGGCAACGCTCAGAGCAGAGCAGAGCTGTTTGTTTAACGGCAAGCGAGCAAGCATGCTGGCAGGCAGCAATTTTATTTGCCACAGCCTTTCAGTTAGCGGGGGCTTTCGCAATGTCTGCGGACATGTCCTCGTCCTCCTGCCGGCAGCTTGATTTATGACCAACGGCGGGCTTCCGAGCGGCGCGGCGGCCAGGGCATCCCATGCAGTCTCGCACTCTCACGCGGTGGGTTGGGCCACTTCTTGGCCACTTGGTTCAACGGCCCCGGTGTTTCCGCGCCATGCGGATCAATTTCGCATTTTGCCAGGCGCCAGGCGCCAGGCACCAGGCACTGGCTCTGGGCGAAGGTTGTTGTAATTTTTCCCTGGCCAAATTTTCAATGCAGTCAGCCAGAAATCTGGGAGTTTACCTAGAAAAGTTATCTCTTTATTACCTGTACTTGAATAAGTCAAGGAATTATTATTTTAGAGCTTTAATTTAATGGTAATTCTTCCGAACTGCTAGATAAAACCAGTAGTTGCTAGTTTATTTTTCAGACCAAACAATTATAAATACATTTGAATGTAAATAAATACCAGACTGAAAACTTGAATAAGAAAAGGAATTATTATTTTAGAGCTTAAAATTAAAGCTCTATGAACTCTGTTAACTTAAATTAAGCCAGCAACTCTAGTCAATGTTTTAAAATTTGAATTTAAATAAATACCAGACCGAAGACTTGAATAAGTAAGGGAATTATTATTTAAGAGCCTAAAATTAATGTAAATTCTACCAACAAACCCCTCTTTTAACTCTTAAATTAAGCCAGCAACTCTAGTTAATTTTTTAGAACTTAAATTTAAATAAATATCAGACCCAAGCTATGAAAACATGTATTCAAAGGACACACATCTCTCTGGCAGGTGTTGATAAATAATAAACAGGATCAGGAACAGATCAAACACCTCTATAACCGACTGGCAACGAAGGGGGCTTCGGCTTCGGGTTAGACGAGTGCAATCAGTTAGACAGTGTTGCATATTAACGCGTAACCCTGCCCAAGGACCTCCTACAACACCAGCCGCCCACTCGCCACCCACCACCCACCACTTGACTCTGGCTGGGCTCGGTCTGTGCATAAATAAAACATAAATTACCGACAGGCTTGGTCCTTGGGTGCCAGGGTCCTTCCTGCGGCCAGCAGCAGCAGCGGCAGCGGCTGCTCCCTCTTCAGCCTTGTCCCATGTCATCGTGCTCCTGGGCGGGCTAATTAAAACACTTGATGGTCGCCCTCCATCTCCATTTCAGACTCCATCTTCGTCTGCTTCTGGGTTGGTCGCCAAATCGACGACTAGGGTGGTGGTGGCGGCAACGGCGACGGCGACGGCGTCTGGTGTCGAAATTCCTAGCCGCCGGCCTTCTGTTGTTGGTGGCAAATTTCGAATGGCCCCCGGTTGAGGTTGTTATTATAATTGTTGCTCCTGCCCCCAGCTCATAGTCCTCCTTCTTCTCTCCCTGCCAGGAATAAGGCTTATCCTGGGGGCGTGTCTGCTTTATTGAGCGGCAGAAACAGCTGCCAGGTGAAGTTTTCACAGAGAGAGAGGGGCGGGTCTGGCGGCAGTTCACCTGTCTGGCTGCCTGCCTTCCTGCCACGCATTGCAAATTATTTATTGATATTAAGTGCTGTTAATTATGATGCTATTTAAGTCCGCACTCATTGAGGGGGTTTCGCTGCCGGTTGCCGGCTGCTGGGGTTTCATGCTTTCGGTTTGTAGTGGATTACCCCTGCTCCTGCCCCGATTGAGGGTTCGGAGCTTAATGAAGTGGTTGTCCTGGCCGCAGCCTACAAATGGATGTGGGAGTGGAGGCTCTTACACTGATTTTGATTTAATTGAAAGTGCGAATCTTACAAACAGCTCTATTTTCAGTGTTTCCCCCTTATCACTCATCTCTTTAATCGCTTTATTTATTTTCTTTAAACTACAATATCGATTATGTCACTTGTGCTATCAAGATTTCGATTTCTTCTTGGTTTTTTCTTGCTCCCGAAAGCTGAGCAATATCTTCCGGATTCCACACAGGTCCTTGGCTCCCCCTCGCTCGCTGGTTGGGTTCCCGGGCATATTAGAGAGAGTCACGCGCGCTGGCTGCCTGGCTTAGTCCTGGGGACATCTTGCCAGTGACTCCGACACTTGTACTACTTTTAGGGTAAACTTTCAGCCAAAACAAAGAGTTCGCACAACAGGGAGAAGCCAGAAGAAAACTACTGCCACTACAAGGGCTGGGGCTGGGAGACCGAGAGCATTCGCAGTAAATTTTATGGCAACTTTTGCCATTGGACGGCACGACGAGCATGACAAAAATTTAAAATAATAAAAATTTCGCCCATAAAATGTAACTGTTCGCCATATCCCTCAGTCTCTGACTTCAGTCCCTGGCCTGGCTCTGTCTCCGGATCTGAGAGTCTGCCTCTGACACTGTCGCTGGCTGTTATTGCAATCGAGGCATTAAAAATCTAGCGATGCAGACTCCGGGTTCGGGCTCGGGCTCGGCTGACGGAAGTGTGATGGCGAGGTGTGAAGGTGAAGGAGAGGTGAGGGTGGGAAGGAGAAGGAAGAAATTCCCAATAGCTTTTTTTATTTATCCCTTTTGATCCTTAAAGCAAACGACTTAAATGGTTAAATCCAAGGCATATCCTGCCTGAAAGCAAGGGATTTCAATTGGTTTAAGCCGAAACAAAGTGATTTTTAAAGTTTTGGAAGTTCAAAAAATTTAAACTTTCTTATAATAAACATTACTGCTATCGATATATATATCGAAATAGAGATGTAAAACTATATATCGATAATGATACTTAGATTCAAACATAAATATGTATCGTAATTCTATTTAGAAGTTCGATAAATTGACACTTTGCCACAATAAACATTACTAAAATCGATATATATCGATATCGATACAAAAATGTAGATCTAGAATTCTTTAATTAATTTTAAATATTTTTTTTATAAGTTTTATTTATAGTTTTACTTTTATTTAAATCATATTTTGCCATAGCTTCATAGAACAGGTATTTTTTATCAGCTAGAGGTGAGCGTAACAGAAAATGGCCTATCGATAGGTCAAAAGAGGCCAAAAATAACGACAATATATCAATATCAATTGCGTTTTCACTTAAATCCCTTATTTCAACACCACTAGGATCCATTGCTAAGCTTAAATTATGTCAAAACCTAAATCTATGCCCCTAAAAATATATAAAATCAAATTAAATATAAATTCTTGTGTAATTAACTTTCTAAAAAATTCCCCATCAGCTTAAAATACGCAGAAAATCGGCACATTCATCAAATTTAAAGGCAATTTCGTGTTGGCTTCAGTGTTTTTGTTTTGCCATTATTTTTCACATGCCGAAACACCACTTTTCAGCGGCTAGAATTCCTGCTAAATGGTTATTACACTAGAACCGCCGGTTGTTGCCGTTTTCTGGCGTTCTGGCCTTCTGCTGTTATTTATAAATAGATTTCGAGGTGAAAACCAAACGACTTTCAGCGCCGCAAAGGGTTTTTTTTGTGGTGCGGTGGTCCGTCCTGCGGCCCTCCTGTGAGGTCCTTACAAAGCGCCACAAAATATTATACGCAGTGCCATGCCCAGACGCGCCTCGCCCCCAACTCACACACACACACAGGAGCGGAGCTGAGCGGAGCGGCCTGTTCCAATTTCCAGTTGCGCAAAAAACTTTCGGAAAGTTTGCGCGGACTTAAATCTGCAAACAAGGAAATTAATTCTTTCGGAGCACTTTTCAACAACATAAATGTTCTGATTTCCTAAGCGAACGGGGGAGAGAGCGGAATGGGGTTTAAGTATGTTCCCAACTAGAGATATTTCTTGTGTTCGTATCGCGATAAACAGGAAAACGAACTTACAATTAGTTATTTAACAAGACAGCAGGAGAAACTAGGAATACCCTTTTGGCAGTGTAACTGCGCTTGGGGGACCAATTATATTATTTATACGTATATACAGTTGGGTAAAATGAAAAAGAAGTGTTAATTAAGAGGAAATATCAAGGGTTTTCATTGTTTGCTTACGAATAAAAAATAATAAAATATTATAGAATTATATTAAGTATTAACGTATTTTGTATTATTTGCAACGTGGTTGGGCACTGAACTTCAAGCCAGGAGCCTGAGAACAACAACTGGCAACGAAAATCAGACTGAAAGTCATAAGAAACACAGAGTATGTGTGAGTTTTGTGTATGTTTGGCTCTTGTAATCCTTGGTAGTTTCAAAATATATTAAATAACAAAACAATTTAAACATTTAGGATCATTAGATAATTATAAAATCGATACGAGTCCCAAAAAATGGCAGAAGCTTGACCAGAATGCGAAATAAACTTTATCTTTGTGGGATTTATAAAAGTGTAAGAATTTCCCTAGCTCTAAGTTCTAATATGACCTCCACAACAACCCAAATTCCTTCCTATTATTATTTATAACAACTTAAATGTGATCCCACTAGGCTTTACTTAGATATATAACTAAAGCCACGTGTTTAGCTAATCTCTTTTCGGTGCTAATACTGTGTTTGATTCGCCAAGACTTTGAGTTCGAGTTGGTAAGTCCCGTGTGGGCTTGGAAAAGTTCCCCTGTAGTTCCTTCCGAGGTTCGAAACTAAAACGAGTTCTTTTAACTTCCTCACTCGGGGGGAGTGTGTGTGGTGTGTGTGTGTGTGGTGTGCTGTGTGTGTGGGGTGTACATACTGGCTAGATTACAATCTCTGACTTGGGCTTAATGAAGCTTCGCCGTGCTTTATGTAACGTTTTGTGGCGCCCGTCGTCGGCGAAGGCCAGCTATGGATTTTTTCTCGCCAGATTTTAGTTGCGCGATTTAATCAAGTGAGTGGGAGGAGGACTAGGAGTGAGAGTAGGAGAAAGAGTAGGAGTCAGAGTAAAAGTCGGAGTAGGAGCAACCCATTTGCATTGCGTGCGAGGCTTCCGAGTGAGCTGAGCGTTCCTGGGCGCTTGAAAAGGCAGCCGAGGAGATGGAGAAATCGACCTGGGGGTAGCCACATAACGTTCCAATTAATAAACGAAAGGAAATTAGTGTAAATCGCATCGTACCCACACTTCTGGCCCCCTGCTCACGTCTACGGCAGTATAATTTTTATAGTTGCTGCGTTTTTGTGGGCAATTAAACTTCTCGTCTTGGCAGGAATGCCCAAGGTGTGGTTGTGCTTGTGGTTTGCCCTCCGAAGGGGTTGCAAATCCATCCATCCTCCCACATCCCACATCGTAAAGGATAACAATGTTTGATGGGCAGCAATAATAACTCAAAAGGGTTTGTGACTTTCTCAGACCCCCCTTCAAGCCTTGCTAAATTCGGTTTTATGTCTGGCATTATGTGGGCTGTGTTAATTTCATAAAATCAGGAATGATAAGTGCCAGACAGGTACAAGGCTCTCCGCTGTAGGCCAAAATTATCACCAAAATATAATTCAATTTGGAAGGAAGCTAACTACAAGTACAGGAAGTGCCAGTGTCAGTGCCAAAGTCAGACTTGTTGCTCATATTTCCCCCACTCGGCAGAGGAGCTGCTCCAAATTAGCATAAATATAGGACATGGAAATTGTTGATGGCGTATGCAAGCAGTTTGTGTGGCAATAAAGCGATACTTATCCCATGATTATCTCAAACGTAGTCCCCTGAGGAGGAACTTCGAACTTTTCGTACACGATAGCATCGAGACAGTTTGTGACTGACGAAATGTGTGAAACAATAATCAAATAATCAGCGTTTTTGGGGAGATAATAAGGCAGGGAAATATTTTTGCTCTATTTATCACAAATTCCTACTATTTCCATCATAATTAAGCCACTGCTTATTTTAATTTAATTATTTTCAAGGTTTTCCATTGGTTTTAAATTAAATTCAATCAAAGTTGACTCTCAATTTCCTCGCTTGTAAAGAACTTGTCTCTTTCAGACACTTTCTTCTCCCTTATCACGTTTCCGCTTCCTGTTCTGCTTCCCATATATATGTTGTCCTTGATCCCTGTATCATTCCTGCTGTTACACTTCCATTGTGGGAATCCCGTATTCATATTCACGCCGAGGCTGCCCAAAGGAATGCGGCCAAGGAATGCCTTCGAAGGAAGGACCGGAAGCAGCACATCTCCCACAGTCCGAATCCTGGGACAAGCACTTGCCACTTGTCACTGCAGTTGGAAAGGGAAGTGGGTGTAGCTGTGCATGAGGGATGTGGACGTGGATGTGGAAGTGGAAGTGGAGGCGTCTCGCATGGCTGATGCCTAAACTGCATGGCAGATGCCGCAGAAGCGGCCGCCCCGAGGGAATAGGTCATTAACTTCGAATAAAAGCCCGGGCCAGCAGCACGAAGGGACGAAGAGTGTGCTCAAAATGTTCCAATTTCGAATCACGGCTGCCAACAACTAGTTTTCCCAAAAACAGGAGACACAAACAAAGGACCAGAGGGGACAAAAAGGACCAGAATGCAATGCCAAAATAGGGTTGGAAGTACTAAGGGTAACTTTGTTAGTTCGTGGGTTTAGGAAATTATAAAAATATGTACACAAACTTTGAAAACCTAGTTCGTTTTGGTAATAATATTCCATAAAATATTAAACAAAAGGCTCTAAAGTTTTGACATTAACAAAGTTTCTGGCTTTTCACGTTTCAGAATAAATAAAATCTTTTTTTTTACAAAAACGTGACGTGATGGAATATTTTTAAAACGGATTCGTGTTCAGCATATAAGATAAAATGCTACCTTAAGTATTTTTAAAATCAAATTTCAACAATGTTTGAGGTTTTTACGTTTCAGCTTATTTAAAGAATTCTTTTTTTAAAATCGTGTCGTGATGGAATATCTTGCAACACCAATTCGTGTTCAGAAAATAAAATAAAATGCGACCTTTCAGCCTTAAATTTCTGATGTTACTAAACATTGCACCTATATACGTTTCAGATTATTTAGCCTTTAATATGAAGCTCCTCTAACTTTTAATTTAATATATATTAAATTTAATTATTTTCTCTTGGAATTTCCACATTCTAGAAGCTTAAATTCCACTCTTTCGTTACTAATTTTGATTGTTGTCCTCGCAGTTTTGTGTTACAAACGGGAGGAGGGCTTGAAGCTCATCTAGTGGACACTCTGGCAGTGATTTTTGATTGCTGCAAGTTGTTACCGGCGGAAAATTCGGGTGGGAAAAAGAGGAAAACGGGACAAGGGGATTAGGGAAAAGGGAAAATGGGGGGAAAACGTTTTCGCTTCGTTCAGTTTTCGTTTGGCTTTATCCCGTTTTGCCATTCCATTTAAAAAGCAATTTGATTTATTTGCCTTGCCATGCAAACGCTAAGCAGCAACAAGAACAATGTGCCGGCAAGCTATTGTTGTTCCTGTGTTTGTTTGATGTTCGTGTTGTTAATGTTGTTGTTTCGCTATTTGTTGCTGTTGCTGTTGCTGTGGTTGTGGCTGACTCTCTGTTGTTGTCAGGCGGCAGCGGCAGCGGCAGGCGGCACTTGTAACATGGAACACACAGCCAGACAGACGCAGAGCCAGACTCCCATATATAGCCCAATATATAATTATAGTGGCATTTTGCCAAAATGTTTCATAAACAAGCAAACACACAAACGAACACACAGCCAACACACGTTTCTATGTCAATGGTTATGGAGGGATATGAAGGATACACAGATATATATTTTTAACCCAGGGACTGCTGTGCAAACTGCAAGCTGGGGACTGAAACTGAAACCGAAACTGAAACTGGGACTGGCACTGGGACTGGCACTGGCACTGATAGTGGGTGCAGTTGTTCTGCAGCTAAGCGTGTGCCAAACTTCAGCCAGGATGCTGATATAACTCCGGCAGCTCGGCAGCGGCCTCATTATCCATATTTTTTTCTTTTTTTTTCTGGAAATTATCCATTTTGGAAGGGAAAATGCATCACATTTCCGCATTTAGGGTGCAGGTACAGGGACACAACACAATTACACCTTAATCCCAGAGCTGCCAGGCAGCAGCGGGTTTTTAGTTTCATTTAAGACGGCTTTTGGGGGAAATCTGAGGCAATGACACTTGAAGGTTTTTCTTTTTTGGGAAGGGGAAAAGTAGGGAATTTTCTTGGAAAGAAGCAGAGATTTGAGGAATTAAAAAGAAAGTTTTTATTTATAATATATGTTTCTTATTACAGGACTGAAAAATACAGTTTCTACCTTGAAACCTTAATTATCTTGGGGAAAGTACCACAATTTGATGACTTGCTCTGAAATAAGCAGAAATTTAAAGAATTTTATTTATTTGTAATTTTTTTCTTCTTATTCTGCTAAAAAATTCCATTTCCACCTTGAACCCTTGATTACCTAAGGGGGTGTTCCTTGAAAATATACCCTAATTGTATTACTTGCTTTAAAAGAAGCACAGCATTAAGGAATTATATTTATTTATATTCTTTATTTCCCATTAAAAAAATTCAACTTCTAGCTTTTAATATTAATTCTTTGAGAAAATATCCTAATTGAATTACTTGCTTTAAAGAAAGCATATATTTAAGCTTTTCTATTTATTTGCACCATTTTTCTTACTATGGCATTAAAATATTCAACATCCAGCTTGGACCCCTGATTACCTAGGGGGTTCTACTCGGAGCATATACCATAATTGGCTTACTTCATACACAAACTCTTTTTCTTTCTTGGCGAGCATGCTTTCATTGGCCACTTACGTTTAATATTTTTATTATTTGCTCGATTAAGTCCGTTCTGCTGGCCTTTCTGACTTGCTCTCCTGTCCAAATTATTTTGCACAGCCACCAGATAGTGCTTAATGGAGCAGCTGCTCGGGGTATTCTCTATTCCCGGGCTGCGGGTACGGGCACGGGTACGGGTCCCCAGTGTGGACTCGGGGCTGGACTGCTTTAAATTTTAACGAAAAACGTGGCTGGCTCACATGGCTTCACTCAGAGCAAGCTGTTTTGTTTTCGTGATGGGATGCTTGGATGCCGGGATGCCGGGATGCCTGGGTTGCCTGGGTTGCCTGGCTGCCTGGGCGCTCTCCTCGTACTTTGGTGCTTGTCTGCTAATGTTCTTGGATGTTATATGTTACGACGTGGATGTGGGACTCGGGTCAAGGAGCGACGAGAAATGCCAGGGAAAGAGTTGTACCAACACTTGGCACGGCAGACAAGTGGATGGGCGAGATGGGGATGAGTGTGGGATGATGGGCGGAGGACACCTACTCATCCTCAGACGCTGCCGCTGCTGCTGCTGCTGCTGTTGTCGTGGGCAACACAGAAATTGCATTTTGAAAAATGTTGCATATCATAAATAAATGTAAACGCAAATAAATCAACTTTGTTGACATTTGTCAGTTCTTTCCTTTTTTTGTTTTCTTCAACCATTTTCCACATTGTCCTGATGCTGTTGTTGCTTTTGCTTTTGCTTTTGCCTGCTGTTTATGTTTATGTTCCGTTGCTGTTTCAGTTTCAGTTTCAGTTTCTGTTTCTGCTTCCATTCCCATATAGCCATTTTTGTGCTGATGTCTTGGATCCCTCAGCACTATGATGTGTGCAGTTTTTGTGCGCTCGTTTCGTTGTTTTGCTTTCATCTTTTGGCCCTCTCCGCTGGAGATGTCAAGCGCACTTGCCCGACCCCGGCCTCCTGCTCCTCCCTGGCCAGCCTCCTCCAGTTAAAGGTCCAAAAACCGCCCATTCATCCCTACAAAGTGTTCCTTATGTTGCTGATGCTCTGGCTCTGGCTCTGGCTGATGCTGCTGCTGCTGCTGCTTCAGTGCTGTGCTTCTGCGTTGACTGACAAAACGCTCCTAACTGTACATTATTGCTCACATGGCCAAGTGGGTAACGCGGGGACATCCCCGCTGTCAGGGGACCTGACTGACAATAAGCAAATGACAAGAGCAACAAGATGAACACGCAGCAAACACACACAGTACACAGTACACAGCACACACACAGCATACACACACAACACACTGCAGGTCTTCTTGCAAAAGTTTTTAAAAGCATCGTGTACATGCGCTGCTTCCTGGGCTAAAAGGGGTCCCCAAGTTTGCAACACTTGCAAAAAAAAAAACGAGACAGGGAGTAGCCTCTGTGTACACCAAATAGGATTGGACTTAACAAGTTAAGCTATGTAAAAAAGTCTGTACGTTCCAAATATGATTCGATTTAACAAGTTAGGCTGTGTGGAAAACTAAAAACCATAACGAAATAGGGGCTAAAACTCTAAGTATGATTTATTTTGATTTAAATGCCAAATAAAACAATAATCAAAAGCCGGATCAATGCCGCGAATTAACTCAAACCGCATTGTGAATCGAACCAACTAGGATCATGATTGGTTTTAGTTAGAACTAATTATGTCAACTAATTTATTGACCACTTTGCGACCAACATGATGTTTGATTATATTTGGAGAGTATTTAAAAATAAATACAAAATATTTCACTAATCTTTAAATATTTTGAATAATTTTCTCATTTGTTGGTGATGTATTTTTGGCAAATATTTTAACAATATAATTACATAAAATATGAGAGTACCCGCCTAATATATTTAATGCCAAACTCTATGGCTTTCCCTAGCCACATTTCTGATATCTGATAAATTGGAACTGTAGTGTTGCTGTGGTCGCCGATCTGCATGTCATCGGCCAAAGTGGCTGCGGGGAAAATAAAGCCATTTTAAGCGTCAGTGCAATGCCATAATAAATCAGGGTCCATAAAATGCCCCCGAAATGTGTGTGCGTTCTCCCAGGCCTGCCTGGCCGGGGGCCTGCCTTATCTAAGTACCACAAAGTCTAAAAATAAAATCGGTGATGCGTGGGCTGTGTGCCATTTCCTCCTCCAACCAGCTCCAGCTCCGGCTCCGGCTCTCCAACTCCCTCTCTGCCTTCACGCCCGCACTGATAATATTGAAATCGGCCGATAAAAGACAAAGCCGCTTATCACGCATGCATTTTCGATAAGTAGGAAGCCAGTGACGGTTGAAATCGACGGCATAAATCACAAGGTAATGTTCGGGCGAAAGCGAAAAGTGTACGACACTCGAAATGTGTAACGTGATGCAACCCAATTTTTAAATTTACTGCCTTTGCTTGTAAAAAAAAAGAAACCGATTATTTTTTGGCTTTTTCTCTGTACAAAGAGCGATTGCTTAAAAGCGGATTATTTTTTTTCACTTGACGCAAATATATCATGGTCTTTAGCTCAGTGAAAGCTGATAGTGGAACCGAAATTAAGAATATCGATAATATTATCGTGGCTTTAGAGATGGGATATATTTCTAGTATATCGATAGATCACGATATTTATATGCGTATCGATATTAATATCGTGGCTCTAAAGATAGGACTTTATTCTTATAATTTAAATAGAAATAAAAATAAATATATTATTCTTACATATCGATTTAACATATTTTTATTAGTGGAATTAAAATTTCCTAAAATTTCCGAGTTTAATGTATTAAAGTAAAGAATTTGTTTCGATAACTTATCGATTCTTTCGATATATTGATATATTTCAATAAATAGAGGTAGCTTTCTCGTTATACCCTCTCTAGGGTGATGCATTGTACTGACGGCCTTTGTAGCAAAATCCAAAATCGAATGTTCCTAAGTGCCAGCCCGCTCAAGGACCATTTGGAGGCTGGAAAATTCGATGAAATCGACTACTTTTTTGAGGCACGCCTAATTAGAACCAGAGCTGGGTTGCGGGTGCTGTTAGAATAGCAAGCAAGTTGCGTGGCCTACACAGAAAGAAATATGGCTTCAAATCAATTTTAAAAGTAGGGAAGAGATGGAAGCTGAATATACTAGATGTAAACTCTTGTAAAACCAAATTACAGCTCGATCTGCTTACTGTAGGGTTCAGAAATGCAATTTTGGCAACTCCCCTAAAAATTCCTGTTGGGCAGCCCGTGAAAGCAGGCTATGATTGTGCTGGCAAAAAGCATTGCCTACATTTCAGCGCTGCGTGGGGATCTCTTGATGGTTTATGGTGGTGGTGGGAGGACGGGCGGACCCGACTAATGTTTATTTTTTTTCCCCGTGTAAGCGACCGTCCGTGGCGTTGATTAGAGGCGGACCAGGCTGGTGTTGCCACTGCTGCTGCTGTTACCTAATGAGCGTCAATTAAAGTGGCATTAACGCAACTCGGCGGCCAAGTGGGACCCAAAGCGATCCGATCAATCAGAGCGCACAATGGGAAGGTGATTGTTGCCAAAGGCTTCCTCCCCGGGCAGCACCTCCTGGCAGCATATTTATGTCGCCGCCGTCGTCGTCGTCTCTTGGTCCGTGCGAATAAATTGAGTGGAAATAATATATTTATGTTCTCTCTCTCTCGGTCCGCACACACAGTGCTGCCTTTTTATGAATTTGTCGTTCGTTCCGTTTGCTTTCTCCTCTTATTATTGGACTTAAGTAGATTATTTGTTTATTAACACAAAAGGCAGTCCGTCGGTCGGGGGTCGGAGAATAGGGAATGAATAGAGCGGACCCGGACCCGGACCCAGACCCATTGTTGCTTGTTTGCCAGTCACACTGGCTCCGGGAAAAATAGGTAGATTTTTCATATTTAGTCTGAGGCCCCAGTCAAGCGTATTTATTGTTTGCTGACTTGCTGACATTTTCGCCAACTGCCGGGGAGCACACAAAGCAGCCCCATAATAAGTTGAATCGTGCCCCCAACTCATGAGAGAGATATTGTTTATGGCTGTTGTAGTTGTATCAGCTTTCGATGGGTTAACCCTTAAATGTGTCAAGCGAATACTTGAACTATGGGTTTATGGGGATTACAGGAAATAACATAATTAATTACTGAACTTTCTCTATATGTTATAGTATTTGTTGTCATATTTATAGACCCCTCAGCAATTACATCATAATTAGTTATATTAAATTAACTAAAGCAGCACGTGCTTACCAGCATAATCTTCAAATTAATGGTTAAGGCGCCATTATTTATGTTTATTAACTTTTCTGCTATATAAATTCTAAGAACTTGTTTTTCTCCCAGATAACTGATGATTACTAAATAAGGAGAGCTCTCCTGGCATTGGAACTTCCAAGCTGTGGCATGGGGAATGCAATTTCAATGTATACACATAAAGAAAAACATGGAGGACCCTCGGGGTAATGCAGGTTCCCAGTATTCTCCTCCTGATGGAGTTTGACAATTGCAACGATTTCATTTCTTTTGTAATTTCATCGATTTTCGGCAACGACTTCTCTCACTCCTCCTCCTTCCCCGATGTCCCGATAAAATTAATGAACATTCAGAGCTGTGACCTGAAAAATGAAATGCAGGCAAAGGCAAAGGCAACGGCAACGACAGCTCTTTTCTGCTGCAAATGCAATTGCAGTTGCTGATTTCCCAAAAAGGTTAGAAGAGGCAACACATCAATATCAGAGAATCCAGAATATCAGAATCCGGAATCGAAAATCAAAATCAATTTCCTTGCGACTAAGCACCGGCTGTAGCAATAACACTTGAATGCGTAAACAAGACAAAGTCGTTAATAAATAATTCAAAGAATAAAGAGAGGGAGAGAAATCCGTTTATTGCAACTAATTGCATTCAATTGAACTCCATAAGGGCTTGACCAGGACGGACCAGCAACTCGTTGCTAATAATTTATCGCTCAATTTATTTGATGTTGCTGCTGCGGCTGTTGCTGTTGCTGTTGCTGCATAAAGTAAACACTGCCGCGAGCTAAATCAACAATCGACAGCGTTTCCCTTGGCATTCCACAATGGATGATGATGCCGATGCAGAGGCAGTTGCAGCTGAATATTAAATGCTTTCAGGGAAGAGGTCAAGTGGATGGTCAGAGTAGCGACCGGCAAGTGACCGGCGGCAACGACCGCAGTAATAACAACAGCAGCCACAGCAGCAACAGCAGCAGCTCCAGGACATTTGTCTACCCGAATACTCCGAACTCAGTACTCACTGCTCTGATCATCCTTTCATCAGGGCTCTGTGACAATGGCCAGCGGCTAGAGCCTTGCAGATTAAATACAGGCAGCAGCAGCAGCATCTTAAACGCCTTTGGGGCCCTCCACTTGGGTGACGAAGCGCAGTGCGAGCGTGTTAATCTGATGTGAGCCCAGGGAGAGGTAACGAATAACATTAAACTTGATTTATTCCAGAAGAAATAACCTCTTTAAAGTTGATTTCAGCAGTTTTTGACTTATTTGTGCGAAACTTCTATCTCGCTTGCACTTGATTTAATTAAAAGAATAGGAAATAGAGGTAATAATTAATTTAGCTTAAATAATAAATTAATAACATTAAACTTGATTTATTTCAGAAGAAATAACCTCTTTAAACCTAATTCCAGTAGTTTCTGTCTTATTTTTGCGTAACTTCTATCTCGCTCGCACTTGATTTAATTAAAATAAAGGGAAGTAAACGTTATTTTTGAATTTTTCTGATCTCAAACTAAGAAAAAAGCTTAATCAAAGAATTTCAAGCAAATTCGTACTCAAAGTGAGAAGAAAATACTTTAACTTCGAGTTCAGAGCGAATTTATACTCAAAATTATAATATTTGGTTTCCAAAAACCAAAATTTTCCTTTCAATATCCCCAAAACCATCTCTGTGTAGCATTTACTAATATTTAATCGTGTTTTTCCCAGCTTTTTTTGCCTTGTGCAACGAACATTGCAACATAACATGACACATTCTAATTAAACAATGTCTTGCATCTTCGAAAACAGGCTTACATAGCACTTGGACATGTTGAAGTGAAGCTGTCGATTGGCAAAAACAGCAACAGCAACAGCAAATGCCAACAGCCTCATCCTCATCAACGCCTGGAGCCACTCTGGTATTTTGCTCAACTGTCAACGGCTGACGGAGGACGGAGGACGAAGAGGAGCTTGTGCCAAGATTCAACTAACAGTTGTCAGTCTTTGGAATCGAGGGCACCCCATAATATAGAGACATTGAGACTGCCTCGAACCGTATCTGTATCTGCTAGCTGTTAATGTATCTGTTGCTGCCGCTCCTGCCCCAATTGCCCATAGTCGGTGATGAACAGATAATGCAGGTCATATGCTCAGTGGGCTGCCTCACCGAGTTCCCATTCATCCTGCCACTTCAAATTAAATGCGCATAATGTCTTTTTGTGTCGTAGTCGCTGCCGCTGCCGCTGCCGCTGCCTCTCTTCCTGTGTTGTTGCCACTGCAATATGTTGCCGCCGTGCTGATTGCGTCGAAATTAAATCAAGACACCACATCCTTTGCCAAATACCTTCCCTCGTCCCTGTCCCTATACCTACACCTATACAGATAGTTGCGATCGCAACCGAAATTAAAGTGGAAATGAAAATCATCCTCTTTGCGACCACCATCAGGCTCGCATAATTTCTATGAATTTTGCCTGCCTCAGCGAAACTCGGGGCGTAAATTATTCATTTTGGGCTCAGAGAACGAGAACGAGAACGAGAACGACGACTACGACGACGACGACAACATGAAAATGCAAAATGAAATGAAAATCGTTTCATTCTAATTAGAGCAGCAACATTTTGCGCTGAGACAGCAAACAGCAAGGCAGAAGGGGGCCTGGGCCTGTGAGGAAGTTGGGTGGCTGGCAAGTGGGCCTTGGGTTTTGTACTTTGCTTTATGCCCTAGGTTTATACGGCGAACTTTATGAGTTATTACTTGATTTTGGGGAAATAATCGTAGAGAAGAATTGGAAAAAATGCTGATGAGTCACTGGGCTTTTTTGTGACTTTAATATGTATTTTTTCAAAGCCAAACAAGGCAAGGAAAAGTTTAGGGAACGATTGGGATTATTAATTAATTAATTTGAAGCAAGTTCTTTGGGGAAAAGAATGAATGCTCTTTGGCTATGAGCTGAAACAAAGCTCATATAGCCAATATAGGTCGAGACAAAATCAAAAAAAATATATACAACAATCACTGATCTTAAGTCTAAACAGATACTATGATATGATTGATACTATGTTAATAAATACAGATCATTAGTTATTTACTTATTAAGTTATTTCATTATTTAGGGTTTTCAATATTTATGTAAGATACCTAATACTAAGATACTTAGTATTCTGGTTTAGATATTTAGGTATTTTAGTATCTTGATATTTTGGAATTTAGATATTTAGGTATTAAAGTATTTACATATTTAGTTATTTACATATTTAGTTATTTATATATTTTGTTATTTCATTATTTAGGTATATATTTAATTAGCTATTCTGATATCTTGGTACTATGATATTTAGGTATTTAGGTCGTTCGGTATTTAGTTACTTAAGTATTTTAGTACTATGATATTTAGGTATTTAAGTATTTTATAATTTCGCTATTTTGGTATTTAGGTGTTTTCTTTCTTAGTAATTTATTTATTGAATTATTTAGTTATTTAAATATTAGGTTATTTGATTATCAAGTAAGTTACTTCTTTATTATTTACCAAAAACCCATTACTTTCCCAAAATTTCTTAAAATGAACCCCAGTTCATAGGGGAGATTTTCATAAACTTTGTACCCCATAAACCCGGTATTAGTCGCCTTGAGATAGACGACAATTAGGCTAGTGGGTGGCTTTAGGGCGGAGGTGGCATAGTGCGGGGCGGCTTAATGGGGCATGGGGAGGTGAGGACGTCAAATTAAATGAGTTGCCGTTGCCGTCACCGTCGCTCCTGCTGCTGCTTTCTGCTGCTGCTTACAGCTTGCTGCCTGCTGCCTGCTGCTAAAAGTAAAAGTGTTAAAAGCTGCTCACTTAAAGGTAAATCTCAAGCTCAAGTATGCATATGCATATGTGTGTATATCCGTCTATATGATGACACTTGTGCGCTCATTCTCAAACGCCCCATTTTCGAGCCGGAGGGGGGCTCAGGCTCAGGCCGAGGCTCAGTGCTTTCAGTGATTTCGCCGGCAGTTGAAGTTGTGCTCGTTGGCATTCCAAGTTCCTTGTTTGATAGCAAAGCCGCCGTGCCGCCTCTGAGCTCTGTTTATTGCTCGTCCGGAATAGAGGGGAGAGAGGGCAGGAGCAGGAGATGTGTTTAAAAAACAATTAGAGACGAGGGGCCTTGTCGCTGGCTGGCTTAATTTCAAAAATTCCCCAGTCGCCATCAGCAGCAGCAACAGCAAGCGTGGCAAATGAAATGTTCCTCTCGTTTTTGTAATTTTTTGTAAACAAAACAAGAGCCTTGTTTGACTTTCCCTCCCCCCCTTTGTAAAGTATGCCTTAATCCGAGAATAATGCCTACACTGTCAAGGAATTTAATTCCTCTTCCCTAACAAGTTAAATGTAACATCACAGGGAAATAATAAATAAAATAACGGACATGTGTGTCACAAAATAGTAAAAGCAGAAAGCAAATAAATTGCAACGGCAACGAAAAAGGTGTCACGAGAGCCCTGTTCCGAGAGAATTGAGCACACAAAATTGTTAATACTCGAGTG
The DNA here is from genome assembly GCA_018153105.1 of Drosophila rufa. Classification (NCBI taxonomy): domain Eukaryota; kingdom Metazoa; phylum Arthropoda; class Insecta; order Diptera; family Drosophilidae; genus Drosophila; species Drosophila rufa. The sequence goes on along the minus strand of JAECXS010000123.1, from coordinate 9,321,014 downwards.
TCACAAATAATTGAGCACCTGTTTACATTTCAATGCACTTTTTGTGTAACATATGTTTCTGCCTACACACACAGCATATTTAGGGCAACATCGTGAATACATATTTTTTTGGAGCTAATTTTTAAGTTGTTTCTTGATTAACAAAAGGGCTGGTCAGGCCCAGGTAAACTATAAGCCTACCTAAGCCGGCTTAAGCTCATAATTTCATTTATTTAGGAGCCCCTTTAACTCATATATTTGATAGTTAAGCCCTTAGTCTATATATGTGGCAACACACATCCATTTTACATAGAAATAACCGATTTAATCCTTTGTTTTGTCTACGCTCTGATGATATGCGACTAAATTATTCTATATATGTATATGGAATCGAAATCAGCATCGTTGACAATGCGCCTGTCGACGCCGACTGTGTGCAAATAATAAATAAATCACTGCCGATGCAGCAGGATTCGTGGCATAATGAGTAGAATAATTGATTAACATTAATCGCTGGCATAAAAACGCAATAGGTCATTGGCACAGGTATTAAATAGTAGCAAGGGAACTCAGTAGAGAGTAAAAATAACTACTTGAGCAATTTTATTATATTATCCAAGGGTTCCCTTAAGTTACCTAAAAACCTAAAAAGGTCACATGTCAGGGTACGCAACATAATAAATAGCTCTACAAATTATTTAATAACTTAAATAATAAAAGCTAGATGGGAAATGTACTTGGGAAAATACTTTATATTCTTTTTTAAGGGTTTCCTAGATTATCAATGGCTACAAAATGATGTAAAAACTTAAATTATAGCAAAAGTACAATTTATATAATTACTTAGGGATTCCCTATATAATAAACAGCTACAAAAAATAACGAAAAACCTAAATAAATAGTCGACACCTATTTAAGCAATTTAATATTATTATTTAAAGGTTCCTTATACAAAAAGATGTATAAAAACTTCATTTGATGCTTCTTTTCCCCAAGCCTTAAAATCTCTGTCCCTTCAGGGCATAACTAATAAACCTTCCTTGATTTTCCCCTCTTTTCTCAACCCAATTCTGTTAAATCGATTCGATGGAATATTTAAAAATCACTGAAACTCCTAATTGCACTTGGAAATTCGCTTCGAGGAATATTGTGACAAATTCCACTCCCTCTCTTTTTCTCAACCCGCCATCAACTGTGGGCTTATCTATTCGATGATCCGTCAAGGCTGTCGAAAATTGTTTCGAAACTTAAATGCAGGAGGAGGAGAAAATGATGGGAGTGAGAAGAAGCATTCTTCGTTGCGCATATAAAATTGCAATTTTGAATGCAACTTTTCTTGGCGACGACAGAAAGAGAGAGGGGGAGTGGGAGAGGCAACAAAGGATGGCCAGAGCTGGAGCCAGCCAGCCAGCCACAAAAAGTGAGCTAAGTAAAATTATAAAAGTTTCGTCGCCCCCAACAACGGCGGCACACTCACTCACTACTCCCCGAGCTTAATCCCAGCAGCAATCGCAAAAAAACAAAAAGAAAAAAAGTAACTCACCTCTCTATTCTCAAGCTTAATTAAAACTCTCGCCTTCCAGCGAAACTCGAAAAATTGTCAAATAAATTTTGATGTCATATAAAAATGCTAATAAATGCGTTTGCCACCGAATGGGAGAGGTGCCGCCAACGAATGCCAGGTTGCCAATTGCCAGGCTGCCAGCTTGGCATTTTCCTGGTGGCAATTTCCAATTGCAATCCTTGGCCCTGACAGTGTCAAAACCGAAAAGAGCTGCCACGGGAATTGCAACTTGAGTTCAAGAGCTGAAGAGCCAGCAGGCTTTTGCTTTTGCTTCGGCTTCGGCTTGTGTGCTTTTGCTTTTTGCGATTTGGCCGATTGTGCACGTAACATGAAATTAAGTAAAATACTCGAATTACATTTGCACTTTGCGTTCCATGCGCCATTTGTTGCAAACGTGACAATCGATGCCGCAGGCGCAGTTCAACTCCAAGGCGAAGGCAAAGTCGAAGTCGGAGCCTCTCTCCACTTGGTTGAACCCGCCTCAGATTCTGGCGACGACCATTACCCATTACCCATTTCATATTTCACGCTTCCCACAGGCTCCTCTCTCTAACCAGGCAGAGGACCGGGCTGCTGTCCATTGTTTTTCTCTCGAAATGGCCAACTCCGAGTACGGGTCGTGTCCGGGTCTCCGTGTCAAAGATCTCGTTCGACATCTACAGCTGTCTCTCTTGGCTGCGATGAGACCCTTGCACACACGTTCGCAGCAAATAAATCAGCATTTTTAGGTTTCCAAACTCAAATTCGATTCGAACTATTTTTCAGGATCTTGGCAGAGAGAGGAGGCAAGGTCCTGTCCTGTCCTTTCCCAGGGGGGCGGAGAAGCTGACGGGCAACATGCTCTTAAAACATAAAACGGATAAATGGTTGTATTTTAGGGGAAGAACGAACCCTGGACAGCGGAAGTAGGAAACTAGGAAGCTTGGCTTTTTATTTATTTACAAAGTAATATTAGGAAACTTTCCATTCATTTTTGTTTATCTATGAAAATATTAAGAAAACTCTATGGTTTTTATATAATAACAAACTCAACAGACTATGCTATTTACTAAAAAAAATATGTGTTCTGATGGAAAATTTCTCAGACAATTCGAGTTCAGTACGAAAATATTAACCTTTTATTTTACAAGAAAAAAAAAAGAAAAATCCTATATATAGAAAACTCAACAGATCAGGCTATATTCTAAAAAAAAGTGAAGTGATGAAACATTTCCAAGACAGATTCGTGTTCAGAACGAGAATTACATTGACCTAATTCCAAGAGAATCCCATGCAGCTCAGTGTAACTATAATCCCTTTGCATTTACCAATAAACACTTTTAAAATCATTGCTACGCACAAAATATTTGATGAGAAATTCACTTGAAACCGGAATAAAAAGTCATGAAGAAAAAAGAGAACAAAATGCTTTTGAAATGGTTTTACACTCAAAACCCAAGTAGTTGGAAGCGAGAACAAAGCCGTATAATTCATTTGTAAGAGCTCTTGCCAAGTTCTGCGAACTAATCAAATGCCCTGCCCGGCCGAGGTCTCTATAAAATTCAGTTTTATTGCTGAAACCATAAAACATGAAAATGCATAATTGAGAGATCTTTTCTGCTTTTTTTTTGTGGCACATCGACCTGATGATGATGATGTAAGCCCCCTGAAATGCTCACTTCTCGAATGAACAATTGCAATTAAGGAACGCGTGCATTGTTGTACAAAATTTAACTTCAACAGCAGCAGAAGCTTTTTTTTGTATTTTTTGTATTTTTTGTTTCCGCCCCACTGTCTAGGTCCGCCTCAAATTGTTTTCCTGCAACGCAACGGAACGGATAATGCAACGCAGAAAATATTAATTAAAATACAAGGCACGCAGCGAGGACGGATATGGATGCTGGGTGGGATTAGTGCCAGAGAGCCGGAGAGAGATACTCCCGTTCGTATGTCGAGCGGCTAAGTACATGACGATGTGTGCGCAGTAATGCAAGGTAATGTTCACCGTAATGGAGATGGGACGGAACGGGTGGGCTCGGGTTGGGTCGGGTCGGGGCTCTAAGTAACCAAGAAACCAAACAGCAGCAGAAACTCAAACTCTTAAATTGAATGAAAGTGCACTATGTGCGGAGAGGCATCCAAAAATAAGAGTAGAGCGTATAATTCCGGCACAAAACCCACTTCAAGGTTCCAAAATTTAAGACGAGAGCGTTTTGTACTTCAAATGAAATATTTTCGGGGAGGAAATGTGGCTTCAACTTGACTGGGATATTAGTACATTCCTAATTTCCATGCATACAGTAACTAGAGCTATTTTAGTTACTCTCTAAAGTGCTACTTAGTTGCAGGCGCTGAAAAGTAGGCAATGCTTTGGATATTGCCATCATTAGGAACTAAGTAGGGAACTTATAATGAATTTTAATAATTATTTGTATTATTATTTTAATATTTATAGTCCCAGGATATTTCAGGTATTGGTTTCTGCCTTTTATATACTTTTATTATTTTCCCGAACATGATATGTTATTTCCCTTGAAGCATTTTGGCACAAGACCCATTAATTATCAGTTCAATGCTGCTGATGCTCTTACAAATACGTTTTGTTAATCTTTCATGGAGGAGCAGCACTTGCCGCAAATAAATCAATGTAATTAAATGCTATTAACCTCTCTGGTTTTTATATGTTTTTCGAGTTTTTGTTCGACGACAGCCACGCAAAAAACTCCCCGATTAAATGTTGCTATTTGGTTAAATGTATAGAGGTGTGTCTGTGTTGTGCGTGTTTTTTAATTTAATGTCCTTGTTAATTTCTGATTATTTTTTTCTTTTGCCTCGGGGACTTGGGCACCTGTTTTATGATCTGCTTGACTTGTAATTTGGTATTTCACAGAAACCATAATTATTTGATGTATGATTTCTTTGTTTCCCTGACACTTATTATTATAAAAAAATTATAACAAATATATATTCCGGACATGGCAGAATATAATAAATAATAGCCAATATTTGCAATGAATAAAATATGTAAATGCATGAATAAAAAAGGGTTTTTGTGGCATGCATAACACACTTTAGGGTTCCCAGCTTAAACGAGTTTTCTCAAATATGAAAAAAATGCTACGACGATTAAAAAGCTCACAAAAAATTAAAACAATTAGATATTGATATTTTAAAAATGTTTCAATTAGTATTTACCAATAATGCGGCGATTTTCGGTTACAGTCAAGCCTGACTACATTATAATGCCATTATTTTTGGTCTTACCTGCAAATAAAAGAAGATATAAACATTAGAATATATAAAAAAAAAACATTTAGAGTACATTTAAAACTATCTGTTAATCCACTTAAGCCGGGGAATGCATTCCAGTGCTTAGTATACCGATTTGGCATTCAATTTACTATTAATTAACCCCCCGGCAATTTGTATCGATTACGAATTAAATGGCATTAAAACTAACGCCGCGACGGCATTCATTATTTTATATCGCCGCCCGCAAAAGAGCTGTCCAGGCGGTGGAAGCCCCGAAAAATCGCTCCAGGATGGGGTTTGGGGTTTGCTCTGCACTCCTGCCCCGGCCAGAAATTTAATTATGAAATTAAATTAATTGAAAGTCCACCTATCACAATGGCAAACAAGAGGAAACGGCAAGCAAACAGTAAACGTTAAATATTGATGGCCTATAAATAAAGCAAAGTCCCCCAGCCACAATTCAGTCGCCGCAGAGCGCGCGCTGGGCCGCCGCCGCCACCCACCCTGCTGCTACAGGATACAGGATTGTGATTGGCGCCAGGACCCTCGAAAAGGAAGTGCGAAATTGGGGCCAGAAGCAGCAGTTAATAATGGGCAGACGCCTGCCAAAAAGTCCTCATACTCACATGTATTATGTACTGAGGGAAAAATGTTTGAGACGATTTTAAGGAACTTTTCTTAAATAATAATATGAGTAATAATACAAATACCCGTATTATTTTCTAATATAATAAATATTAAAAATCCCTCCTGAATTTAAAATAATTTAAAAGGGGGCCTAAAAGTAGGCTAAGCTTAGAAATGTACACGGAATGCGGCACCTTCATGATTTTATAAAAGATTTTAAAAAAAAACGAGTTCTGTTTATATATTATAGGTACTTCGACTTTTTCCTGTGCATTTTTGTAAATTGAATTCCTTTACAAATAAAATAACAAAATCCAGAGCATTTTCTTCCCGGAAATGATTTTCCAAGTGCATTGAGTGGCGGTCTACATGTAAATTTATACGTTGGAAGACAAAAATGAATTTATAGCAACCGCAAAAATTAATTTAAATAACCTCTTTGGTTGTTGATGTTGCCCTTGTCGAAGTTGTTGCTGTCTTTGTCGCCTTGGTTGGACTTGGCGACAAAAATGTGCAAACGAGCGACCGCAATGGGCACGCAGACGATGGAGCACGGAGCTCGGAGCACCATGGCACCACCACCTACCACCACCTCCTCCTGGTGTGTGGATCAGGGCTGGTAGTTGGAGTTCCTGGCCGGGGTGGAGGCGTGGCCGGCTGCCCAGATAAGGCACGGAAGGTTCCGCCAAGGAGCGCCAGCCACACAGAGGAGGAAAGTTTTACACGGCGCACGGAGGCAAAAAGTTTTTGCAACATCGAGGCAACATCGAGTGGCGATAAATAAGACAGTGATGCAACATAAATAAGACAATAATATGGGGAAAATCTGGCGGAACTGGCTCTGGCGCTACCATGATATATTCCCCATAAATATAGCCAAGGTAGGACGGCAGCTTAATTCTTTTTTCTTAGCTTAATTTTTTCCAGTAAGTCTGCTTTATTTTTTCTTGTCAATTGCCATTTTCTTTTTGTTATATTTTGTTATTTACAAGAAATACTAAACAAACACGTTTCCCAGATGTAAGTTAATATTTTTCCTCTAATTGGAACAGTCAGCTAAAGGCTATAGAATGACAATCGGAGGCCACAGACTGCAGCTGCAATGCAAAATGAACGATTTTGCATAAATTCAGAAACTGCCGATTCAGAGAGAGAGCTGAGAAACTTGACACCGACAACGATTAAGGAACAACTTTAAGCCCCCTGAAGTAGTTTTTGTTGTTTACATTTAACGACTCAAACAACTTTTTAAAGCTGCGAAAAATCCATTCAGAAATCGATTAAAACCCCAAATGCTGAACTCACAAAAGCCATGTTAAATCGACACTCATAAATATAGGGACGTGTGCCGTAATCCGTTTATATAAAAGGCTACAAAAATTAAATGAATATTTTGGACCAATTTTGTGCTACAAGACCGCAAAGTTTAACAAGAAAAACCAAAAAAGAAAAATAAATATATAAGAGACGTTTACATAAACAGAGCAACAGCCTGCACAACATCGAAGTTTGTAGCCCCGTAAAAAGATTGGGGTTTTGCCTCCTTAATACAGACATTATTTAAAACATTGAAGGTAGCTGAAGGGTGCACTTGGAAAATATATAAAGGCACTCTAATTTAAGGCTGAAAATATTAATTAATTAATAGTAGCTACCTTTGCTTTTTGGTTTCATTTGTTACTCATAAAAGTTTTGTTTTATTTACTCAGAAACCTTATAAAACTATTATCTTGCATAGAGATTTTGTTTACCTAAATGCTTCCTAACAAAGTTTATTTATTTATTTATTAAAATCCACTAGGTTTCCCCCCTAAATGTTTCTGTATTTCCTAACAGTGTGCACTCCTCCAGGCCCAGACTTGCTCTCTTTTGCTTGGCTTAAACTGCCGATAAGCCGGTACACCTACCACAAGCTGGTAGAACCTCCTACTTACACCCAACCCATCCATGGCCCACTGGAGAAGACCAAGTGCGAGCCAAGGCCAATTCACAGCCTGCAGGGGGCGGGATGTCTAGGCGGGGCTAACACAGACTGATGTATAGATGGATGGCTGGATGGATGGGTGAAGAGCTGGCTGGATGGATGGATGGCTGGATGGATGACTTGGTATACATACACTCATCGCCCACTTAAAACACACAACAACGATTCAAGTAAATCTGTTGTCTTAACGCATATTAAATCAGCCACAATTTGAATGGCCATTCAGCAAGTTGGCCATTGGGTATTGGCTATTTGGTGGGCTTGAGCTACGGGCTCCGGACTGAGGACTGCGGGCTGACGGCTGACGGCTGCCACTTCCCGGGGCTAAATTAAATATGCCGCACTTCAGCTGCCACTCAGGCAATGTCTCAATCAATCAATCACAGCCGGCAGCTGCCGCCGCCGCCGTCGGTATGGAATCGCAGTCCCAGTCTGGAGTCCGTAGTCTCGAGTCCTGTTCTGTCCTTGCTCGCTGCTCGCTGCTCGCAGCTCCTAGGTTAATTAAATACGCTCATAAATTCAAAAGCATGTTCCACGTTTCCTCGAGGTTGTCGTTGTTATTGAAACCGCAGAAGAGCTAGGAGTGAGGCCACAGAATGTGTCCAGCTAGAGATGGGCGTTAAATATCGATACAGGCATATGGTATATCGATGTTTTATATATATTTTATACTATAATTACTTTGAAGCAAGGAAAAATGTATTTTTTGTCTAAGAAAGATCTCGTTTCAGTGCTGGGGAATATTAATTTTAAAAGTACAATTGACAAATTAATAAATTTCGATATAAAATCGACACTATCGATATTATTAATCGATTTGGTATTGTTTTACATTTTATTTTTGAATATAATCACTTTGAAGCAAGGAGAAATGTACTTTTCATCCCGTTCCAGTGTTGGGGAATATAAATTTTAAACACACATTGAACTAATTAAATAATTTCGATATAAAACGATATATTTAATCGATTTTATTTTTTGAATTTAAATAAAAGAAAAATTCGGTTGTTTATTGCCATTCAAATTATTGACATTGTTTCAATATCTTATCGATATTTTCGATATTTTAAATATAATTGCCCATTGATTATTTACCATATCGATAACGATTAGTGTCGCTATTGAATTTCTCCTCCCTATGCCTCACTCTCTGCTTTCTTGTTCGCTTTTCGGCTAAAGCGGCACTCAGTGAGTCGTTTGAGGTTCTACGGGACTTGAGAATCGCGACTCGGGTCGGTCAATACAGAGTGCTTTGTTGCCTCAATGTGACAATGCCGCTTGAGCCCGCTTTTCAGCCTGGGCCTGGCCCGGCCAGGCCTGGTCCCTCTCCACCTTTTCAGCGCGCGAGGAGTCCTTGTTAATGCAGCTTATATCGAGGGCCACTGACTGGAGGAGGAAGGTCCTTTGAGCTTGACACTCAAGTGCTGTGTTGTTGCTCTGACGTTGCGCGACTTATTGATTGCCTGATTGAATGGCCCGCTCAGGCTCAGGCTGGGACCGGGACTGGGACTGGGACTTGGGCTCCTTGGCCTTCCGCTCCAAGTGTGAAAATATCGCCAAGGCGGGCGCCGGAGAGGGATCGGAATGCATTGTGGAGTATTTGCAGCAACACTTGGCACTCAGCCTAGACTTTGGAGAAGAAGGTGAGAAGCTGGTCTTATAACAAAGCCCCCGTGCTCGGTTCCTTCGCTCTGTTCATTTGCAACACATCGGCGAGGAGATAAAGCGCGGAGCCAAATTGATTTTTTAGTGACCTCGGGGGCCCCCGCCAATCTGTCCCTGAATTGACAAACTTCCAAGAAAACTTCCTCTTCCCTTCTTTTCGAAAAAAAAAACTTCCCTTTTATGGGATGACAACTTGAGAGCAAACTACTGAGGGCTCAGTCGTCGTTGGAAGCCTTTAAATCGAACATTCGTCTTAAATTTAATCAAGACAGAGCTAGACAGACCGTCGACCATAGACCACCGACCACAATTTAATATTTTGCAACATCTCAAGAAAGTTTCGTGGCGAATTTGTTTTATAGCAACTACGGGCGAAAGAACGATGGACCATTACCATCACCAGCCAAGGCAGGAGTGGTGGTCAGAGTGCAAAGTCTCTCGCAAGTCCACTTGACACTAATAACAGATTTTGTGGTCGCTCGAAAAGTTGTGTAAACAGTGCAACAACAGCAACTACAACTACAATTGCAGACAGCCCTCCCTTCGTTTGGGGTCACCACCCATTGGCTTTGGGGTGAGGTTCACCCGTGAGCTTAAGGGGGGGGGTTCACCCTTTTCGCTACAGGAGGAGGTTCACCCTTTTGCTCTAGGGGGGAGGTTCACCCTATTGCTCTAGGGGGGAGGTTCACCCTTTTGCTGTAGGGGGAGGTTACCACCCATTTACCGCATGCGTCCAGCCTCATTTGCGGCTGCTGTCGAGACTGTCCATCAAAGGGTTAAGTGCCTCCTGCCTGGTGCTTGGACTCTCTTTGCTCTTTGCAGATATATGATGCACCGAACACTGAAAACGGAGGACGACTCGGACGAGGGACTCGAAAAGCCAAAGCCGAGAGGCAGAGCACAAAAGTTTGCGAAACTTTACCCACCATCAAGCACCAAGCACAAGCACCAAGCACAAGCACCAAGCACCAACACCAGCAGCATCATCTTTTATAAAGTTTGAGGACCATTCGGATCAAATGTCTGATTGATTGCACTGTAATGGCGATGGAAGAGCCACGTCTAATTAATCAGCTCAGCCCATCGTCTACTAGTTAGAGCCAATTAGGACAGAGAAAGAGACTGAGACGGGGAGGGAGAGATTGAGGCTGAAATAGAGGCTGGAACAGAGGCTGAGACAGACACCGAGACTGAATAAGAGCCGGAGACAGAGACTAAGACAAGGCTGAGACTGGGAAGGAGACTGAAGCAGAGCGAAATGTGGAAAGTTGAGTGCGGTAATAATGGTCAGTTAATCTGGAGACGCGTGGATGCTGGCTGGGGCGCTATCGAATTAATAAATTGAATATATCATCATGCCCATGGGGACGGGGGGCTCCGAGGTTTGGCTTTACGGAGAGAAAGACAGAGAGGAGCGGGAGCTGGAGTCCCATTAAAAATGAAAACTTGTCGGCCTACGGACTTTGGCGGCAGTCATAACTTTGGCTTTTACGGCCCCGCGCAACCAGCAACCCGCAGCGATGGCAGATAAAAGGAGCTCCAAGCTGGGAGCTCTGGGTATTTTGTATATACACGAAAAGTGGAGAGAACTTTCCCCATCGACCTTGAAACTTCCCAGAGTCAGAGCCGAGCGGCAGCAGATATCACATCCTGCCCGAAAAATGCCTGTAAATTGTATTGCGGAACGAACGAAGGAACGGGGGTAGGCCTAGACAATGCCCCGGGCTCCGCCAAGGACCCCTATATTTCATATGGGGGTTTTTCTGGAGAACCCCGGTATTGTGGGTAGCGGTGCCCCCCAGGCCAAAAGCTGCTAAATTATTTTGTTATTGCCAGGCAAAGGCACGGTCCTTTATGAAGGCGGCACGGCCGCACGGCAGGGACGCCTGCAATGACAGTAAGCGTTAAGTACGAACAAAGTGAAAAGTATTGCCCGTGCGGACCCAGAGTACCCGTCCCCGTCCCCTGCAAGTTTTTTAGCCCACCAAGAGCCAGAGCCAGAGTCCTCACCCTTTTGCCTGGGATCCTTCTCCTCTCCAATCCCCGGCTCAGACCCATCAGCCACAGCGTCAAACAAAGCACTTGAAGTGAAACTTTTGCTGGCTTTTTTCGCTTTGTCTTTACTTAACTTTGGTGCGCTGCAGTTGCCAACTGCAGTTCCAACCGGGGTTTGGAAGGGCGACGAGCTAACCTAAAGGATACCCTTTTTCTTTAAATATATGCAGAAATTAGTGGGAAATGGAAAACCTTAAACTAAAGCTTGCCTTAAGGGCAAGTATCGCCATCCTAAAGATCTCCAGAGGTCAGAAATTAGTGGAAATTAAAGAACCTTTAACTAAGACTTGCTTTAAAGACACTGCAAATCTTCCTGAAGATCTGACGACCTCAAAGGTTTGTGGTTTAAAATCTAGAACCCCTATAAAGCCTCAGATCGTACTACCCTTTGTTAGGGCAACACAATAACTCCTTACCGCATCGACGCCCACTTCTGCGCCTTTCCCTTTGCTAAACGCAAACATCATCTCGGCATTATTACATTCCGTCGCCGGCTTGGGCTCGGGCTCAGCTCTCCTCGACGGTAAAAGAAAAGTTTTGCGCCAACTTCTCGCCCTTACCAAATATATTCTCTCTCTCTCTCTCAACTGACAGAGGGAGAGAGTTACTTAATTTACCTGCAACTACCTGGCCAAATACGCACCTGGAGAGGGTGAGAGCTCTGCTCAGACTTCCTTAAATTAAGCGGATTTGCACAGGAAACAAGAGCACAGCTGGCTCACTTGGAACCTTTCATATTAATCCTAATTCGATTATTGATTGACTGAAGCTTAGCTCAATGCAGCTCTTAGAAATCTCTTTTCATACAGAAATTCTATGTTCCTAGCTATATTCCCTTGACTATGATTAATCTCTAAGGTTATCTGGGAACTATAATACACATTCCTTGGGAATGGAGTCCTTATAAAGGTTTTCCTTCACCAGAAACACCTGAATCTGATGGCCACAGGATATGCATATCTGTCAAATTTAAAACGAATTGGAAGCCGATTATGAGCAATCAATGAGACGGAGACGGAGACGGAGATGGAGCCCGGCATTCAATGGCCAACACTCCATGGGTAATGTGTGGCGACGGCGGCCTAATGATTTATCTTGTTAGTGTCCCACACAATCGTCTGGGTAACCCTTTTTCCTGCCAGTCGACCTGCGAGCCACACACAACCCATCATTCCCGGTCCCAACTCTTACGACTAATATGGAAATGGATGGAGGACAAGGAGCAGGAGCCCGCTTTTGGGTGAGTTTTTGAAAGTTAGTGAAAAACACATTGAAAGCCAGGTAGGAGGAGACCTAGTTGGGACACAGCCGGGGCTTTTTTCTCTCTATTCATTTTGCAGTTTTGAATGGAATAGGAATAGAGTCCCCATACGAGTTCAGGGGGGCACCGGCACAGGCAGCAGCAGCACCGGCACTCGTTAGGGCATTATGTAAAAGGAATTTTTCATTTACGCACATTTCAATGATAGCCCGGACTAGGACCGGCTTTTTGGCCATTGAAACAACTTTCTGCAGCGACAAAATCGAGCCGGGGGCCCCCGAGAGAGTATATACTATATATCAGAGAGAAGAGAGACACACTAATAAGAGGACTTTTTGATGGTCCATGGATGGTCGTGGTGCTGGAACGCAATCGAAATGCTACTGCTGCTGCATGCCGAGCACTTAAATGACTCAAATCAATCAAAAGAAAAAGTTTTGTGCCTAGAGTACGTCGTCCTGGCCAACTCAAGGACCAACTCTCGGCACAAACGGAACGCAACCTCGGGCGGGAGTGACAGCTGATGTGGGTACCGGTTACCAGTATACGCTGCGTATACGTTATATGTCTGCAATTTGAAAATAAATAATTTATGACCTCTCAATTTCTGGTGTTTTTCTGGTCGTAGCCGCCACATTTGTTTAGACCTGAATGGGGACCAGAATTAAAGAAGAGCCGAAGCCGAAGCTGTGCTATTAGCAAGGCTCCTGCTCCTGCCTGTGCGAAATTCAATTAAAAGTCCAATTGTGTTTTGAGTTTGCATGGAATATACATATGTTTGTTAAGAATTTAAATCAAATTACTCTATTGCGTCAACATCACAGCAAGCTTTGGTAGAAAAATAGTAATTCTATGGGCTCTCTGGAATTAGGTTTGTTTTATTAACAAAATCAAGTGGACACTCTTTTCCTAAAAACAAACTACACACAGCCCAATAGGCCTTTTGCTACAATTAAGAATTTAATGAATATTTAAAATCGATCAATATTGAATTATAGTGAGAAATGAAAAGTTTTTCAATCAACCAGAGAGAGTTTTTGGCTAAAGTCCGAGATAAAAGCCCTGCCATTTGGCTGTAAAATGTAAGCCAAACTCCTGCCCACTCTCCAAGTAAATCCGAATTATGGAAGCCACAATGCCTAAGAAAAGCCACTTTTCGGCCCTCAAACTGGCCACGAATTGAAATGCATTTGCATTCAAAGCAAGCTAAGAAATATGTATGTTTTGGGAGCCGGAGAGCTTGAGAGATGTGAATGTACCGAATACTGAATACCGAATGCCGCATATCAAATGCATGAAAAACCCCGAAAAACTCCCATTGGAAAACTAATAAAAAAGTAAAGCGAGAATGGAATATATGTGGCAGGAACAAGAAATCAGACAAAAACCGAAGAAAGGTTAAGAAAAAGACACAGCACAACAAACAAACAAAAAAAATGAGAGAGAAATAAAGAATAATAACAAAATCGACAGCGCCACGAAGATACAAAAATATATAAAAAGGAGAAAGAGAGCAAGAAAAAAACTAAATAAAGGCGGGAAGGAGAAAATCATAAAAACGATATGAAATTTATGCGCATATTTCATTTCCTCTGGCTGAAAGGTTGCTTCCTGCATTCAAGCCAGCCAGAGAGTCATCCAGCCCAGCCCAGCATCTTCCAACTGCCTGCACACACTCACTCTGTGTGTGTGTGTGTGTTGTCCGTTTCTTGTAACGTTTTATTCGATATTTTCTTTACATTTTCATGTGCTGCCTGCGTTTTGTTTTCCTGCGGTTGTTATGATGATACCGTGCCCTCTATACTCTATGCCAGCACCATCGACACCGCCACCGCCATTCGACTCGGTTCGGGGGCCCACAACTTCGGGTACATCTCCTATCTTCTGCACTTTATCGCCGCTTTCCGTGTGTGTGACTTGCATTTTCAGTGGAGTGCCTCTCATTTAGCCTGATGATTCAATTTCCAAATTAGATTCTCAGCATTAGACACCTGACTTAACGGAAATCATTGTGACTAAGTATAATTTGATTTTCACTTGGAAAAAGTAACTGTAGAAATGATAAAGAGGTAACTGGAGATCAAGTATAACATATACATATGTAATACTCGTTATCTACAAGTGAAATATACAGCAAGTGCATTTATATATAATTACACTGATACCATTTTTTAAAAAGCAAACAGGTTACAACAAATATTTAAATTCATTATTAACCGTAGCTTCTACATGTTATCTTCATACTACATGGTATCTACATGTTAAATATATATTAACTGCAGTTAAAATATTTATACATGAATAATATTGCAACCAAAAATAATAAAATATCTTTGAAACTATCTACATTTTATAATATTTACATATAAAAGATAAAGAGGTAATCGGTGGTCAAGTATAACAAATAAACTGGCTTCTACATAGTAAGACTCGTTAACTACAGGTTAGATTTACAGCAAGTGCTTTTATATGTAATTACAAAGGATATTACTATTTTTTCAAATGCGAAAATGTTAAATAAAAATTTTTATATATTTTTAACCGTAGCATCTACCTGTTATCTACATACCACATGGTATCTGCATGTTAAATATATATTACTTGCAGTTAAAATATGTGTACATGAATAAAATTGCAACAAAAAATATTAAAGTATCCTTGTAACTATCTACATTTTATAATACGAGTATTTACATGAAAAATATTGGAAATTTGCACCAAATGCATTTTTTTTTTCCAGGAGTAAAAAATGTAACCCATCCTTGTAATAAAAATCTGACCCCAACATTGCTTTAGCTTTTCTAGATTCCTAGTTCTGTTCGCAGCTTGTAACCTTATATATTTTCCCTATTTTTTTTTTTTTTTAGTTTCAATGCGGTTTCTTCGCGAACATCCATTTTTATTGCCACCTCTGGCACGACTCGGCTCAAATTTCCTGTCCAATCTGACCCTGATGGCCTGCGATGTTGCCGCTCTTGTCCGGGATATTGATTCGGAGCGCGATGCTAATGCTGGTCGGCGTATTCCCGCCCTCCTTCTCCTCCCTCCTCCCGGCTCCCCAGCGACCTGTCCCGCTCCGCTCTGCTCTTGTCTCCGATTGACATGCCGTGCCTGACGTGCTGGCTGGAAATCTTGCCAGTCCCAGTCCCAGTCCCAGTCCCAGTTCCAGTCACTGCTGCGCCTGTCGTAGCACTTTGTGTGGCCCGTTAGCGTCGTAAAATATTTGCCATGATGCCGGAGCGGAGCTCTCTCTACCAGACCAGGCCAGGCCCAGCCCACATTGGATGCAGTCACGCCCGCAGGTACACTAAGCACCTCTAACCCCACACATTCCACATATTGGCTGACTTGTTCCCAGAAAAAAGTCCAAAATAAAAGAAAGAAATCTATAGTAAAAGTCTTTAATATAAAAGTAAAAAGAAAGAGTGCCTATCTACTGTTTTGACAAGGGTATATCTGGGTTTTAAGTCATAAAAGAGGGTTTTGAAGAATTCCAAGGCATGTTTCTTAAGAAACTAAGAAACTAACAGGATAAGAAATATATTAAGACATTTTTGATGCTTGATAATTATAAAGCTTGAGTATTTAATATAAAAGTCACCAGAGTTCCTTCTGGAATACTTCCTCTTAAAGTCCCCAAAAAGTAGGCCATACTTTGTATTTTTATTTGCTTTTACATTTAATTTTATATGCTTTCTCTCATTAGTTTGTATTTATATGAATATATATATTTATGTTTGCTTCCTCTAAAACTCTCTTTATTTTTTAAATTTCAAAATCCATACCAGCAACCACCTGCTGCCGCTGACTCTTTGGCCATTTAATGCATTACGTGCATCGAAAAACTAAGCGCCAAAAAAATCGCAGTCTCAGTTTGAGTCCAACTCTAAGCTGAAATTAAATTATATTGCCAAGCGGAACGGTGCCAATGGACGGGAGCCAGCCAAAGCCATCGGAATGGAACCAAGACGGTGGACCACTCCTGTTCCTGCTCCAGCTCCAGCTCCAGCTCCTCCTGCACAGCAGCCCCTAAATTACCGTCATATATAACGCGAGCGAATTTCCTTTTGTCACGACACTTCCCCCAGCCGCCGAGCCGCCTCAATTGCCGTTTTCATCTCAATCTGCCTCCGAGGAGGAAAAGTTTACCCGGCTAATTTCCACTTGCACCTACGCTGCCGTTGCTGCTGCTGCTGTTGCCGCTGGTGTTGCTCCAGACGAAGGAGGCGACGATGAAGTGATTGAGGCAACAAAAGATGCAATAATTTATGCCGCAAGAACGCATAAATCTGTCAAAGTTGCTTAAAAATTATATAAAAATAAATAAAAATCCACGAATGGAGAAGCGTTCAGGCGCATCGAACGGTGGTGCTGGTGCGGAGGTGTAAGGGAGCTGGGAGGCTGGGAGGCTGGGAGCTTGGGGGAAAATAAACAAATGAAAGACAAAGCAAAGACATTGTGTATATACATCGTATATATATGTATTTGGATAAACGCCGGGCAAAAGCATAATGTGTTTTATTTTTCTTGGCTTTTTTGTGTTTTGTGTGTTGCCTGTGTGCTTGGAATCCCCACTACACATCTTCATCTGGCAGTAAACAAATTAAATTATTTATCGTTAATTGTTTTCTTCTCCGCTTTGTGCCGCCAGCTCAAAGAAATGCTTCTGCTCCGGTCAGCCATGCTCTCTCAAGCGTCTGCAGATGGAGGAGTGTGGCCAGGAGGGGATTGGACTGGGAATAGGAATAGGATAGGCGGCAATAGGAATTGGAATATAGCACGGGGATCAGCCGGCCGTTCGTCAGTTGTCAGCTCATCAAATTGTCTACTTTCTGCTGATTTAAGTAGTCGTGTGGGCCCATTAAAAATAAGCACCGCCACGGCAGTAAATCTTGGCGTCCTCCTCTCGGTCTTTAAATGTCGTACTATATACAATGTATATATATTCTTCGGTCTCGCCTCGCCTCGCCTATTTGTTTGTATTCACGGCAATATCGGGTATTAGAGGGGGCTTTACAAATGCAGAGATGCTGGGAATAACCTCTCCGTAATCCGATTGTTTGGGAGACGGAATTCACACTTTACACTTGTCACGAATGGGATTTATGCCAAGAAAAGTCCATCTAATAAATGGGGTGTGTCCAGATTTTAGCTTAAGTCTTATTTAAATTGTAAAAAGCTTTCGATAATTTATCGATATAATCGATTGGGATACTTAAATGTTGAATAACTATAGCGAAATACTAAAATAAACTTGAATTAATAATGTTTTTTATATTTGATCAATGTAACCGATATTTTGCAATCCAAATCAAACTTATATTGGAAAAATCGTTTGATAATTTATCGATATTATCGATTGGCATATTTTAATGCTCAATTACTATGGCGAAACAATAAAAAACACTCAATTTAACTATGTTATTTATACTCAACCAATATAAGCATTATTTCCCCATCTACAGCGAACTTAAAATGAATAAAGCGTTCGATAATATAACGACATAACCGATTGGCTTTTTAAAGTGTTATAACTTGCGAAATAATCACTTTAGCAATGCTTTTAAAATTTTCCAACATTTTATAGTGACACAAACAGAACAAAACAATATTTTCTATTTCAAATATACGACCAAAAAGCCAAAAATAAACTTAAAGACTGTAACTTTAGTTTCCCGACTAGCTGTGTGTGTGTGTGTGTGTGTTCGCCTGTTAAAGGGTGCATTTAGTTGTCACTCGAACTTTTCGATTCAATAAACACAAAATGCTTCTTGCTTGGGGCAATGCCCAAAACTTGGAAGGAAAAGGGAGAAATATTGGCACATTGTGACAGCTATCTTACTTCCAGGAAGAAAGATAAAAAGAAGTCGGAGACTTGTGCTCCGCCCCGGGAAGCCTCCAACTAAATTTGTTTTGCAGCCAAAAAATTCGATTAAGTGTTACACTTCAATGTGCTTTGTGTTTCGATTTTAACATATAAATCTAGAAAATGTACAACAGATTTAGTTTTGCTTTTGTTTTTCGCCTTCTTCGACTTATTGAGCTCGTGTTAATACATTAGCATTCAGAGGGGTTTTACAACTGCCTTGGTCGTGTCTTCCCAGATAAAGTTTAACGAGTTTTTAATGGTTTTGCTACACAAAAAAAAGTAGAGAGAAAAAATTCGTTTAGTGCTTAAGCACTTTCCCGCCAATTTCAGACGAAATGCCAACAATATGTTATGCATTTTAATTGTTGTGAGGCTCTTTTGATGATCCAAACCTCCGCATCAGCAGCAGCGGCAGCGGCAGCTGGCAGACAGAACATAAACTCTAAATCCAGCATTGGGCCAGAAAGTCGGGCCCAGATTAGACCCCGAGGTTTTTTGAACTTTCCCCCCATCTCCGTCAACTAATTAGTTTTGCATTTTTAACAACCGAATCGCGGTAATGGAGCAACTGGGAGGGACCGACAGGCAACAAATGGAGATTGCTGCTGCACGGAGAGAAAATATCAGAAAGATGGGTCATTAATTGGATTTTTCTTTAATTTGTAGGTGCTTCTTTTTAAGATCCAAAGCCTTGAAGGGGTCTGTGAAGAATTCCTAAAGGGATCAAGCGGGAATCTATTGGATTTCAAGGTGAATATTAAAGTTAGTCAGCTTTGGAGGCTACTAAGGAGGAAGAGGTGCCATCCCTTCTGAAACAGCATCCTTTCTTCCTTTAACAATACATTTTTCTATTAAATCTATGCAAATTATTTTCTGTATACTCCTAATTTCCCAGTTTTCAACAAAGCTTCAAAAAAATCCCCAATATTTATTAGAAAAGTTCAGCAAATAAAACTATTTGCAAAAACCGAAAAAACCTCAAATCAAATACGTCAGAAAATATGTGTTGTGTTGTGTGGTTTTGATTTTATTTTTTACCGTGTCTGTGTGAGGCCAAAGAGAATCTGAAACCGAAAACTAATGCCTGGAAAAACAAAGTTTTGCGCAAAAACCGCTAAGAGCGCGCTGTCAATCAAGCGGCCAGACACACTGCACGTTAAGTTTTTGGGAGCACAAGCACCCAGCAGCCAGCAGCCAGCACCCAGAGCCCCAGCCACCACCTCTTCCTCCTCTCAGTTACCCCAGCTTGGAGCTTGGAGCAGCCATAACACACCACCGCAAGCCCAGACTTTGCTCCGGAGTGGCGCTGTCAGGTATGGCATGAATCGCCATGGGCCTCGAACCTCGAAACCCAAACCTCGAAGCAAGCGAAGCCATATGGAAGCCGGTCCTGGTTGTGAAGCTGCTGCGTATCGATGGACCAGAAATCCAGCCGGCATCCGTCTACGTGACTGTTAAAATTCCGGCTCACGGATTCATAATCTTAAATGCAGGATTGAATTAGGGCAAAACTGTTATAAAGAATAGCAAAGCGCGCTGTCCATAAATAATAAGAGAACTATCTAACTATGCTATTCCTCAAGCCGTTTAGCTAGCTGAATCCTACACCGAGGATATTTCTTTGGCTGCTTTAAATAATATTAAAAACTATTTGTTCGAACAAAAGAGAAGGACCTCTTCTAACTCTAAACACTTACGACTCTTTCACTCAGGTAATTGCTGGCTGGCTGGCTAAAACCTGGCAGATTTGTACACATTTTAATGTAATTACATTAGGGAAAATTACATTAAATAATAAGAGTGACAGGCCAAAGTCGCCCCGCCAAATGACAGCCAATTTGCCAGCACGACCACGACCACGAGCACGAGCTCGAGGACCACTAACCACACGAAGACAAACCAAACCCAGCCAAGCCAGGCCAGGACAACATCAACTCGAGTCAAGTCAACTCAAGTCAAAGTGAGGGAAATCCAGGAGAAGGCAGGGGCCAAACTCTGACGTCTCGTTACGTTTGCTTTTTACAGAATTCGACACTTGAAGTCTAATAAATAAGTTATGACAGTGACCACCGAAATGTGCCGCTTCCACTCCCATTTCCATTCCCATTCCCGCTGCAACTTCCGCCGGAGGCTGGACATCGATGCCGGGGGAGAAGTCACCTTGAGTGGTTCAGGGGCCATTGTTAATAGCCACTGATGCCGCCTGAACTTTGGCCCGGCAAACCGTATATCTTGTTGGGGAAAAGGAAGAGATATGTTCGAATTGCTCTCGGTACCGGCACCGGCACCAGCACCTAGTCCTGCCTAGACTCTGACATTTCTGTTTGCTTTTCCCCCGCCTCTAATGATGCGACTTCTTGTCAGCGGCTGGCTAATGGGCTGTGGGCTGTGGGCTGCGGCTCGGTCTTTGGCCTGTCCAGGTGTCCGGCCGGGGCTCAAGGTGTTGTCATTAAAAATGATAAATATATTGTGTAATAAAATGAACGGACAGCGTGTTCCCCGGTTTGTCGCATCAAGGACGACAAGATTGTCCCTGTCATCTGGGATTGTGCCTTGGAGCTGCGATCTGCCTGCTGTCTGCCTGCCTGCCTGCCAAGTTTGCCGAGCTGACTAATTTGAGAGAAGAAAAGTGCCGATGATTGTGCCAAAGGGAGGAAGGAAGTGTGCTTTTCTACAAGTTACG
Organism: Drosophila rufa; assembly: GCA_018153105.1. Lineage (NCBI taxonomy): Eukaryota > Metazoa > Arthropoda > Insecta > Diptera > Drosophilidae > Drosophila > Drosophila rufa. Next base: position 9,300,096 of record JAECXS010000123.1, on the reverse strand, counting down.
TGCTTGCAAAATGTATATATTTTCACTTTCTTTTGCAAGTTTAATTTTTTAGATAAGACCACTTGACATTTTCTTGCCTTCTTTATGGTTACCTTATCATAAATTGTGAAATTTTCTTGGTGAAAAGTAATTGAAAAATATCTGCAGAAATATTTTCTTTAGATGGTTAATGCTCGGGCGATATGTATATTATATATTAGTGTTTTACTGATATTATTTGCATTGCTGTTACATTTTTTGAACGCATAATTAGCGATACAAAATTATATGAAGAAATATTTGCATCAAATAATTTATAAATACTGGAACGCCATGTACTTATAAGAGATATTCTAAAGAGTGAAGTGACTTATTAGTTGATTTTCTTTATTTACTGTGTTATTCAATTTTTTAAACATAATTATTATTATTATAATGTATATTATTATTATTAGCGAGATAGTTAGAAAATATCTAGAGCATGTATAAAAGGATATTCTAAGGAGTGAAATGATTTCTCAGTGGATTTATTTTATTTACCATGTTATTTAATATTTCAAAGACTAAAGTATCTAATCCGTTTTTGACTAATTTTATTTACTTTGCCATTACATTTTTCTATCCCAAGGGATTTTCAACATAATTAGCGATGTAATGAGTTGTAAAAATCAAACAATTAGGCACCCGATAGCTGGTAAACCACCAAACTATCAAACTATCATGATTTGTCACGGCTTGATGGATAATTTGGAGCAAAAAAAAAAAAAAAAAAAAGTGTTAAATATTCACTAGAAAATTAAACTAGGTGAATGAACAATTATTGTGTAACTTTCTAAATGAGAACACACACAGCAACCCCCACTCGAATGTTTTTGTGAAATCACTACAATATATCAATCCGCCGCTGCTGATGTCAAAATGATTTTAGTGCATTCCATGGGAAGAAGGGCCCTTCAAATTTAATGAGAATGATTGCCATGAGGGAGCCACTTGCCACTATTGGGGCATTGGGAGCGATCGAAGTGCTTGTCGGCACATGGCATAGATTACGCGTGACCCCCGCGCCAACGAGAGATGTCTGATTGCCGCCACATAACAGATGATTGGCATAACAGTATTTGGCGGCGGTGCCCAGTTTCCTCCCAGCTACCAGTGACCAACTCCCAGCGACCAACTCCTCGCTTTTAGTTTCCAGTTACCAGTTCCCAGTTGGCTGTGAAGTGGAGCGAATAACCAGGCCCACGGCAAATAAACGGCCAACACAGCCAACGGCCAAGCGGCCAACAAAAGCGACTAACAACACGTGTCGGGCCTGCTGCTGTGCCTTTGTTTGTGGGCCAGAATCTGGCAGCGGTTGGTTTTTCGGCGGCCCCGCCGTCGAATCATGCAACAATAAATCCAAAACAAAAGCCGAAAAAACATTCACTTAACAAGGCTCATAAGTAACATGACAATTATTGGCTTCTAACATACGAGTCGCGTTGGCTCAGGGGAGTAATGTATACTAAAATAACAGGAAGGAGTGCTGTGTACAGGTAAAAGGGAGTGCTTTGGCGGTGGAATGTTCTGTGCAGTCTACTTTATATATACTATTATTTGAATTGGAATAGAAAATGTATTAAAGAATTTATATTGAATAGAAAAATATAGTATTTATCGGCATAAATGGCAGCAATAAATAATATTTCCTCAGAAATTTTTGGATATATGTATACAAATTGCATAATTCATATATTTTCTTACACTTTTAATATATCGATCATTGCGATAAGTTATCGATATTTCATTGTTATCAAATGGTAATTATGATATCACAATAAATATCGAAAACTACAGATTTAAACTTTCCGATTACCTTATTAATACATCGATATTTTTGGTATAATTTCGAGCAATAATTTGAATTGGCATCGATAAAAATCGGAAAATATCTAACCGCTATTATTATGGAAAACTAAAAAGTATTGTTTATTTTCTATTACGCTATGAATACATCGATAAATAAATATATGTATGATATATCGATCGTTTCGAAACGTATTAAAGGATAAAAGGTCAAGTCATAGTATAAGCCACGTTTAGTATATATTTAAAAAAAAGTAACAATTGTTTGATTTAAAAAATGGAATTCTTACACAAGGCTTTCGGATAATAAGGAACAAATTAATCGATATACCATGCCTACATAATGTACACCCTTAAAATATCGAATTTCCCATTCAAGGGCAACCTATCGATAATGATACACCAATATTTCTCTACCCTTCCCAGGTCCTACCTTAATTAAGCCCATCTAAGTCACCTTTGGGGCACCCCCAATCGCTCGCTAATGAAGTTAATTGCTTCGCCATAAGACTATTAGCATCGCCCTGCGACGACCGTCGTCTTGCCACTAACCAAACTGTTTACACATCGCCAGTTGGTCACTCGGGCATGGGATCACCCACGATCGACGGGAGCCACATCACCATATACTCGTACATACATGCATATTACTTGCATAATCACCTATCGCCGGCTGATGGCTCCTGAGTTATGGCTCAATTAAATCCGAGTGCATGCAGCTGCTGCCGTTGACTTGGCGAATGGCATTCATTACTCATTCTAATTATTCAAACACACACTTTTCCGCCCTTGGACAGGTACAGGTGAAGGTGAACCGCATTCGCTGAAGGGCTCAGAGACCAGAGACCAGACCGGACCTCAGCAAACAGTTCTTATAATTATTAACGTGTTACCTGCAACGAGAGAGAGAGAGAAAGAGAAAAAGGGAATGAGAATGGGAATAAATTCAGTATTCAGGTGGAGAACGAACTAACTGTCGGCCCATTAACAGGTATTTTTCCCGGGGATGAGCGCCAGCAACGTTGCGTTGTAATGGATGAGGAAATAATTTGTGCTACGAGTGCTACATACGAGCATAGTATGGCGTAGTGTCTGTCCTATGGCTTTTTGTGTTATTACTTTTATTTTTGTTTTCGATTTTTATTGGATTTTTAATCAAAAGACAAGCTGGCGCTGGCGCTGGCGGCGGACGCCCTTTACATGTGCTATGTAGGTCATCTATGATGGACGTAGCCTCCGTCGCCGCAGCCGCAGCCGTATCGCTGTTCGAGTTCACAAAGTTCACGCGGAGCCGACACGCCATGCCACACATAGGCACATGGAGGAGGTCCGTCTTTGCGGATCGGGGATCGGGAAGCAGCCAGCCTAGCAGCTGGAATGGGAGGGCCATCCAAGTCAAGTCGAGCCAAGCCTACATGGCCCGTCAACGGGTTGCCTTCTGCCTTCATCTTTTTTTTTTTTTCTGTTTTTTTTTTTTTTTTTTTTGGCATTTTGATTGGCTTTCGTGTAGCGTAATGTCGAGCACGGTGCTCAATGTGGGCCGTTGTCGTGTCCGGAAGCCGGTCTGCGTCTCACCACCTGGCGGGTAGACCGACCCAGCTATGTATGTATGGAGGACCCGTGACCTTTGTCACAACTGTCAATTATGCAATAAAAAATATCCTGAATTAATAAAGGAAATAAAGGTGCAGAAAGGCGGCACCGGCGAAAAACAAAAAAAACGAAACAACCTCTCGGCTACAAATTATGGGGTTGAACTAAAGCGGGTAAAGCTAAAAAAAATTGTATAGGCTATATTTATAAAGCAATATGTCGGGTTTGGCCAACATTGAACAATTATCTTTGAGGGGCTTTGAAGGGAAAAAGGGAGGACTTTTAAAACAGCTGAGTAAGCTAACTAAGGAGTAAAAGTTTTTTAGAACAAGGTCTAAGCATTAGAAATTTAGTTATAATTTTTCTAATATTTTTAAAAGCTATTTAAAGCCTTATAATTACACAAAGGGGTTGTAGGTGGCAAAGGCCAACCAGACAGCTCTGAATAAATACAGCAATCAACTGAAATATAGAATCTCGTATTTATTTACATATCTAGGCACATATATTCAATAATTTCCATAATATTTCTGTATTTCTATTAGCAATCAACTCGTTCTCGTTTATCAATTGCAAATGGAAATCATTGATTTCCACATTTCCCGATTTCCCGTGTAATATTGAAAGCGTAAATCAATGGCAGCAATGGCAAAGGCCAAATCAAAAGGCAGGCGGACAGGCGGCAATTGGAATTATAAAAAGTTAATCACAGCTAACACAAATGAGTGGCACTAAATCATCCATTATCCGCTAACAAATAGATAGGGCCAGGAAAAGGGCTCTTTTATTGTTGATTCTGGGCTAAAATTAATTTGCAAAACTGCAGCAATCGTCGACGACATTCCGTTCCGCCATAATCTGCAAACACCAATATTCGCCATAAACAAAAAGCAAAAGCATACGCCCTCGGAGGAGATCCGTGATGAATAATAAGCGATTAGCGACGGAGATGATGGGGCTCAGCTGCCAAGGCAAACACGTTTAGTGATTCACCCATATTTTCGCCTTAACTTCTCCGAACCCAAACCCAAACCCGAACCCGAAAGAAAGGGGAGAATCTCAAAGCAAAACTCAGTGTGAATCCTAAAGCCTATGCCGCCGCCGCCTCGGGGGAGAGCCCAAATCAATTCTGCGACAATTTGAAATCCGAGCAGACTTTTCGTTTCGGGGCCCCCAAGGGGAATACCGAAATATACCCAAAACATTTGCCATACGCTCCCCCGAGGCCCTGATGAGCTCAGCAGCGTGGCAAAACACCTACGGACAAGGGACTAGGTGTCCTTAGGAGACCCAAAACCCACACCCACTCCCTCTAGCCACTCTCGTGTGGGTAAATAGTCGGCATGTGTCTATAAAGCAGCCGGTGTCCGTCCGACCTGGCCAATATATATATTTATGCATGCAACAAATAATAGAGCAACTTGACTTGCCGCCAAGAAGGCGGAAGGAGCAAGGAGTCCTAGAAGCACAAGGGCGTAGAAAAGTTGGAACTTTCTTCTGTGTGTGCAAGACGAGAAGGAGTGTGCGAATACGCCTCCGCCTTTGACGGAGCTAATCAAAGGTTCGGATTGCCCCTCGGCCCATTCCCAGCCAACACACACACACATGCTCCAGTGCCTGTGGGTCAAGTTGCCAGGACAACTCTGGTTGATTACAATCACCCAAGGCGCCCAGAGAAAATACATGGAATACAGGGATAGATACAAGAAATTCCAAGAATTTTGTCAGTGTTTTTTTTTTTTTTTTGAATTTTATAAATGGAAGAACTCTTTTGTAATATTAATTAATTTTTGTATTAATTTGTTACTTGATATTTAAAGTATAATACTTTTTCCTACTGTCTTATGCTACATAATGATGTTATTTAAAGTCAGATGCAAGCACTGAATATTAACTTGGGAATTATAAGCGAAAAGTTTTGTTTCTTTATAAAATTACCACAACTATGGAAGGAGCTAGCGTGGGGGAAAATGGTACATATTAATTCTGATATAACTGCTATTTATCTAAACGTTTATAAACGAATTTTTTATAAACTCTATACTTTTGAATAATTATAAATCTATCTACAATCTCCGTAAATCTATAAGTGAATAACACTTTCTCGACTGATACGTCCTGTATTTCCTTGGAATCCTTGCAACTTAACCCGCTCAGTGTTTACAATCATCCTTGCTGATAACCTCTGCCTTTGGCACTCACGTTTTTTGTTGGCTTGTGACGCCTCTGCAGCAAAGTGTTTCTCTAACCGCAAATTTTGGTCTTTTTGTTGCTCTGGACTCGGGGATTCTGGATTGCAGGATTGCAGGATGATTGTGGAGACCAGAGAGGAGACCCGGCTTCTGGATTTTGCCGGCAATTTGGTGTATTCATTTTGGTTCGTGGTGGCGATGGCGGCGGCGGCAACCGACTATTTTGCCCCCTTTTTTTTTGCATCATTTCCTTGGACTAACGATCGGAGTGGTAAAATCTGTTGCGCGGCTACTTAAGTCCCAAGGAGGAGCAGGAGTTGGAGCAGGAGGAGCAGGCAATAAATATTTATTATGTTCGCTGCTGTCGCATGTCTGGGATTCCTCCGTTCCGATTGCCTTGTTCGGCGCTCAGTGTTCGGTCTGCTGCAAGGAATTTGCTGACTGACAGATAAAAGCAAATCGCCCGATGCAAAAAATCTCAAAAAAAAAAAAAAACGGAGAGAGAAAGAAAGTGCGAGTTGGGCGCCGCCCCTTACACTTGTCTACAGCTTTGGGGTTTTCTCTGCTGTCTCTGCTTTATTTTTTCTCTCGTTTTGTGCCGAGGAGGGTGCGTCATAAAATGCTTTGACTCAGCAGCAGCAGCAGGCTTGCAGGCATTCGCTCACGAATATGCAAAGTGAAAAGGATTTCAGATGAATTTGTTATGCGCATTTTGATGTCATTATCCTTAAAAGTCATTGGCCTTTCGCCCCTGTCATCCGCATCATCATCATCATCCTCCTCGTCGTCGTCGTCGACGTCGCCACCGTTTAGAAGAGACTCTTTGCAAAATGCCAACTAACCAATTTCGAGTCATATCCATGATTTAGTTGGGTTCACTCGAGTGTGAACAGTGAACCCTCAAATAAATGAACTTTTTGGGGTTCTTTTGGAGTTTTTTAAAGATTTTTATCTTTGAGATTAAAAGGGAAAGGTAAGGGCTTTGGGTAAAGTACTCGCTGTTGAGGTTTTTCTCAAGTTATTTTAAGAAATATATCTAAATTTCTGTTTATTAATTAATCTTTTCATTCATACATTTTACAGTGTAACTAAAAATATAAAACAAAAGAAAAACCCCAAGACTAAGCCTGTTTGCAGTCAATAAGCTTATTTAGTTTAATACCTAGAGTGGTTTTCAGTCGATTTTATTTACTAAATGATGCAAATATTTATATATATTTTTCCCTTTACTATTTTGTTTTTTGTTTTCTAGTAACTTTTCCTGCAAATCAGGCCAGGTGGCAATGGTTTAATCTGGTTACTTTCTTTGGTTAAGTACTTTCCCAACCCACACCCACCTTCCCTTCCCTTCCCCAATCGATTAGCACCCGAAAGAGCCGAGGAAATAGCAGCTCCATGGAGCGGATATGGATGTGGATATGGGCCGGAAACTCCTTTATTTGTCTATCAAATGCGTCTGTCTGGGAAACATTTATTAGTTGCGTGCTAAATGTCAATTGTCATAATTAAATGTGACATCCCCGAAGCCGTTTGGAATTAGAAAAAGCTTTTAGCAATGCACAAAAAGCAATTTCAGGGGACCAGAGAGGAGTCGAGTTCCGAGCTCCGAGCTCGGAGCTCGCTGAGCTCTCAGCATTGAGTTCGGAGCTCTGGCTGCCATTCTGTCTGGCAGTCGGTCGTCGGAATGGCTCTGTGAATTTAACCTTATCGCCTCCGAAACGGGGTGCTAATTGTATCGGCCTTTGGCAGCAGTTCGTCCCGTCCATCCATCCATCCATCCATCCATCCATCCGCTCCCATTCCGAGTGAAGGCGAGCAGTATCAGTTTTCCAGGCCGTTCGCCTCCTGTTTTATTTATTTTTATCGCAATTAATTAATGTGTCTAATGGCATTGGGTTACGACTGCGCCCGGCTTTAACCCATTTTTGTTGCGCAACTAGCGAGTCACAGTGGTATATATTTGATGGGTTTTGAGTTGAAAATAATATATATTTGCTGATTTCTTTAGTAGGAATTAATTAGTATATTTTTAACTGGTTTTTGGGACTTGTATATGAGATCAGGGAGTCAGAGGGCTTCGTCAGTACTAATTTTGCTGAAGATCGACCTCAATATTTAGGTATTAAGTATTTCCCAAAGGAATAAGTAAATTAGGAACCCAATTCTCTAGTAATATTTATTTAATTAATTTTTAATATTTTTAAATATTGTATTTATTAGGACTCTTAAAGTTTTAGGTAAATATAACATTTAACAGGCTTTAGTTAAACATTTTCTATGTTTAATCGTGTGTGAAGACTTTATTTTGAAGGTTTTAAAAAGTTTTAAATTGTTTCAAAAGGTTTAAAAAAGTTTTATAAGGTGTTTTAAATATTTTAAAAGGTTTTTTGAATGGCTTTAAAAGGTTTTAAAGGGTTTAAATGGTTTTTAAAGGTTTTTAAAAGGTTTATCTTTTTTTTAAAGGATTCTGAAGGTTTTTAAAGGTTGTTTAAGGTTTTAAAAACTTTAAAAAGGCTATAAAAAGTCTTAAAAGGTTCCTCCTCTACCCTATTGATCGCATATATTTTGTTTATAAATATTTTCTAGTCAGTTAAAGGTCAGGGAACACAGGGCCACCCTCTTCCTTTATCGATCCCTCGAACAATACAAATAGACAACATTATTCATTTGCATACCGTGTCAATTAAGTGAAGCTTTTGCTGGCGCTGGCGCACATACCCCACTGTGCAACACCCGACATTCAGCCATCCATCCCGCCATCCCTCCATCTATACATCCATCCATCCGTCCGTCCATCTATCATCCAGTGGCGGCAGCGTCTGTCCAATGTGTCGGACGTGCGCTTGTCTAAACGCATGCATAATGCCAATCAATCAAACACAATTATAAACTCTATTGGGGCGATGTCTCCCGCCCTGCCTGCCTCCCCCGCAACGTGGCATATCGAGCGCACGTTGCAACCAGTTATGGCAAGTAGTAATGGCGTGTAATAGCCGCCTGCAACGCGGGTCCCTGGTCCCTGGTCCTTGGTCCCTGGACCCTGACTTGCAGTCTTTGGATTCAGCCCACGGCAATTTGCCGGGCGTCCGTAATCGCTATGGTCGCATTAAAGCGAGTTGGCCCGCATCACACACCACACACACACAATGGTATCAGAACCGGCAAATAGGAGGCATAAGCTCGAAGGACCAAAAAAAAAAGTATATCATAAATAAGAATAATAACAAGAAAAAAAAATCATTAAAAATAAAGATCATAGTCAATATAAAAAATATATATAATTAATATTCCCTTCTATAAATAATATACATATATAAAAACAATATTGTAAAAAAATAGTTTTCTATTTTAACAACAGATAAAAAAAGCATATCCTCCATTTACTAATTTTTCTTTATTTTATGTTAAAATATGGATTAAAAAAAAAAAAAAAAAAACTTCATTTAAGTTCCATTGTGCAGAGAAAAAATGGAAGAAAAAAAGGGACTAACTCCTGGTTTCTTTTTAAGTTACGCCTATGCGTTCACGGACCTCTGAACATGAGAACTAGGCTTCTGGCACGCTAGTTCGTACTCACAGGCAAACGGCTGTCACTGAACAATTTTACAAACAAAAAACCCTAATCTTTAACTAAATAAAAGAGAAATTAAAAAAAATTCACCAACAATTGGATTACCGAAAATATGTCCAAAATGCTTTACATTCTTAGAGCCGCCACGTTAGCCTTCGCTTAGTTTCCCTTCGTGCTGGATTTGTTCGCTTAATCCTAATAATTAATTGAGCCGCTTTATGCGGTGCTTTATTCTTATTTTGTTTTAAGCCACCCGGGCAGACCGAGGGTACCTTTGCAATTTATTATGCTCGCCGCTCGTCGCCGCCCTGCTATTCTTTTTCTTTCACTTCGTTAAGGGGCAAAACACCTTTAGTGGATGTGATTACCTTGAGCATTGCATTCATTGTAATTGCTAACTCTGACCCAGATCCCGGACGAGAGAGAACAAAGCTAAACGTGACCAAGCAGCACATTTGGTTACCTTACCTGGGCCCGGTATCCCTGCCTCTGCCTCTGCCCCCTGTTGTTTGCCCAGTGTCAAATAAAATAGCAATAACGAGCCAAAAGTGCATGCCATAAGCATTTTCCAATTTGGAATATATCAACATTTAAGTGCTCAGTCCTTCGCAGACCCGCAGACTCGTTCGTCCTAATATATGTACATAATGTAGGTAGAATGTATGTGTGTGTACACAGAACCCACTGAGCCACGCATTTGGGCAATCATATTTCGTTCTATTTGAACAAGTTTTATAATTAACAAGAAGCTAAGGGCTGTCTTTGTGGACCGAAGCTGGGAATACACTGGTAATTATAAGCTAATGCTAATAACGCTTGAAATCAGTGTGATTTTAGGGGTTTTTTTTTTCTATAAATAAACAGCATTCAATTGTTATAAGCTTCTTGGAAATTATGAATTTAAGTTTTAGATTAATATTAGTATTTTAAAAAGCAAAATAGGCTTAGTAATCTAACATTACATTGTTATATACATAAAAACCTAATTGAATCGGAATTATTAAGTTATCTTCCCAACAATAAAAAAAAAAAAAGTTTAATGTTCCGGAAAAAAAAACGAATTTTAATTGAAACTTTATAATTGTTATGTAAATTGTACTACTCCCTTTAAGACAAATAAACTAAATCCTAAGTCTTATTGCCATTTTTAAAAGCAAGAACTCCAAGTTCCTCAGTAAAACCAAGACCCCAATTAGCCCAGAAACACCCAGAAAGTGATCTAGAATACACAAGCACTATGACACCTTGGAGTTCCTAGGCTCCCTAACCCCCAAGTAATAATAATACCCTCTTCAACACAAGAAAGGGGGAACAATGGCGTAAAAGTGGTTATACGGGCGGGCCTTTGTTTTCGGTTATTATTAAAATGATAATAGCCTTAAAAATCAACATAGTCCCCTTTCGCTCAACCCCCATAAAAAAACCCATTCACCTCAGTGCCTCCCCCTTGACTAATTCCAAGGCCATTTGCTTATGAAGTTCTTTATGCCCATGTATGCCATCTGTTTGTTTGTTTGACTGCCAGAGTCCCGTCTGTTTTTCCGTTTCTCGGTCTTATTCTTATTTTTTCAGCGTTTGTCGCTCTCGTTTTCGGCTTTATTTCTCAGCTCTCCATTCATTCAAAGTCAAGCACAAAATTTGCATAAATAATAAATGCAGAAGAAAGGAGAGTAGCAGAAATTAAAGGAAGAAACCAGCATGAAACGCGATGACTTTTAGCCGAGAGAGAGAGAACCCTTAATCAAAAGTTTAAACAATATAAAATATGAAAAATGCTTAAATAATAAAAGGACCCACCGAGAGAGCGAGCTCTGAGCGAGCTATGGCCACATTAAATCTGCACAGATATTCTAATAATGGATAATGCCAAAAGACATTTGTCCAGTCCACAGTCCAGTCCCGTCCCGTCCAGAGGGCAGAGTCCAGATTTTTGTCCCGGCCGCAATCTCTCTCAACTCCCGCAGCTGAGCTGAGCTGCCATTTGGCAGCCGAATTTTTCCCCCCAGCTTTCCACGCTTTCCCCAACATTCTCTCGTGTCCATTGTCAGTTTTTGTCCCGCTGCTTGTACTTGGCTAATGCAAAGAGCCTTGAAATTCTATATAGTTTTTACGGGTTTTCTCGCTTTTCCGTTTGCTACTCCAGCCGCGGGGCCTGTGTGCGGCGGCGGAGAGAGTGTTTTTGGTTGTGCGGGAGTTGTGTGTGCCTCTGTGTGTGTGCTCTGGTGTTTTTTTGTTTTTCATTTTTCAGTTTTCTGTGGCCTTACTTGAAAAAAAAAATTAAAAAAAAAAAAATGTGTCTAAAATGGGCTTTGGCCAGCCAGCACAGCACTTTAAGTCCCCGCCGCCTCCTGCCTCCTCAAACTTGGTTCAAACGTAAATTGTATTAAAGTTTCCCTCGAAATGGAAGTTTTTCTTCATTTCTTTTGCTTTCTTTTCTTTTTTCTCAAACAAACAAGAGACCTTGCTACATACGAGAAAATGAATAAATAAAATAAAGCAGAGCTCGGACGTCAATATTTGAATATTATTTACCTTGAAACGAGGGCAATTGTTGTAATAAGTAATACTAAGACCTCCCCAAAAAACACAGCGAGAAATGTCCCTTTTTAAGGCAAATAAATATTTAAACAGAGCCTTCTTATTGGTCTTTCATGTGTATTTTTTTCTGTATTTTCTTCTCGGCTTGTAAAACTGTTTAATTTTATTTTTATTACAGCTCGCATGCCGTCGTAATCTTCTTAAACGAGGTGCTAGCTTATCTTCCAGATTTCATATAGGGCGTTGGATTTCACTCCATCTTTTATTTTTTATTTGATTTTTTTTTCGCTCCTTCAGGTATTTCCCACTTCAGTGGGCGTAATCTCTTTGGCAGCCCCGCCTTCCTCCTCGCTCCTCGCTCAGCGCTCGGCTCATCCTTTTAAATCCCAGCTAGCTTGTCATATTAGCCTCGGAGGATGAAACCACTCAACGTTTTTGCCATTGAATAACAAATTGTCTTAAATTTTTAATGCATATGACAATGTCAATAACAGTTCGCTCACATCAACCGAAAATAAAAAGGAAAACAAGAAAGGAAATCCACCCAAGTCCCTAGCATATATGGAATCATATTTCGGTGCATTAGAAATGCAGCAAATATCCGAATATCCAAACTGATTTTGCAACACAAAAAAAAAAGGAACAAGGGGACACACATTGGTCACATTTTTTCCCATTCGTGTGTATCCCTGGGATACGCACGTGCCGTATCCTTCTTTGGAGCTCCTCCACCTTCTCCATTTTCCCAGGGATATTGGCATATCTCGCTACACACAAGCAGCTTTGGACTCGGATGCAGACATGGAGGGAGGAGCCAATGCCAATCCTGGTTACTTTTGCACTTTTTTAGTTATCCCTTTTTGTGTGAAGTCATTGTTAATTGTTCTGCTGCTGCTCGACTTCTTTGCTTCCGTTCAGGAATGGTTTGGATTGGAAGGGAGCAGGTGGATATGCAAACTCAAAGCATTGCGAGGGTGAGCATGGAATGGTTGCCTCTTGCCAGCCATGGGGAATCATACCTGTTAAAGGCAGAATAACCGCATAAAGTGTATATATTCTGCATCAGCATAGTCAGGAGAGTCGAATTAGGCAGGTCTCTGTATGTCTATTGTCACCAAAAATTAAATAGAATTAAATGATAAATAATAAAGATATTGAGCACGCTTAACCTTTGCAACATAAATGTGTGGCCAGCATCAAGGGATGTGCCCAGCATGTGTCTAGCTATATTTATCCAGGCAACATGTTCCTAGCAACATTTTCTTGTGCCTTTCACCAGATTAGATTTTATAATGTTTGCAATCTTTAAGGAAAATTAAGTAACATTTAATTAAATATCTTATATTCCTTGAATCTTCTCAAAATAATCATTTACCATGGATGGGGTTTACTCGTAAATTGTTTATTAAAAATAAGGAAATGTTATGGTAATGAAAAACCAACAATTTAACCTATATAATTGAACACATTTTTTATATTAAAAACTTTGTTATATTTATGTAGAAATAAATTATTATATTTTTGAAAAACCTTTTGTGACTTATTTTAGATTTATAATTTTGGAAATTTGATTGGAATAAAGGTAAAATTAATTGAGTAATATGTTTTATGAGAAGAATATCCCATAAATTGTTTATTAATTTAATTTAACCTTTATATTTAAACAAATTGAATTAAAAACCCTCTTTGTTATTCAAAATTTGATTATATTTATGCAGAAATAAATCCCAATATTTATAAAACCCCTTTTCTGTTCAATTTTCCACCATATACCGGCCTTATCCCTTTCCGATCTTTCCGATCGCACCACGGGATGTGTCGGAGGAATGCCTGTCGGTTTCATCTTCGCCATCGTCACACCACTTATGCCTGGCCTGGAGTGACAGGAGTGAGTGCTCGATCCTGGTCCTGGACACACCACCCCCTGCTAGTTGGTGTCCAGAAAGAGTGACAGCCGTGATGTATGATCCGTGTAATATTTTGTGTCACAACGGCAAACAGGCGCGTCTAAATATTTATCTCGGACTCGGTTGTGTGTGACAAGCTCGGTGGCTTGATGGAGATGGACGAGGAGGAGCTGGAGCTGGCCCTGCAGGTAGCATCTTGACCAGAAGCTCAAGGACATTTAGCTTAGCATTTGCCGCATTCGATGTGACTACCACTGACCTCTAGGAGAAGGCAGGCAGGAGGCTCCTCCCTATTGCGGTGTTGCCAACAAATTTGGCTAATTAGCGCTGCGCTCGAAGCTCAGCAGTTAACCGCATTTGCGTTGTTGTCCAACTTGGTGACCTATATAAATGGGGGCCAGAAGCCAGCGGCAGATCTATGTATTGTGTAGGGGTTTTAGCGTGTACATATATATATATATTTGTATATATATATAAAGCGGGGGGAACTTTAAGTGCATTTAAACTCGTTATGTGTCAGACAACAGGAACAGGAAACCGAAGCCAGAGCCAGAGTCAGAACCAGAGCTGAGCCAACGATTTCGAGGCGAAAGTTTTCTGTGGCGGTGGAAAAGCGACCGCAACAAACTTAATGGGCGCGTGCCTTGTATTAACAGATTCAACATGCTCCCACACGGGGCTAGTGGGGGCTCTGGGAAGAGAACTGTGACTGTGACTGGGTTATAAACAAACATACACGCAGAGCGGAGATACTCACGCACATAAGCGGCTTGATACATTCAGGTGGTTGGTGCTCTCGAGAAGCCAACATAAAGTGAATAAAAAAGTAAAAAACCATCTATCCGCAACCCGATCTGAGGTCACAAACAGTGCCTTCTGCGCTGACCTTCCCGCGAGCAAAAAACCAAACAAAAAAAAAGCAGCTCAACAACAATAAAAGAGCACCATCGAGTTGTAAAGTCAACGAAGCGAATGATACCCATTAATCAAGCGGGGGAGGAATCAAAGGCCATAGTCTAGGGTTACAATTGCAATAAAGAAAGGATACCTTGTTTAGTCAGGAAGCTAGATTGCTTGGTTAAACAACTGGTTTTGGACTTTAAGCATGCTTTTAGCTACATCCAGTTGGGAATTCTAGCTTTAAGGGATGAGGTAACATTTATGCAGTTATATATTTATTTTAAAGTATATTTGTATACATTTGTCTTTACTTTTTAAATCTTTAATTGTTTTAAGCTTCCGTTTTTTACGTTTTCTCTACAGTTAGTGACCGCACTTCTTGATTCTTCCGCAATCGATAGTTAATTAATCGGACTGCATTTCTTATCTATAGTTTAAATGTTACCTTATATTCAGTATATACTTAAATATTTATACACCTTTTTATTACACCTTTCAAAATATACCTATTTTCCCAACCCGGGTATTTCATAGTCGGCCTTCCTCAATCTTTCCAGCTTCCTTCTAAACGGAGAAGAGCAAACAACAACAGTGGGCACAAAAAGTAAACCCGTACTCTGGCAATCTGGCACTGTGGCACTGTGGCACTCTGGAACTCTGGTCTGGCCTGATCTGGGCTGTCTCCCTCTCTGTTGGCCTCATAACGAGGCACTAAGGAAAATGCTTACTGGGCCTGAAACGGCAGTAACATTGAAAATTCCCCGATGCGGATGCTAGTATGTATGAAAACTGCGGTGGTAATTACCCAACATGCTACATGGTTTACATCCACATCCACATCTACATATACATATATGTAACATATATCCCAGCGAACAGATTACGACCGTTCACTCTATAATTAGGGACACGGGAAAATGCCAGAGCAATTCAAGCAATGTTGTCGAATTTATATCCCGGCGATACAACCCGGCACCTAGAATCGTTCGTTCCTGGCATAAAACATGCTGTGATGGAGGACGGAGGAGGTGGTTCCGAGAATGGTTAGGGGATTGGTGGCTGGATGGATGTTGGGTGTCGAAAAAACCGCTGACAAAACGAACAAGAGCGGCGTTGGTTGTTGGCGAGGCAAAAGAAAGAAAGCGCAAACATAAAATTGCTAATTTGAATAAGTCACGTGACACTCTCGGCGTTAACCTTGACAGTATCCAGAGAGAGAGGGAGGTGCTCGTGGTCGTGCTCCCGCTCCTGCTCCTGCTTTTCCTCCATGGACATGGTCTGGGGAGGACACACGCGCATTACTTGGCTCAGAAAATGGCCGTCTCCGCCTCCGCCTCCTCCTCGACTGTGTTGACGCAGTCAAAACCGTATTATGGAAATTTGTCGTCGGATGCGAGAATACATGCGATATGTGTGGCCGAAGGAGGATGAGCAGGCGTTGCGTTCCGTTGCGGTGCGGTGCGGTGCGGATGCGATGATGATGACGCTGCGGTCCCCTGTCAGAGCCTGGATTTTATTATCATGCGAAAAGCGTTGCTCCAAGTGGCGGTGCTTCACTTTCACAGTCCACTCTACCCTCTCCTCTCTCCCATTCAAAATGTTATTTATTCGCACAGTTTCGTTTTAATCGTAAATGCACTCCCTGTCCAGTCACTGGGCTGAGCCCGAGCCGGAATATTCTGCCAGCAGCCACAATTAAGTCCACAAATTGGTGTCAATTCTTGCAGTGCTTTCGCTGTTTGTTATTGCTTTTCATTGTCATGAATGCTAAAATGATAGCGGCAGGGGGTCCGACCGGTCCCACCTCCTCCTTCTCTCTAACAAGAGTGCACCCAAAAAAAATAAAATACAAAAAAATTAATACGCCTGAATGGTTATAACTTGAACCCGCCCATATATCTGTTTCTATAAATTTTAAAATAAAAAAATAAATACCAACGCTTGTTGGGAAAGTGCGCACTTATTGACCATGCCAAAGGGCACTTGAAAAATGTGTTTGCACAAAGCTCCGAATGTAATACTATCTAGTTTGTAAATTAGAAGAGTTTTTTATGAAAATACGGCTGAAAAAAAAATGCCCACATACGATTTTAATGTATTACATTAGATAGTGAGTAAGAAAACTCCTTTTTATATATTTTGTAAAGCCCAAAAAGCACGTTTCCCTTCATTTTATGCATCTACATATTCCTCAAAATATATTTATTGTAACATTTTGACTTGTACGATTTTACATGCATTAAATAAACTAAAAGTTCGGGTTTCCAATGTTGTTTTTTGTCGCGGTGTGGACAAACCGTTGGCAGTCATGCAAAGCGCTTGCTTGCTTGTTCGTCCACATGGGCAATATTTTTATTTCACACGCTTTTTTTACATTTGCTAATTGCTTACGTTTGAGTGCACCGCGTCGCACCAACTGTAACTGTAATTGTCACCGGACCCGGACACCCAACCCGTGCCACCTTGCCACCTTGCCACCTTCCTCCCTGCCCTTCTCTCCTCCCTACCTTCCCCACAAAGAAAGCAAAAAGAGTCCATCTGAAAATGCGGTTAGCCAGGAAAATGGTTTGCTTTCTCGCTCTCATCCTGGCAGCAGTCACTAATTGGTTTTGCTCATAGACGAACTCTTCATTTGAGCCAGCTGCTGGCGCATTCATAAAGTAATATTTAAGAATTATTAGATTTACGGACATATAATGCGGGAATTAATTGGGAAATTTAGCTATTAAAAGCAACTAAGCATTTCTAATTGCATTTGGAATAAATAATAGGGAGGTATGAATAGTTAGGAGCAACTTCTAGGGAGGTTTAGGAGCTAGAAATGGTAGATTTTTAATAGAAATTAAGTAAAGTTAATTACAGGTTCATTTATAATATTTGTAAGGGCCTTTGTGGGACCTAATTTCTATCTAAAATACTAACAGTTCATAATAAAAAGCTTAAATGAAGGTATACAAATATTATTAAGACCTTCAAGTCTTTGTAAACTGATTCTTATCCGAACTTGGTCTTCCGTATCTAAAATTAATGTAAAAAATAATTTAATAGCCAAATCCTTTGAAAAAAATTTAGATTTCCACCTTAGTTCCCTAAACTCCAGACAACTTCCATGTTTAAAATCGTTTAAAGCTTTGCAACTTGCTTCTCTGGTGAACCCTAACCCTTGGCTTGGTGCTTTGTGCGAAAATTTCCACCACAAAAACGTGTCATATCAGCAAATGGCTGGAGGCTTGGAACGAACTCTGCTTTTATGACGCCTCCCGCCTACCGCCTCCTGCTCAACTCTCACCTTGGCGGCGCCTCAACTGGCATCTGGCTCCTGGCTTCCGCCGTGCATTGTCGCACCAAAAACTCTCTTCACAATTCCGCAATTTCGCATGCCATTAAGAAGCGATTCCAGGGCGAATCAGTCAAGTCAAGCCAAGTCAGTCACTTGAGATATATATTCATGCATATATCCGAGACTTTTTCTCTGCCTGAAGTTCACTTCTTTCTACATTGGAGCGTAGCTATATTTGTTCGAGTGTTTGCATTTCCTAATTAATTATAATGCGTGACTCTCATACTTAGCGGGCATTATATTTGATCATGCCCCGTTTTGCCCACCCTCTCTGGCCCAGTGCCACAGGGCCAGGGCCACAGAGTGCCACTCCCCCACTTTACGGTGGCACATTAGCTTTTTAGAGAAATGGCGAAGACGTCGCACCCACGGCGCTCGCCTGTTGTCGCTGCTGCTTGTCATTTTTCTACTCATAACACACTTTGTGTTCTGCTGTTCTGGTGTTCTGGTGTCCCGGAGTCCTGTCCCTCCTCGGTCCTTTGTCTGTGGGTGGCAGCCATGGCTGGTCGCACCAGTAGGAGTACCCAGTACCCAGTACACAGTGATATATATCTAATTTTCTCTTCTAATTTGCACTATGTTTTCATGCCAAAAAGTATGTTCTTTATATACTTGGTTCTCACATGGGATTATCTTTCTTTATGAATTTAGAAGAAAATGTTGTATACGAGTTATTATATAAATATATTTTTGATATAAATTCTTTTGTTAAAAATATCAGGGAAAGTCTCGAGTGAATGCAAAAATGGTTTCAGTTAAGTAATTGATATTTCTCAGTGGATTTTAGTACATTTTTGTATGTTTTGAAAGCTTTTAGTATGCTTTAGGATATTTTAGTGCATTTTAGAATATTTCAGTATATCCTTTAGGTATATTTAGTATACTTCAATATATTTAGTAAACTCTTATTTGAATTTAAAGTTTATTGGTAAATAAATCCAGAATTTTGTGGCAATATCCTTTTATATTTCAATTTATTTACCCTTCAGAAGTACCACACTATTTGTTTTTGATACGAAAAAAATATCCCAGAGATTAATATATGGATTTAGCTAAGGATTTAGTATATGGTATTTTAATGGATTTGAACATTTTAGAATATTCCACTATATATTTTAATATATTTCAATATATTTTAGTAAG
Source organism: Drosophila rufa (assembly GCA_018153105.1). Classification (NCBI taxonomy): domain Eukaryota; kingdom Metazoa; phylum Arthropoda; class Insecta; order Diptera; family Drosophilidae; genus Drosophila; species Drosophila rufa. The sequence continues at coordinate 9,281,088 of JAECXS010000123.1, read as the reverse complement.
CTTTAATTTTGTTTTTAAGTGGATTGGTCAATAAATCCACAGATTGGCGGTTAAAATGTATATTTCCTTTTGAATTTGAATTTATTTACCATTCAAAAGTAACATACCGTTTGTTTGTCATAAAAAATAAATCCCAGAGATTAATAACCAGCTTTTGCTTACATTTCTTTTTGCTCTCTGTACCAGTTCCAGTGGTTAGCCCCTGGTGGCGTTTTCTCGCCGCTTTAATGCCCGCTCATATGACTTCTGCTTTTTGCCGTCACTTTTATGCACATGAGACAATGCTTTATCAACAACAGGCCCTGGCCCCTTCCCCGAAAAAAACCCCACCACTCTCTGTTTGCTTTCGGAGGTGCGGCGACGGCGGCGGCATCGTTTTTTCGGATTTTCATAAATGAAATTTTGCGCCGCAATATTTTTAAATTTTAACAACCGCCAAAGAAGCCGAACCCGAGGTCGGAGAACGGAGACGGAGACGGAGAACGAAGGAGCATGGAGTATGGAGTATGGGAAACTGGGAAATAGACTTGTAAGTGGTTTTCTTGATTAAACCCTGGGCCTGGGTAATATGTGGTCCCCGGCAGACATGTGCGGCGGAGAGATTTACGCTCGCTCCTTTCCCAGTTTAGGATTGGTTTTTATGCCAAAAAACTTTAGGCAGCTGCTAGGAACTTTTCCCATCGAAATGCCTCGATTCTTTTTAGAGCCCCGCAGTGCAGATGGAAATCTAATCGCCGAGATTTCCACAACACCATACAGGCTAGGTTCCCACCAAGCCATAGGGATTTCCCACGCTCTTCACGCTCATTGAGGCCACATTACTAAATTCGTGGCGCCATGGGAATTTTGACAGCGGAAACTATAGTTTTTCCTATTTTTTCCTATTTTGTTTTTTTTTTTGAGCATGGAAAAAAGGGAAATTTTCCAAATCGGTCGCTGGGGACGATCACGATTGCGGTCGAATTCTATTTCTATTTCTAGTTCCCTCCCATCGACAATGGGCATATTTTTGCTGATTCATGGCTAAAAGGCTCTCGGAGAAGTGGGGAATTTTTTTGGGAGGGACTGGGCAAAGCAATTTGGGTCTCCTTCCAACCATCCCTTTATCGAAGGCAACGCATTTCTTGGGAGGAAATAACTTACAAGTTGACAAACATTCCGGGGCCTTCTCTTCCGCTCCACAAATATGTATCTGGGCCCTGGTGCCTGGTGCTTAGGTGGCAACAATTCCACAGGTTTTGTGTCTTTTCTTCTTTTTTTTTTTTCTTGGTTGCCCTTTCCCTTCGGAGACATTGTTGTATTTCGCTCAAGTATAGAAATTTGTGAAATTTGTATGCCCTTGGTGAGGAGGTGGCAGAGAAGCGGAGCTGTATATTTATTTTTATGACACTTACGGCCGCAGTTTAAAGGCAATCGAAGGGAGTGAACCCAGAATGTATAGGATATTTGTGGATATTTGTATGAAAAATTGTATGGTAATAGATATTAATTCTAGGGCTTCGATTATGAGTTATCCGATGAATTAGAGCGAGATAATAATCGTAGAAAATTAATTTCCCTTTCCATTAATTATTTAAATAATTCTAAATAAAAGTATGATTTTTACTGAGCCTTTAAATAAGGCATATTTAAGGCATTTTTTAAGGGTGTGAAATTCAAATATAAAATACAAACCCTTTTTTTTTCTAATTAATGATTACTTAATTATTTATTTAGATTCTCAGCCCTTCAATCTGACTTTGCCAGACGAACCCCATCAATTTGTTCCAGCTGTTTATGGTGGGATCGGGATGGTAATGGGGATTTTGGAATGGTTTAATGCCTGCCTTCACCCTCATACCGAGGGGTTGTTGGAATATATAGACACTCGCACATGTTTATGTATGTGTATTTACACACACACACACTTGCACATACCTAAAAATATAGAAATTACGAAGAGCATACATGTATAATCAAAATGCGGCACACAATTATTTTTTTCCTAGGCTGTGACGAGTATTTTTCGAATAAACACCCTGAAATTGGATGCCCACCATGTGTGTGGCTGGCTCCGACCAAGTTTCCCGCCCAAGTATCCCCTTACAGCACTGGAAAAAAAATAATAATAAGAATATCCTTCAAGGTTGCCACAGAAAAAGGGAAAGGTGAAGAGACGAAGCCAACTTTAATGACATGCATAAATGGAAAACATTCATCAACATCATCTGAAGAGAGAATGATAAATGTTGGCTTTTCGTCCTCTAAGCGATCGGAATGCACTTGAAAAAGGTCTTAAATATTAATAACATTTGTTATATTTTTAATTTAAAATTTAATATATTCAGGAACTCCTTTATATTCCTATTTACATTATAGTTTATTCTTTCTCTTCAATCCCTTTAAGTCCCCTTAATATATATATCTCTTTTTTAATTGATTTATTTCCCTTGAATACTATTTTAATGGAACAATAAATCCTAATTTATTTACGTGTTCCCCTGCTATTTGATATCTTTTCCGAGAGGATCGCTGTCTGATCGAAGTCTCGGGGAATTAAAAAAAGAAAAACATATTTTTTGACTGCATGTCCCACAATTCACAAGGTCTCCTCCGTCGCCCATGTGGCTGGGAGCCGCTGCTCTCGCGAGGGGCCAAGGACAGTGTGGATGGATGGGTATGGGCATGGGGCACGGGTGTCGAAGTGGATATAGATCCCAGGCAGGCGATGAGAATGAGAGGAGACCTTCATTTAAAATCCGTCCCCGTCGCCTGGCCTCCGCCCCTGCCAGCTGCTGCTTGTCTAACTCTCAGTTGTGTCTCATTATTTGTGATTTCTTCAAAATCCTACTCCACTCGCAGCACGTGTGACACCCACCCACCCATGTGCCCCCCACCTTGGATCTGACGCAGGTAAAGCTTATTTGTGTGCGTGTGTGTGTGTTTGAAAGCGAAAATGAGAAGGAAAAACGCTCTCTGTAATTTATTTTCACGGCAAGGAAATGCCGAAAGTGAAGCCAGGGCGAACCCGCAAATAAACGAAACCCCGGGTTCACAAAGAAGCCATCAAAAGGCTGAGGAGCAGGAGATCCAGGAACAAAGAAATAAATAAAAATGAAAGAAAAGGGGGGAGCAGGCTGAAAATTAGGAATAAGCCAATATGCAGAGAAAGAAATAGGTGATGGGAAAGGTGGAAATATAAATGAAATTACCAATTAAAACAGAGAATTACACTTAAAAAATTAAGTGGATTGTTAATCATTAATTTTAAATAAACGATAGCTTAAGCCAGGGTTAGGCACTAAATTTCAAGCTGGGAGCCCGTTAACAAAATGTTAAAATCGTTAATAAACCATATATTAGTAAGCTCCTTTGGTTTTCGAGTAATTTTATTATGAACAATAGCTTGAACCAGGGTTGGGCACTCAGTTTCAAGCTCGGAGCCCGGTAATTTCCCAGTTATACGGCTTTATAGGAATATTCTCTCAAGGAAAAACACTCCACTGCGATACTACACTTTACTAAAATCCCCTCTCAATATTTTAGGTCCTGCAAAAAAAATTCCAAACTCTTCACATTTTTAACAAACTCTCATTGTTGCTGACCTGTCACATCCAGCGTTTCGCGTCATAAATTTAAAAACATCACATAACTCGCATAAAACCGGGTCCCTCTCTCACTCTCGCTTACATAGCCGTTAGTCGAGAATGAGTTTCCCACCGACCACGCAAGTTTAAAAAGTAAAACTCAATAAATATGAATTACGAATTTTTACGTTACCAAATAAAAGTGAAAGGTTGAAGTTGGCCCAGGAAGAGGGTGGTGAAAAAAATGAAGAAAAAATTAACTCTGTGCATATAGTAGCTAGGGTTTTGTTTGTTTGTTTCTGCGCGTGTATGTGTGTGTTTGTGCATTCACGTAACCGGCAACAACAATGGAATACATTAACACCCAAAACATTAGCGTGCCAAGGCCCAATTGAAAATAATAATTCCCGAGTGCTGCGAAGTATTCCCTTTTTCCCAGAACTCCGCCTTCTCTCCAACCTCCAACCCCTTTTCTTTTCAAACACACTCTAAGAAAAGTTGAGAGAGAAAACTTAAGAAGTTTCTATAAAGAAAAATGTGGAAAATAGTGGCCTACTATGAATGTAATAGAGAGAAAATAAATTTGTTTTACTGAACATATTATGTGTCTTATTAAGCTAAAACTTGGTACGGAGTTAGATTTTATTAATACCAATTTAATTTTTGAAATTATCAACTTTAAAAATCACTAAGCCTGAAAACTCAGCTTTTATAATGCAAAAAAAATTATTTTTACTTGTTTTTAACTCACAAAAATTCCCAAATAAATTCTTTAGAATTGTTCGCAATTTGTAACAATTTTTAAACATTTTTGCCACTTCTTTCTCTGGAGTGTACCCTTTTTTTCTCCGCCACAACTGATGCACAGCGGCAAGGTGGCCTTCTGTGTATGTGTGAGGACCATAAAAAGCACTTTCGAACGCATAAATTGATAAATTGATAATATAAATTAACCAATTCGATATTAAACATGAATGCTTCGTTGCTTGTGTGAGTGCGACACAAAAGGCCACGAAACATAAAAGCAAAGCAAGCGAGAAATAAAGCTATTTTTATATTGAACCGAAACTTTAACACTCTAAAAGTTGTAACGGCAAATTGTTTGGTCAATATATGTGGGGGCTTTATATTAGAAAAACTCTCTAAAAAATCTAAAAGCTTCTAATAAATAATAACAGAAATCTAAGGTTTTAATTTCTAGAAGTAAATCAAAGAATGGTCAGTATTTTGCCAAGAAAAATACACGTATGTATAAGTCTTGTGAGTGAACTTTTTTAAACTGAAAATTAGTTGAAATATAAATCTAAAAGATATTTTTAGTATCTAAAAGATAGAACCCAAGCAAAGCAGAAAAATAAACATGCTTGATCTATTTTTATCCCTAATTGCCTTCAAGTTCTCCAAGTCAAAGTTGTGAATACCCTTTGGGGAAGGGCATGAAAAGGACACAACAGCAGCAGGACAATACAGGAAGAGAACGTGCCGGGGCTAGCAGGTGATACTCGCCCCCCCCTGCCCACCCCCTTCTGCATTGGTCGTAGAAAACCCCCCTTTGTTCCATAAAGCTCTTTTTGGCTTCCGTTTCGTTTGCCAAGGAAGAAGGCGCTTTGATGTTACACCATGTTGTTATGCTGGATAAATACTTGTACGCAATCATTAGTATGTGGCGTGTGTGCGAGTGTGCGAGTGTGGAACAGAACACATCAAGGACGGGATAGTTGTTGCTGGGCCGAGGACACACCATGCACACCATTTACCCATTACGACGTATTCCGGAGGAAAACACACACACCACACACACACACACACACACACAGAGAGAGTGGCGCCGGGAAGCCGCTGTCGCTGCCGTTGCTGCCGCGGCTGCTCCTCCCTGAACTCTCACAGTTGGTCCGGTTCAGCGATTCACAGCTTGGCTAAAACATTTTGGCACACACAGTTTTTAATTTTCTGTTTCTGCCGCATTTTGCGATTCGAACGAACGTCGAATCGATTCCCTCTCTTCCGAGCAAGCACTTCTATAATGGAGAGCAAGCAGAAAACTACACAAAAAGGTTTACGACAGGGAGCCGCAGCCGTTACTCTCTCTGTGATTCCCCACTTTCGGCATTTTTCGGTGGGAAGTGAATTTGACCTAATTCAGTTTTCTAAACTACTTTAAATGGACACTTTTTTTGTTTTTTGGCAAATTAAAGCTACAGTCTTTTGGGTTTTGAACTAAAACGGAAGTATGAGCTTTTGGAAACATTAAAAATATGATGGGGAAAGAGAAATGCACTTAAACTAACTATACAGATCCGCAAAAAAGTCCCCTAAACCTTTATAGATTTAAAAATACAAATTTCTGAACTTGTATCTAAATTATTTCTCCGCACATACCAAATTTAAACAGGATTAGATAAGCATTAAATTTTTCACCGCTTATTTAGAGAAGGAAAGCATGGAAAGCATGCAATGATATGAGCCAGGGATATTCCAAGAAGTACTTCCTTTACACGACTTTAAGCATTTGCTGACAGAATGCCGGAGCACACAAAAAATCAAAAAAAGGAAAATCATTTCCATGTTCCCCTAACCATCGTTTTAACTCTCAGCACGTCCTTAATCCGACAGCAAGTCTGATGTCTGTTTAAAGAAACAGCCGAGTACGAAATAATAACTCTTATAAAGGGTATTTCTTTTATCATTTTCAACGCTATATTTTCTATAATATTTTATTTAATTAATAAAGAATTTTCAGTGCTAATATTTTGATGAAAACTGTAGCGTATATATGAACCTTTACGGGACATGTTGATAGCTTAATTAGCGGCACTGATTTCACAACCGCAAGTGACAAGAGCCGTCAGAGACATCGTCCGTTGGCCCGGACAGGAGGACAGGACCCAGGAAGCAATTAATGACCCCATTATGCTGGGCCATTATACTATCTTCATTATAGGTTGTGAGATTGAAAAATTTGCCAATGACAGCGCGAAAAATCATTTAAATTGATGGATGGAATTCAGACTTTTGACAAGGCAACAGAGCGGGAGTTATAACAATAAAAATGAAAATACAAATTAAAATTGTTTCAGGCTTTTACAATTCAGAGAAACTAAAAATGTAATATAAATATTTTACGAGTCCAAATAAATGAAATAAAATATGGCATGTCAACTTACTTAATTAAAACAGACAAAAACAATTAAGAATTCAATTATTCCTGCTGCTCTATATATTTTTCCTATATTCCTTATAGATACCTACCTCAAATTAAGCCTTATAAACTTTCAATTACTCGCCGGACCGCAAATCAAAATATATTTATATATCTATTTTGAGAGATCAGAGGAGGCAACCGCTAACATCGTTCAAAAATATAAATATTCAAATGAAAGCCCGCAAATAATTGTCACAAATGGCCAGAGACCCCCAAAAACTCTGACCGCAAATGGGAAAAACATTCAGAGAGATAGAGAGAGTTTGGGGACCAGGAGGACCAGGAGGACCAGGAGGAGATGTCATCGAAACCAACAGAGAAACAGCATGAAAATCGAAATCAATGGACAGGTTCTCTGTCGATTGAGACATTTATCGCTGGGAATAGAAACGAAATAGAAATAGCAAGAGCAACAGAAATGGAAAACAACAAATAAAAATAAAAATATATACGAGAAACAAAAAATATTTGGCACTGGAAAAAGGATCACACCATGGAGAGCGAGAGCTGTGATTGTCCGGTATTTAAATTCAATATTCCAATTCCCCTTGCCACGCTCTGCTGCGCTTCTGTCTGCCATCCCGCCTGGCTGCCTCTCTGCTGTCCAGCTGTCGCATAAAATAAGCAAATTAACATATTTTATTTGCACTATGCTATTATATTTAATAGGATTTTAATGCGCGGTAACACGACCGAAAGCGTGCATTTCAATAAATTAAAAGCCCCGGCAAAGCCCCGAGCCGGTCGAGCACCGTAAACCGTAACGCCGGAGCACTGGAGCACCGAAAATTGCAATTTCATGAACTCTGCCGTGCCGGGAGCACTTCATTAGCGGCGTGGATTGAAGGGGCGTGGCATGGTGGCATAGCAGGGGATGGGCAAGGATGGGATAGGATGAGATGAGGCGAGGGCTAATTGCTAAATCAAGCCGCCTCACGTTGACTGACAGCGGCAAGGGCGACGGGCGACGGGCGACGGGCCACGGAGCAGCATCCGACCGGATAGAGACCAATGGATAACCATCGCAGGCAGCTGGCAAGCCGGCAAAGCTGTCCCTCCTGGCGCCGCACTGGGTACAATTAAATTATGTGCTACACGTGCCCAGGACACCGAGGACACTAACCCACTCTCCGGCTTGGGGTGGGTTAAAACTAGCTCTCCGAATGGAATGCCTTTTTTTTCACTTCAGCTCCTTTGCCATGTACATGGATGGGCTTGTTGTTACAACTCATTAGTTTCGCATGGCAACCGCCGCCGCCGCCGTCGTTGTCGGAGGATCCATCCCCGCAATCCTTTGATGCAGACAAGGGTCTGGGATGGCCACTGGAAATGTTGTAGCCACTTGTGTCTGGCTCTTCGCCGTCTCCGTGTCTCTCCGTGTCAACGTGTTGATGATGGGGCCACGCGGCAAACTAGAAAAATGCACGAAGATGGCACACCAAACAGGGCAGGAAAACAAGTCAAGGGTCGTCCCCAGACGTGCCCATTTTGGTGGCAAAGTCCCCACAGCATCCGCACACTTATTCAGCCATTCCCATCCCTTTTTCGACTGCGGCTTTTGTGGAGATTGTTACGCCTAGACATGGTCACTCCTACTCCAAGCTGGTCGCGCGATGATATCAAGAATTAGCCAAATCCCAGGGTAGAGAAGGCGGCTTGCTGATTATCCTTAATTTGGACATGAGGGAAAAGCTAGAATAGGCTTTAATATAAAATATATATTATATATATTTCATTTCTTTCAAAAGAAACACTGATTTCAGCCACAAACTATGGGCAACCAAGACACTCTGCTATGATTTCCAGACAACATGTGTTTGTGGGCTCCTTGAAGGAGGTCCGGTCCTGTCCTTCCCCCAGACTTTCGACTCTCTCGATATCCCTTTCCCCCGAAACCCAAACCCAGCAGCCACCAGAGTTATTTGCTCATATTTAATGAGCTCCAAGCTCCAAGCTCCACACAGAGGCAGAGAGGCCTTGGGACCTGGGCCCTGGGGGCCACAAGAGGTTCGCCTTTCCAGGTGGCCGCCCCGTGTTTGGTGGTTTGTAACCACAATTAGCAGACGTCCGAGTTTCTCAAGTCCTGGGAAAGCCCAGTGGAATATGGCCATTTCGGGAGAGGCGCCGAATCTCGTTAAGCGACGGGTTGATCAAATTAGCAACAAAACTTTACTTTACAATTGTGTTCAACCACTCTGGGGTTAATTTCCCTGTCCTTAAACTTGACTGAATTAATTTATTCAGTGACACCCTGGCCACAATCAAATAGAAGTAAAGATTCCTTTTAAGAATGTGATTGAAGCTCTTAACCAGCGGATAAATTTACATGTTTAGTTTAGGATTTCTTCGAAATAAACTGTAAAACAGTAAAACAGTAAAAATTATGGTACTTACTACAGGGTAACTCCTGGTTCCTGTTTTTATCCTTTCTGAACCTCCCGTTTGCTTATATTGCCAGGGCCAGAAATTATGAATACTTCCATTAAAAATATTAATTCTACTTAGAACTCTTTAGAGTTGAAAAAATTAAAAAAAGTGTGACCTTAGAAGCTACTTCACACTTTTCTTCCTTCCATTAAAAATGTGTATTCTACATAGAACTCTGTAGAGTTGAACAATTTTAAACAAAGTGACCTTAGGAGCTCTTAACACTACAATTATAGGCTTTTGCTTGTAGTATCTTAAGGTCATACTTCTGTCAATCAATTACCTTTGTCAGTCAGTGAACATTTTCACAAGCTCAACGCATTGTCCGATTCAGTCGAAATTTTGTGAATATAAAAAAAATTCAAGAAATTTCAGGTTTGTACCAAAAGCAGTGTTTTAAGGGTTCCTTCTCCAATGAAAGCATTTTCCCAGGCACAATGAGAAACGAGGATGATATCGAAAAGGTGGATGAGCCCGAGGAGACTCGTCGAATCTTCACCATGGAAAGGAAACGTTGCTTTTTGATTACCAAATGGCCGATTCTTCGCCGTTATTGTCCGCCAGAAATTCAACAACTTGGCCTGGACTCGGAGGAGCCACCAGTGAAGAAGATGAAGCTTGAGTCGCTCCCGGTGGAGGAGATAAAAGACTCGGAGGAGCCACCAGTGACAAAGATTAAGCTTGAGCCGCTCCCGATGGAGGAGGTAAAGCGTGAGGCGCTCCCGGTGGATATAAAGGTGGAGCCGTTCTGGGTGGAGGTGGTAAAGAAGATCAAACAGGAAAAGGTAGACGTGGAGGAAAAGGTGGAGCCTCTAATAAAAATGGAGAAGTTTGTGCTGCCCACGATCAAGATCGAAAAACTGGAGCCAGCCTTTGTGAAGAAGGAACCGCTGTTTGTGGAGATTAAACAAGAGAAGGTGGAGCCTCTAATGCAGAAGTTTGAGCTGCCCACGATCAAGATGGAGAAACTGTGGCCAGCCTTTGTGAAGAAGGAACCGCTGTTTGTGGAGATTAAACAAGAGAAGGTGGAGCCTCTAATGCAGAAGTTTAAGCTGCCCACGATCAAGATGGAGAAACTGGAGCCAGCCTTTGTGAAGAAGGAACCGCTGTTTGTGGAGATTAAACAAGAGAAGGTGGAGCCTCTAATGCAGAAGTTTGAGCTGCCCACGATCAAGATGGAGAAACTGTGGCCAGCCTTTGTGAAGAAGGAACCGCTGTTTGTGGAGATTAAACAAGAGAAGGTGGAGCCTCTAATGCAGAAGTTTGAGCTGCCCACGATCAAGATGGAGAAACTGTGGCCAGCCTTTGTGAAGAAGGAACCGCTGTTTGTGGAGATTAAACAAGAGAAGGTGGAGCCTCTAATGCAGAAGTTTGAGCTGCCCACGATCAAGATGGAGAAACTGTGGCCAGCCTTTGTGAAGAAGGAACCGCTGTTTGTGGAGATTAAACAAGAGAAGGTGGAGCCTCTAATGCAGAAGTTTGAGCTGCCCACGATCAAGATGGAGAAACTGTGGCCAGCCTTTGTGAAGAAGGAACCGCTGTTTGTGGAGATTAAACAAGAGAAGGTGGAGCCTCTAATGCAGAAGTTTGAGCTGCCCACGATCAAGATGGAGAAACTGTGGCCAGCCTTTGTGAAGAAGGAACCGCTGTTTGTGGAGATTAAACAAGAGAAGGTGGAGCCTCTAATGCAGAAGTTTGAGCTGCCCACGATCAAGATGGAGAAACTGGAGCCAGCCTTTGTGAAGAAGGAACCGCTGTTTGTGGAGATTAAACAAGAGAAGGTGGAGCCTCTAATGCAGAAGTTTGAGCTGCCCACGATCAAGATGGAGAAACTGTGGCCAGCCTTTGTGAAGAAGGAACCGCTGTTTGTGGAGATTAAACAAGAGAAGGTGGAGCCTCTAATGCAGAAGTTTGAGCTGCCCACGATCAAGATGGAGAAACTGGAGCCAGCCTTTGTGAAGAAGGAACCGATGTTTGTGGAGATTAAACAAGAGAAGGTGGAGCCTCTAATGCAGAAGTTTGAGCTGCCCACGATCAAGATGGAGAAACTGTGGCCAGCCTTTGTGAAGAAGGAACCGCTGTTTGTGGAGATTAAACAAGAGAAGGTGGAGCCTCTAATGCAGAAGTTTGAGCTGCCCACGATCAAGATGGAGAAACTGGAGCCAGCCTTTGTGAAGAAGGAACCGCTGTTTGTGGAGATTAAACAAGAGAAGGTGGAGCCTCTAATGCAGAAGTTTAAGCTGCCCACGATCAAGATGGAGAAACTGGAGCCAGCCTTTGTGAAGAAGGAACCGCTGTTTGTGGAGATTAAACAAGAGAAGGTGGAGCCTCTAATGCAGAAGTTTGAGCTGCCCACGATCAAGATGGAGAAACTGTGGCCAGCCTTTGTGAAGAAGGAACCGCTGTTTGTGGAGATTAAACAAGAGAAGGTGGAGCCTCTAATGCAGAAGTTTGAGCTGCCCACGATCAAGATGGAGAAACTGTGGCCAGCCTTTGTGAAGAAGGAACCGCTGTTTGTGGATATTAAACAAGAGAAGGTGGAGCCTCTAATGCAGAAGTTTGAGCTGCCCACGATCAAGATGGAGAAACTGGAGCCAGCCTTTGTGAAGAAGGAACCGCTGTTTGTGGAGATTAAACAAGAGAAGGTGGAGCCTCTAATGCAGAAGTTTAAGCTGCCCACGATCAAGATGGAGAAACTGGAGCCAGCCTTTGTGAAGAAGGAACCGCTGTTTGTGGAGATTAAACAAGAGAAGGTGGAGCCTCTAATGCAGAAGTTTGAGCTGCCCACGATCAAGATGGAGAAACTGTGGCCAGCCTTTGTGAAGAAGGAACCGCTGTTTGTGGAGATTAAACAAGAGAAGGTGGAGCCTCTAATGCAGAAGTTTGAGCTGCCCACGATCAAGATGGAGAAACTGTGGCCAGCCTTTGTGAAGAAGGAACCGCTGTTTGTGGAGATTAAACAAGAGAAGGTGGAGCCTCTAATGCAGAAGTTTGAGCTGCCCACGATCAAGATGGAGAAACTGTGGCCAGCCTTTGTGAAGAAGGAACCGCTGTTTGTGGAGATTAAACAAGAGAAGGTGGAGCCTCTAATGCAGAAGTTTGAGCTGCCCACGATCAAGATGGAGAAACTGTGGCCAGCCTTTGTGAAGAAGGAACCGCTGTTTGTGGAGATTAAACAAGAGAAGGTGGAGCCTCTAATGCAGAAGTTTGAGCTGCCCACGATCAAGATGGAGAAACTGTGGCCAGCCTTTGTGAAGAAGGAACCGCTGTTTGTGGAGATTAAACAAGAGAAGGTGGAGCCTCTAATGCAGAAGTTTGAGCTGCCCACGATCAAGATGGAGAAACTGGAGCCAGCCTTTGTGAAGAAGGAACCGCTGGAGGTGCCCAAAATCAAAGTGGAAAATCAGAAGTCGGACGACTCGACTGTTAAATCGGACGAGTCAACTGAAGAATCCGAGAACGAGATAAATGAGAATGACTTGGTCGAGTCGACTAACGAGGACGAGTCGACTGAAACAGATAAGTCGACTGATGAGGACTCGTCCTCATCGTCCTCATCGTCCTCATCGTCCTCATCGTCCTCATCGTCCTCATCGACTGATGAAGAAGAGTCCACTGATGAAGACGAGGACTATAAACTATTACGTTTCTTCAACTGTCGCTGCTATGATTACTATATGCATTAAATGCTTTAATTAACTACACTGAGACATACACACCGACACATTCCACACCGACACATTCCACACCGAAACATTACACACAGCATACTAGCCAAATAAAGGTTACAAAAAGCAAACTCTTTCTCAGGCTTCTTAGTTAATTTTTGTTTAATATTCTCTCAGGCACCCAGCCATACACAGTTTTTTAGTGTGTATAGGACGCTGTTGACCCCTGATTTACGAAAATAATTGAAACTCCTAACCAGAGGATATGTTTCATTTAAAAATTCCTTTAAGAAAATGAACAGCTGTACATGTGTAAATTTGTAAATTCTCCTACACAGAGGATAAATATTTATGATAGGTTTCTCTTAAAATGGTAATATCAGAATTTAATTAAACCTTTAATCGGAGGATAAACATGTATGTTTATATTAACAATTCCTTGTAAGAGAATTTAATAACGTAAATAATTAAAGCTCTTAGCCAGAAGATAAATTTAAAAGCTTAGGCAAACAATTTGTTTAAGGAAATTCGAATATCAGAAATTATTAAAATTCTTAACCAGAGGATAAATATATGTGCTCAGCTTAACAACTTCTCTTTAGAAAGATAAAAATACCTCAACCATGGGATAAATACAAGTAATATCAGCATGATATTTATCATTTATCGGCATGGCTTATTTTATTTGTAAATCCATCTAATTTTATTGCAAGGATATTCGACTAACACCAATTTTATGCTTGGTTATAAATAGTTCCTCCCATAACCCCCGCAGATCTGAGCCATTTCCACACATTTCGTGGACAACAAGTTGCTGGTCACTCTCTCTCTCTTTTTCTCTCTGCCCACAAACCAATCGCCAGATGTTGCGAAATTGTGTGTTAGGTCTGTTGTGTGGGCGTCCGAATCAAATAACCACCGAAATATAAACTTATCCCGGTTAATATACAGCCCAGGCGCTGGTTGTTCCGTGGTCTAAGAAGAAAAGGTTACGGGAAAGGTAAAGTGGCAGTCGCCTTTGCCAGTAAGAATCCAATAAAAATGCTTGCGACAATAACATATTACAACATGCCTTCCATAACAATGAACCCTTCGAGCCTGCGAGCCTTCGAGCCTGAGAGCCTTCGAGGGGCTGGTCTCCCGGGGCAGGGGTTGGGATATGGAGTTTGTGTTTGGGGGCAACGGTTCGCCGTGTGCCCCTTCTTGTCCTTCAGGACACATGAAAATGTCAATAAAGGTCGCCCCGGTCGCCCGGTCGCCCGGTCGCCCGGTCGCCCGGTCGGTGTTGGCGTTGGCGTTGGTGTGTTCGCCCAACTCCGCAAAGTTACGCACTTTACGCCCAGAAGCACCTGAAGCAGGGCCGGGAGCTATGGTAAGTTTACCTGTCCATCGTCCTACTGCTCCTGCTCCTCCGCTCTCGTCCTGATTGGCTTTGGGAGTGACAAAACACGGAGTTGGGGAGCGCGCATAGTGAATCCCTTCCTGGAGCTCGCCTTATTTATTACTTTCGGCCACTAATTGACAGCAATTTACCGACCAACGAAGAAGAGTTGCCCAGGCCAGGCCAGCACACACTAGGCCAAATAAAATAGACGTAATGGAACCCCAGTCATCGCGTGCAGGGGATCATTTTCTCCGTGGAGCCCGGCTCCACTTTTCCACTTTACCACGCCGGAGGCTTTCCTCTCTCTACGGGCCAGCCAGCGACTTACTTCATAATTGACAGCTAATTTCGTGCGTTTATTGCTTCACCTCGGTTATTAATATTTATGCGAAGCGAAAAAGTATCGACTTTCCTTTTGCCATTCCCCAGGAGTGAGGGCTATCAGTAACAGTCCTAAGTAGCTGATGGCTAAGAATCTCTGCCCTTAAAACCAGAAATAAATACGGATAAGGAAAGTTAGCTACGAAATTTTTTTTAAATATATTTATACTTGTAATATATATTAATAAATATTAATAATATTTTGTATAATGCTGACATTTTCTAATATTTTCTGCACTTATCAACTGTCAAAAAAACAAACCCCAAAAAACTGTCAAACCTAATGACCAACCTCTCTAAAACGACAAAGTTCAACGGCTACGATTTTCTGTGTTTTTTGTGGGAAATGACAGTTGCCCAAATAAAAATCATTACCATTAGAATTGTAACCTGCAAGTAGTCTTCAGAGACCTTTCGATAACTTCACAATTCATGGGCAATGACAGGTAATCAAGAAATAATTGATAGAAATACCTGTATACATTTCTTTTCCCAACCTTTGCCTTCACATACAGCATGCACAAAAAAAACAGTACGGTCAAATTGTAATTTGTAGAATAAATCTTTTTTAATCAAAAGCAATATTACAAACAATGCTAGCTATTTTCTTTTCTCAAATCCAACCCCTTCGTTCTATTTCTTACTTATAATGCTTGGGCTCCACTGCTCTTTAACTCTAGAGCTTAAAAGCATTTCTTGTGGGAATTTCCGATAACTTTGCTGGTTAAAAAACATAAATCCCGAAAGTAAACCTTTTAAAGCCATCTTTTGTGGGATTTCCTTCGACGTCTTTTCAAATTATATCTGAATAGCTATACAATATATATATATATATATATACGTGTACTTTTTGTCATTGTTTTGTGGCTCTGCCTTCCCTGCTTTTGCTTTTGTTTCCCCATTTTCCCCAGCAATCCTGTCATCACGTTTGATAGACGCTAACATTTTATTGGCGTCAGGATGATGGAACCAAACTCAATTTGGGCCTCACGGTAAATTTACCTTCAACATTTCGAGTGAAATTACCCTTCGCCTGAAGTTTTTCGGAGCCCTCGTAAGGCAAAAGCAAAAGCAGAATTGCCGCATGCCTCATTTTTCCGAAATGTAACGATGATTTCGAGGACGGCAACTGACTTTGTTTATTCATCGATGGCTGCTAATTGGTAATCTTATACAAAAGCACCCCGCTCTTCGATGGAGGAGAGTCCCCGAAGGCATTCGGAACTGGTAATGGGTCGAATCCCGAGGATCCCAAGGAAGGTGACAGAAAAGTCCCTCTATTTATGTTGTAATAAAATATTGACATACAATAAAATCCACACACAGAGAGAGTGAGGGAAATTGTATTTAATGATTTTATTACAAGCATTTCGCTGGATTGCCGGCAGGTTTTATGTTTTGCCAACTGCGATAACTTTATATAGACAGCAAGCGCAAGTACCAAGTGCGTAGTGCTTCCTTCCTGTGCCTCCTCCTTTTTTTTCGGACCGTCGACCACTGGTGAAATGACAAATGTAAATGGCTTTGAAAGCCTATAAAATAAGAAATTCCAGGGGCCATTTGTATGTCTGCGATTGTTGGCGACAGAAAGCCTCTTCGCCGCACGAGAGAGCTGCCAATTTTTCGCCAAAAATGCCGTCGACGCCGCCGATGACGATGATGATGAGGCTGACAGTCAGCCAGCCCAGCTGAGTTTGAGCTGAGTTGAGCCAGAGTTGGAGTGGAAGTCCCAGCAGTTTATTGGGGACAGGGACAGGGACAGGACCTCCCTCAAATTGTTTTTCACATTTCGTATGCCAATCGAGGAGAAGAATAACAACCAGTATCCGCAGGAGGAGACAAGGACGAATAAACTTGAAATGACATTTGCAAAAATTTTAATGACAAGACAAGATTAATCAATACGGGACAACACCACACCACTCACTGTGTTGTGTGTGCTGTTTTTTCTGCTGACAAACAGGAAAAAATACGCCGCCTTCGCTGGCTGGTTCGAGTGTTTGTTGGTGACTAAAAAAAACCAACAAAAAATAGTAACAAACACGAGGACGTCGACGTCGACGAGACACGCACGCATACAAAATATTTCCACACACCGAGGAACCTAGGAAATAAGTTAATGGGTTGGAAAAGGTGGCTCCGTATCCGTATCCGTAGTATCCGCCCCGGCACATACTATGTGTATGCCATGTTCATACATAGTAGGAGCTGAGCTGGCCAATATTCACGCGTCGTCCTCGTCGTCGTCTAATAGATGAAAATCCCAAAAAAGTACGTAAGGGCCAAAAGCGATTATTGGTTATCGGAAGTCTAAATGATATTGGTGTTCTATAGGTCCCGCAGGAAATATATGTTGGAGATCCTTAGAGTTATATGATAAGGATAAGGAAATAAATAGAGGAATTTGTAGAAAAAAAAAATCGAAATAATAAAAAGGAAATAATATATAAAAAAAAGATAAATAAAAAACTAAATAAATAAAAATATATATTTTTGAATAATAAAATGGAAAATTAAATAAATAAATATATAATTATATTTATTACAAAAAATCAAATTTAAAATAAATTTTTTTTTATTATTTAATTGATTGATAATTTGTTAGAAAAATATCAACAATTATCTAAGGACAAAAAGCAAGGTATACCTTTATTCACCATACTCGCAACCTAGCCTATATAGCCGGTTTTACAGTCTACATGCATGATAAAAGGGTTTTTAGTAGGAGTCGGAGAGAGCCCGGAGAAGGGACCTCATGGTGTCCGTGCTTTCTGCTTTCGTGGCAATTGTTTAAAGGCATGACAAACCAGAATAAATGGCACACAGAGCTGTCACAGAAAGGAGCCAGGAGCTAGGAGCCAAGAGCCAAGAGCGAGGAGCAGATGCTTGGCTCCAACGCATCGATGGAATAATGGCCTTCTCGTCTCACACACACGAACACACAAGTCGCTCGCTGTCTATCCATTCATTCAAAGCTAAAATGTTGAAGCTGGGAAACAAACGCGTTGACAATTTACTGACCTGCAAAGATACCAAGAAAATGGGAAGAAAATGGCGTGTTAGTCCAGGGTAATACCACATACGAGGCAAGTCTACGAGCTAGCCTAGGCCGAGAGACGACAGTCAACGGAGCATTAACTGGGCGACTTTCTCGGACATCCCCGCTGGGAATGACTTATCCAAAAGCCACGGGATAAGTGGCCCAGAAACGGAATGAATATATACATATATATTTTTTCTTTATGCTTGAGAATCTGCTGCTGCTGGAGGGGAAACCAAAAACCAAATAGCAAATCGAGCTGCGACTTTGTGTTTATCCCTTTTGGATCTGAGAGACTTTTGTTTTCAATTAGACTCAGCTTTCGATTGCTTCTCCCCAACTCCCTGTCCCCGTTCCCCCTTTTCCGGCCATCTCTGATTAGAGTCTTAACCCTATGGCTTTGTTCTCGATTGTCTCTACGAGCTAAGCGAAATGGTGGCATTCAGATAACTATTTCGAAAATTGATATTGTGTCACTCTAAGCCATCGCCCCCCCATGGTAATTGTGGGGCTTGTGAAAGGGAAATGGCAGAAAAAACCGCCAATTACAGGGCTTTTTGCTTTTGTTTTTCTCTGTGAATAGTCAAATATCTAACAAAATATTCAGCAAAGCAAATAAGTTGAACAGAAGCTGAAATGCCAGAGGCCACTGCTATTATTTAGAGCGTACTTTGTTTATAAATGAAAGAGTTGCTTTGAAGCTAGTTGCCATGCCTACTCACATACCCAATTCCAGATCGATTGGACAAGTATAAAAGGAGATGGAAGATTTAAAAACCGGGTATTGCATGGTATTTATATTTAATGTATATAAATATATATATGTCCATTAAAATCCTGGTTTTTCATGCTTTTTTATTTTTTTCCCAACAAAACCTGTAACTAGGCTACATTCCCTGATGTCCAGTCAAGTCCTAAGACAAAGCCATTCATCAGAGAGCTACTTGGCCTAACTCTGGTGAATTATGCACTTGAAGACGGTATTATTATTAGGCCTTAGCCCGCAGTTATATGCCACTGGACCCCCGGTAACCCGAACTCCTTGACAGGCGGCAGAAAAAAATGAAAAAAAAGCAAAAACGAAGCTTAGCCGAAGCCCCGCCGCAGCACAAAGGCGACGTGAGCATGCTTTGGCTCTGTGCTTTGTGGTCATTTGTCCAAAATTCAAGAAAGGGGACTGGAAACGGCGTGACTAACGAGTAAAGTAAATGGAAAATGACGACGAGGACGAGGACACGGACGAGGACAAAGGCGAAAAACTCGGACAAAGCACTGAGTGAAAGCTTAATAATAAAACACTCCATCCAGCCAATGAAAACATTGAGAGGGCGCGCGACGCACTCTTGTACTTAAATTTTTTTTATTATATATTTTCTGTGTAGTTTTTGGGCCTTCTTTATGGTTGTTCTGGACACTTCCTCAATCTCAACCCGTTGACGGTCATCATCGTTTCGTTGATGGCTGACGATGACGCATGTTTGCCGACCCCGGGAGAGCCAAGATGAGGGAAAAAGCCAAAGAGTCAGGGCCAATAATAACAAACGGCGGCGTTTGAGGCAAGTCAAGAAAGTGGAAGAGTATATGCAAAATGCCAGCGTCCGCGTCATAGTCACCGTCTCCTCCTTGTCCTTCTCCAATGTCCGCTTATTCGTCTTGCGCCACTCCAGTGACCTGCACTTTGTCATCTTGATCTCTGTCCCTGGCCGAGAGCTGGAGCGGAGGACCACCAGCTCTCGACAACAATGAAAACGAATGCATTTCGAACTCTGCGCGCAGAGATATGAAATTATTTTTTATTTGTGGCCGCAGGGAGGAAAACAGCCAAAAAAAAAAAAGCGAGCAAACACCAAACGCAACAAGCGAAGGAAAGCGGAAAAGCAGGTCCAGCTTCTGCTATGTATATATATATTTAAAGTCCTCTGTCCTTCGTTTTCGAGACGAGAAGTTCCTTTACTCTAAATAAACAATTTTCATTTACACAACTAAGAAGTCGAGTGTACAGGGCTTTTATTCTATATATATTTCGGGCATAAGGTAAAGAAACTGGAGATTATTAGGGAATATATAATTTCTTTGAGGGTTTGCTGGTTGGAAACTTGTTTCAGACAATATCTCGGCTAATGCGTATTTAATCAGCCATCAAATTAGTCCAGATATCCAACCCATTTATCTTTATCAATCTTTCAACATTTTTAACTGGTAGATATTCTTGATTTCTTGATTTTTCTATAAACTTTTCCCTCCCCCCGAGCTGTCTGCTTTTGCTTCTTATTTTTTTCCTGAGTGTACTATAAGGTCCAGTGGCAAAAGAAATGAAATGGAAGCGAGTTGCTTGTTAGTGCAACAAATTACTCAGAAAAAAGGGACAAGTTTAGAAGAGTCAGACAGTGATAACTGGAAACGAGGAAGAAGAAGGGCTGTGCGCGTCGCACATGAAATTTTTCTTTCTTTTTCCCCACCGCCGCCTGTCGTCTGTCCTTCCAACTGACCAAATGACTAAGAAAATTGCTTGGCCAAGCACTTTGCCGGCTTCACTTTTATATTTTATGACATTTCAGCTTTTCCTCCGCCACCTCCAATGTCCATTGTCCATTGTCCATTGCCATAGTCGTTAGTGTTGGTGTTGCATGAATTGTTTTTGCCACACACTCATACACACTCATGCATGCCGCTGCTACTCAGTTAGCGGATTTAAAGATTTACCCCGAAACATTTAACCAGCTGAGAACTTGGCTGACACGAAAAGGTAAGACAGTCGGTAGTCGGTAGTCTGGCAGTTTTGTTTTTCTTCTCCTCTTTTCTTTTTCCCTTTTTTTTTTTGTCACTTGTCTGTGGGATAACAATGCTGTTTAAATGCATGACGTCAGAGGCTGACAGAGAGTGTGGAGTATGTGCTGGTGATCTCATTTAATATGAAAAACTTGTGTCAGCTTTTATACAGCGTTGAGAGACGAAGCATTTTTCATAAATCTGATGGATTTATGGTTGTATCTCAAGGGGGATAAGCCCAAAAGATGGCATATCATCGATAGGTTAAGGTTAAGCCAGCTTAAGGAATGATATATCAAGGGAAATAAATAAAAGAAAAGTAAACAAAAAATACCACCAAGTTAATTATACATTTATCAACCTTCTCATACTTTTCTTGAATAAAAATCCCCAAAAATAGTTACACTTCCATCCCAAAAATAGCATCAAAAACCTGAACCGGAGTGAAGTTCCAGCGAGTCACGTGTGCGATATTCATGATGCTCTACTCGTACCTCGTAGCCACCGCTTTTCCATACATTTCCCTGCTAATTGGGTACAGTGTCATCCCATATGGAGCAGCTTAGGAGATAAAAGCACTTCAAGTCCACTCCAAGGAGAGCAGAGGAGCACCAGCAGAAATAAATTAACACGAGCTTTTCGGGGGGGACAGCCCAAAGTCACAGATAGGAGCTGGACGACAGACTCGACTCGACTCGACTCGACACACCTAGATATAATCGAGGACGACACACTGCTGACGGTCTGCTCTGTTCAGGATGATGCGGTGACCAAGCAAATCCGCATTCCACAGTCACAACACCCACACACCCAATCAGAATCCCAGCGATGCAGAGATGCTCATGCTCATGCTCATGCTCATGCTCTTATGTATATATCCTTGCGAAATCGGTTCTTGTCATCGCAGCAAATCTCTGATGCTCTGATGCTCGGTTGAAATCTCAGCCCGGGCTGGAAAATCAATTTGCGAAACCTTGGCATAACCATTTTCACACTGAAGTTGCGCCACAAACTTTTGCTTTGCATTTTAAATATGTATGAGGTGGGTTTTATGTTTATGCACACACGAGTTTGGGAGCCTGGGCTCCCTCCCGGTAGTATCAGATACGAGAGGCATTGCCATTGCAACGATGGAGCTCCAGCTCCTACAGCTCCTACAGCTCCACCACGCACTGATTTTTTGCTCGAATAAATAAAACTCAAATGCGTTATGAAAATTTACTCTTGCCTATCTCTCTGACAGGCGACGGCGGGCGCTCAGGCGGACGGGCGGGTCTGAAAATAAGTTTGGCGAATTTTCGTTGGCGCTTCGATGGAATTCTCTCTCTGACACATCGACACCGTAGCCGTCGCCCCACCACACGCTGCCGCCGCACTTGCCAGCTCATGTTAAAAAACGAAATAACGCAACCAGCAGAGGATCAGGAACAGGACTAGGAGGGAGGTTATTTTCGGGGAAGCGAAGCTTGAAATACCCTAACCACTTAATTAAGAAAATATTTTATAGTATCTCAGGGGTGCCACAGAAACCGTTTATAAAATGGAATTCATTTGAAAAGCGTCTAAAAGTATGCTATAAAATGTAGAGTTACGAAACTTACATTGAATTTGGAAACTACAATATTTAATTACATACTTTTGTGTACTTTTTTAAACGATTTTAATTCTATAATTATTGTTGTGTAATTATTATCTGAAAGAGGAGCTGGAAATTCTCTAAGCACAAAATAAATTCTATATTCTAGCAAAAAAAAATTCTATATATTATCAAAATCAGCAGGGATGCCGCGGAAATCGCTTTTGATATACAATTTATTTAAATAGCGTCTAAAAGAAAGCTTAAAAAAATAAATCTACGAAATTTGCAAAGAATTTTCAACTTAAAATATTTTATTCCCTACTTTCAGACAAATTTTAAAGTTATTTCAAATCTCTTTCAATTTATATTTTTATATACACCTGAAATATTTATTTTGCATTCTTTTGAACACTTTTAAAATGATTTTAGGCCTCTATATATTGTATTAATTAAAAAGCAATCTAAGATACCCCATAAATTAAAAACTAACTAAAATTGACCAACAAAACCTCCCTCCAGAACCCAATTTCGTTACCAACTAGGTGAATGTCCTAAGTAAAAGCAATTATAGAATACATTAAGTGCTGAATTGAGTGCAAAGTGAGTGAAATAATGGCAAAATAAATGCAATTATTTTATGAATAATTAAATATAATTCATCCCCTTTTCCTCACGTTTCTCCTTCTGGGCCTTGGCTAAGCGAAAGGCAACCACTCCCTTTCCCTACCAACCCTACCGCCTTCGTGTGCCGCCTTCTAGTTCGTGTCCTGCCCAGTTCCCCGTGGAGTTGGCCATGTCATTAGCCGCCACTTTGTTGGCCCTCAATCTCTTCTCGGCTCGCCTCTTTCCAGATGGTATTTGGTGGGCCCCCCCTCAACTGGCAATTTAATTAGAGGCTAGAAATCTGTACCAATTGCACCAGCAGCGGCGCAAATCCAATAACAAAGGCGGGAGGAACAAGAGCCATAGTCGGAGCAGGAGTGACCTGCTAACCCGGCGCCAAACTAACCTAAGCAAAACCCATCAGCATCAGCATCAGCCTCCGTCCAGGCTGAAAAGGGAAAGGGATGCACACAGTTGTTTTCTGGCCAAAGGAAGGTGGCAAGATGCCGGCATCATCGGAGGAGCATCGGCCTATGGTTTCAATTCAATTGAGTGAGCCGGAGAGATGGAGGCTGGCAGGCTGGGAGCCCAGCAACCCGAGACGGAGCTGGAGGCTCAAGTTTTTGGCTCGCTTGTCACGCTCCGGCCTCAAACGTAAATCGCTGCCCGATCCGAAGGCCCGGCACGTAGCAAACTTACGTACGCCGGCCCACAGTCCCAGAACTCGTTAAAAGCGATTCTTGTGCCTGCTCCCTGTCACAGCTGTTGTCATTGTCGCTGCGGCTGTCGAAGTGGAAGTGGAAGTGGAAGTGGAATGGTCGAGGATGTGGAAGTAGAAGTGGAAGTGGAATGGTAGTGCAAGTGCAAATGTCGAGTGTCTAGCCTCTGCCACATCCACTTGCAGTCCCACTTGCATCTCCACTTGCTCTTGCTCTTTCGCCACCACCAACTCTCCCGGAATCCCATTCATAATTGAATAATTCCATGCAGTGCCAGTGTCTCTGCACAGTGGTGATGGGCCCTGCAAA
The DNA here is from genome assembly GCA_018153105.1 of Drosophila rufa. Lineage (NCBI taxonomy): Eukaryota > Metazoa > Arthropoda > Insecta > Diptera > Drosophilidae > Drosophila > Drosophila rufa. The sequence continues at coordinate 9,257,441 of JAECXS010000123.1, read as the reverse complement.
TTTAGCGGAAAAAAAAGGGCCAAGGAGGTCACCAGCTGCTCCCAAACAAAATTCTTATTAATATAATATTTTTATTTCAACCAAAATGTACCTAAGATGGAGTTTTTATATAGGTTGATGTATTTTTTCTATAGCAGTACATAGAAATGGTACAAAAACAAAATGTACACATCATCGGGGACAGCCACAGCCGTGTTAGAGATTAACAAACCAAACAGACACATTCTTATCAGTTTGATTTACATATTTTCCCTGGTTTATGTCTTCAAAATTGGCAAAAAGCTTGAAAAAAGTACAAAAACAAAATCTACACATTGTCGGGTTGAAGCACAGAGCTCTAAGATCAACAAAAACAAAACTGCACTCGTACAGTTCAGCTTTCCTCACAAATTCTGTGTAGCATATGACTTCCAAGTTAGCTTCAAGCTTGAAAAAGGTACAAAAACAAAACCTACACATCGTCGGCAGCAATACAAAAACAAAACACACAAATTTTATTCAATTTGACTCACATATTCTGCCTGCTTATTGCTTTAAGACTGGCTCCGAGCTTGTTATTTAGTGCCCAACCCTGTTTTATACAATTAAAAGATATATCCTAAGCAGGACAAATATTCGTTCTTTCCTGTCACATATTTTTCAACACGTCTAACATACCCTTTATCATCACAGGGCACTCTCTCAAAATTGCATGCATTTATTAAAAGTTATTATAAACTTTTCTATACATACATATGAACATAAATATATGTGCATATCAGAGTGTGTAAGCGCTGGGCTAATTGAAGGGCTAAATGTCAAAAATTAATGAGCTTTGAGCATAATATTTTACGTATTCCAACTGATGGGCAAAGGTATAATAAGCTGGGCTAGATAAATCAAATAGGGATTTTGGTCACGAAATATCAAAGGAATTATTTAAGCTGGATCGTTATAAATGAGAGGAAAAATGTAGAGATAATTGCAGAGGTAAAAGGTGTTAACTCAAACATTATTTATTGCATAAATTGGCCTACTGACTTTTTGGCACTCCACTTTCGAGGATATCAAATGGAGCATTTTGCAAAATGTTCGCTTGAGATCATAATTGAAACTGTCAACAAATTTGCACATCAGGGCTTAAATGGTATTTGATGGCTCAACCGAAAATGCTGACATGACTTGGACCAAAGTCTCTTCTCTGCCTGTGCCTTCCTCACCCATCATCATCTCTAAATCCTCTCCACGCTCCATGCTCCCCACGCTCCATCCCCCTTTCCGGAAGGAAGAAAGAGTTTCCTCTTTTCTTGGCCGGCCACCCAAAAAGTTCGTCTCTTCTGGTACTGCGTCTGTGGCGCCATAAAAATAAAACCATAACGACAACAATTTCATGGCTTTGTTTACATCTCTCGTCTTGGCTTTTTGGATGTGTTCGTTCCTTGTCCCAGCTCCCAGCTCCCAGCTCCCAGCTCCTAGCATATATCTATCCATCCGCCACTTTGTTGTCGCCCAGCAATCTTTTGTCTTTTAATTTCTGTGTTTGTTTGTCGTCTCGCCGCGTCTCATCTCGTCTCGCCTCGTCTTGGGCAAAGTTCAATCAACCACGCCCCAAACCGTGGTTGTCGTCGTCCAAGAGTTTAATTATCCACTTGAAGGCACCTTCTTGTCTTTCACTTTCGCCACTTTGGGTTCAGCGATTGGAATTATCTGGGCTGTGGCTACAAGATTTATGCTAAGATACTACATTTTTATTGTTTTCTATGTTGAGGAGGTTGCTGCAATAAATTGCTGTTACCTTGGAGGCATGTGTGGAGAGTGAAATGTATCCATTTAATTTATTTATATAATTTATAAATATTATTTGCTTATTTAAATTCTTGAAAATGTATAAAATATAATATTAAAATCATTATAAACCCATTATGTTATGTGTAGTCTCCTTTAAACTTTTGAAACCTTAATGTGCCACAACATCTGAGGGCGTTGCGTGCAATTATCTCTAGAAACAACAACGAAATTATGCAAATTTCGGCTGGCAGAAGTTCCCTCCATTCCCATTCCCTGCCTGACTTGGCTTTCTGCTCTCTCTCAGCCTAAGAGAGATTATTAAAACAATACTACATAGACTCGAGGCTGAGGCTTTTCAATTAGAGCTCATTAATGTGTGTGGCCCAGGATGCAAAATATTGTTTCAGGGGCCAAAATCTTTGTTTATAATTGGCATGTGCTTTTGAAATTTTTTTATGGAGAGAAAAAAGCACAGATCAAAGCAGCCAAGGAATGTGTGTGTGCTACAAATGCCTTTTGTGGGTGGTCTTTGAACCCCAAAAAATGTCTCTAAATACTCGAGGCTCGGCGGGTATAATCTATAAATACAGGTTGAGCTTTTTTTCCAACCCCTTTCCCTAGCTTGTCTCGAGTTTAAATGCCGCAATGGTCGTTGCATTTAACATATTACGCATACGCCGTGTGTGCGGCATGTATATTTAATGCAGTCGCAAATGAAGCCAGTGGCAGAAAGTGACACAAACGACTCCAGCAGCACTTAAAGGCAATCAATGGGAAATGCATCGGTGTTAGTCCTGGCCTCAATTCGACTTGGGGTCCAATCCAAGAGAGCTTGTACTTATAACTCACTGGAGACCTACCTACCTACATGTGCATGCAAATGCAACTGGACCTTCAATCCCTGAACTTCTACCCTTTTGGCCGGAATGAGAGTCCATGTTCCGGGTCCCTCTGCTGCCACTGCTACCTCTTTTTCATCTTAATTAATTTATGCATTTTACCTAATTCCCCACTCTTTGTCCCCGGCATTTAGCATTTAGCATTTAGGCATCCGGGGCCTAATACCTAATACCACCGGCTCAATCCTGATAGAGGTAGCTACCCGAAGTGGTTGCCATAATTTGCCTAATTGACCAGGTACCCAAAGTGGATGTGGATGAAGGTAGCCATGCCGCAAAAGCACTCGGCAAATTTCCATTTCTCCAACTGAATATTGAACACTTAATTCGGCAAATATTTCGGATAACAAAGGCAGGACGGAAGGAATCTCTGATTAGTAATTGCGCACAATTGGAAGGCCTCAGCCTCCGGAGCCTGTCAGGTTTATATTCGACAGCTTTTCCCCACCTCAAAAGTGATCACTATTTGAGTGTTTTTTGAGGTTGACAGACCGCAGCAGGTAGAGATATAGAAAGGTAGTTTAGTTTTTGGGTTAAGTAAGCTAAGCTTGACCTATAATTAATCGGAGTAAAGCTTATATAATTATACACACACGCTCGGAAGGATAAGAAAAAGAATTGCTACGGTGACCTCCCTTGAAAAAAAAAAAAGAAGAAAAAAGGCAAGTAGTGAAAAAATCCTGGCCAGTGTCCATCCAAGATCTTTGCCAGCAGCCTCTGGCCTGTGTCCTTGTGTCCAATGCTTGCTCTGCGGATTGTTTGCGGTTTCATTTTGCACTCTCGTGCCAGCACTTTGCCTTTAATAATTATTTATGCATATCTCTGCTGGCTGGGCTGAAGACCAATGCTAAACTCGGCCACTGGACCACTTTGCCAACGGAGCGGGGGGGAAAGGGACTCTGAGACGGAGATGGAGATGGAGCCAGAGCCAGAGACAGAGACAGAGGCCCAGTGGGTCCGGTCGAGTAGCACTAAATCAAATAGTGTTGCCATCAAACATGCAACGAGCCGTGGTATCCGGAGTATCCGAGTATCCGAGTATCTGGACGTGGACGTGTGCGTACCTCTGTTCCGCTTCCTCCTGTCTCGGCCTCAGCAACCTCCACCTATATCCACTATATATGTCTGTATCAGCATCTATGGCATATATCGGTTAGCCGTGTTAATATTTGCTTGCGTTTTACATTGTGTGCTCACTGGGCATGGCCAGCGACAACGACAACGACAACGGCAACGATTGCGACTGCGACTGCGACTGCGACGGTGACAGCCAAGTGAGCTAGAGCTGCGAGGATGGAGCCTGCACTGCAGATACATAGATACAAAGATACAGAGATACTCGGTACGCAGTCGGTTGGTTAGGTTGGTCGGTTGGTCGGTTGGTCGGTATCTTTGAACGGTTTTCATGTGTTTTGTTTGGCTTTTAGTGCCGGCTCAGTTGTTGCCTTTCACCAATACAATTACAAACATAAGCATTAACACAAACATGGCCAAAAGCACACACATAGATGCAGGGACAGATACAGATACAGATGCAGGGACAGATACAGATACAGCGACAGATATGAGCAAGTAACATCAGACTCAGTGCTCAGTTCAAGGCAGCCTTTGTGCCTTTGCCAAAGTCGAAATGTAAATACATCGCTCAAAGGCATCTAGGCAAACATTTTGCATTCGCAATCCCTCCCGCCTAATGATCTCCATTAACATATCTCTATTTGCATCTGTATCTGTATCTCTATCTGTGTATCTGCATTTGTATCTGTATCTCTATCTGCCTCGGCGGCCATGCATCTTGTTTTGTTTGTCCGGCCAGCATTAATGCCTGCTGCTCCAGTTTTCGGGGCACTGTGTTTATCCTGCTAATTTGACTTAAGTGCTGCCACACAGCCAATGAAGCCAGAGAGAGAGAGGGAGAGCTGATTTGCTGTTGCTAATTTGCAATTTTGATGCCATTTCGATATCCGATTCTGCATTTTTCATTTCCATTAATAGCAGCTTCTCGCTGGGTATTGGAGGCATGATTTGGGTAAGAATAGGCTGATGAGGAGGGGAGTTATAAAGCAATAAAGTTGTCAAGCATGCTTTGCGCTGTTTCTGGCAACATTTGACTAGCAACATTTGAAATCTAAAATTTTTACTGATTATAACATCAAAAATCATTGAAAACTAAAGCAAAATCCTCTCCATTTTCATAAATATGTTCAAAATAATAGAAATTAAAGTTATTTTGCAACTTTTACCTAATGTTAAATCCTAACCCCAGTTGAAAAGTGTTCCAACCTTTGATTAATTATTAAACTGAAAGGAAAAACGCCCAAACGTTCAGTAAATGTGACTTAATCCCCCATTAATGCTCCAACTTAACTCTTAATTTAAAAATGTACTAACCTCTGGTTAATTATTAACCTGAAGATAAAACCTCCAAACTTCCCCTAGACATGGCTTAAAGTGTCCCTTAATGTTCCAACTTCACCTTTCCGTATCGATATATCAAATGCATACAGCAATTAAAGGCTGGCCCCTGGACAATGAGGAGGAGGAGGAGCAAGCGTTGCTTCCTACCTGTCCTACCTGTCATATCACCCGAAAATGCGTGGCAAATGACTTTGGCTTTGGCTCGAACTTGCGGCCATGCGACCATGTAAAAGGCTGGCCGGGATGGCAGCAGAGATTTATTTCATCCGAAGCCGAAGGAGAAAATTTCCACGTAACAGAGCGTAGAAATGTTTTCCCAACACGCCCGCCACGCCCATCGCCACCGCCACAAAGCACTTTGGCCACCCGATCCTCCCCAGCTTCGTGCTCCATTCTCCCGTTACTACTAGCCCTTGCGCCTCATCTGGTCGAGCTGGCTGCCTGGCTGGATGGCTGGCTGGCAGGGAAGGAGCGGAAATTACAAATTGTTGTTTACTTTGCATTTCACTCGCACCAAACGAGCGACGGATGACAACAACAACAGGAGGAGCAGCAGCACCACCAGGAGCAGGAGCACCAGGAGCAGCACCAGCAGAACAACACAAGGCATCGGGCGTAAAAAGCTAAAAACAAGAGAGAGCCAAATGCAAATGAAAATACACAGACAGCGATAAAGTTTGGTCCCTTTGCCAGCTGGAGAACCGGTGAGTACCCTATATATCAGATGGTTTGCTTTGATATATGGGGATATATCTCTTGATTTCCCCCAAGAAAACTAGGAGCAGGCACTTCACTTTCGGGTACTTGATTAATGCACATTGTACGCTAATAGTGTTTAATAGCAAAAGTATATTTATATATCGAAAAATGGTATATCGTAAGTGTAGGAGTATCGATATATTATCGAAGTACACTTGGCTTGGTTATTATAATAAAACTTTTCACTTTTCTTTGGGATTTGACTCAGATATAAGAAATTATATACAAAGATCACAGTAAATATAAATTTATAATAGGATAAATTTGTATATCAAACTGGAAACATCGATACATATAATAAATTATCCGACAAATAAAAGAAAACATCAATATATCGAAGATAATATTAATACGTTAATATAAATATCAATAAATCAAAGTAAAAATCAAAAATAAATCTGATAAATATAATATCCCTAAGAAATCTACAGTCACGCCATTTAAATTAAACCAACTATACGAAAAATACCATAAAAGATATCGATACTTTTCCATCGTTACTAGCTGAAAAAGCTACCCATTACCATTGTCAAAGTCTGGGCCAATTCGGTGAAATGTGGGTATGGTCAAAAACCCCTGACCCCCGAATGCGAGGGAGTCGAAAATGGAACACGAAAAAAATTGCGCTGGCAAAGAGCTTGAAAGGACCATTGAAGGGCGTGGGGAAAGAGAATAGCTCAGAACAAAACAATAAAACACGGTGGGTAATATATGATATTTCGCAACAAATTAAACCAAGTTCAGTGCTATGAAAAATCAGCCTAATTAGCACATAATCTGTTTCATATTACTCCATATAAAAGGTGAAGAAAATATGGTTTTAAAAATACCCTTGAGAAACTTTTCTTCTACTTGTGCCCACTGTAAAAACAAAGTACATCACCTCTCTGAGCTCTTTGTAGTAGTTTAATGAGCTTTTCTTTGCCAATTTGCCGGAGAAACAAAATTAAAAGAAACTACAAAAAAAAAAAAAAAAAACTAAGAACAAAAGCAGGTGAAAACTTTGTTCGCATAACGATAAAACAACGAAAATGTTGGCCAAATTGGGTCAATTATTACACTCAAAACAACTCCAGTTACATCTGTTTTCCCCTCTCTCTCTCACTTCGTTTCTACCTCTCTCTCTTACGCTATAGTGTTACCAGCAAGTTGTTTCATTGTAGTGAATAGCTCAAAGTGTTGCCGCCTCTTTTCTTCTTCGTTAACTCATGTTCCCACAGTCGTCGTGGCGTAGTGGGTAGGGGGCTGGTCTATTATAATGGCAATAGCTCAAAGTTCACCCTTCGTTTGGCTGTTTTCAACCAAGACAGAAGACTGTGGGATTCAAAAGAGAATCTGAGGAGTTGAAATCATTATAATTAGGAGGTTTCAGAGACAATTGAATGTAAATTAAGAGGAATGGGGATCAGGATAAACAGGATAGTAAGTAAGATCTCAGGAATTTAATAATTATTACCTTTCCCATAATTGTGTCCCTATTCTTCACGTATTTCCACATATTGTAACCGTGTTAGGTATTCATATTCTGAGCTCCCCTTAATTGTGATTAATTGAGTTAATAAACGTCAAATTAACAGCTTTCTCAATTCCATTATTTGCGTGGTTCAGGGGCGATGACTTTGCTGCTAAGGGCGCAGCGCACAGTAAGACATCGATATCCCGCACTCAACACAAGAGAGAGCAAGCATAGGTACAAGTGAGAGTATTTATTTACATACTTCAAAGCGATACACATACTGGTCGCATGTATATATAGTCGGTATATCTTATGGCAAAGTAGATAAACAATTATGAGTGTACTGTTGCTGCTCCCTCGGACCAAAGACCCCATTCTTTTGGCGTTCAATTCATTTGACCCGCCATCAAGTGGCGTGTGGATGGAGTCAAGTGTGGAGTGGATTGGATTGGAGTGGAGTGGGTATGGAGTGCAGCGAACTAGACACTGCAGCAGCTGCAAGAGGGTTCCCTGTTGTTGCGTTGTTATTGCCAACGGAAAATAGCACACGACCAATACAGTTCCGAGCGTTAATAAAGCAAGTGCAAGTGGAAAGTATCTATGAGATGTATAAATTATGGCTTCCCGCTGTAGATCGCGAGGGCGCTGTGTGAGATTCCAAGTTGCTTGAGTTTCCTTTTCATTTTCAAAAGCATTTCGGAATTTTAATTGGGCTCCGCACCAGTCGGGCGGGGGCGAGAGTACAAAGGGAAACTGTGGCAGGCAGGAAAGAGTGTGTGTAATATGCATTTGCATGATTGAGAATTAAGTACGCCTCGTCGTGGGCTGCCTTTTGTGTGTATTTGGGCCACCTATGACCAGATTTTCATTGTTTTGTCTTGGTTTTATTTTAGCTTTTTCACAGCCTTATTTATGCTAATTCAAATTAAATCCAATTTATGTGGAAACAATATCGAAAAATACATTTTTCATCAAATTGAGCAAGTAATTCATTTATGGGGGTGAAGATTTTTTAAGGAAGTGACTAGAGACTTTTTGAGAATTTATTGTAGGATTAAATATATTTTAAAATAATTAATAGACAAAGAAATCCAAAAAATAAATTTTTTTCTTAGTGTTATTTTCCTTGTTCTCCTTTGTCTTGCAGCCGCTCCTTTTATGTTTTATGCGATCACCATCAAGTGCCACCCGGGCTATATTTATAACCAAAAACTCTTACTCACTTCTTGCAGGCAGTCAGGAATGCGGAAGAGTTCAAGAACACTGACTGGGTGCCTTGTATCTTTCCAAATGAACACCAAGCAGATGCGAAACCAAAGGGAAATCTTACCTGCAAGTAGAGAAAGAAATTACATATTTTAATATAATTACTGTTTGGAAGAAAAATGAAATTATTGTTGAAAGAAAATTTTGCAGAATTTCTGTATAGAGTAAATACAAAAATAATATTTCATTCTAATTTGAGTAACAAATAATGTATTTATTAAAAATAAAACAAGTAGCTAAGCTTATCAAAGCTGTGCAAAATTTAGGTGTTGCCAAAACATGTTTCTAGCAGAATTTGCTTGTGCTTTCCACCATCTTAGATTTAATTTTTAATAGCATTTGCTCCATAAATTAGAGCATAATTAGAGCAACATGTTCTTCTGCCTTTTAATTTAACCTACAAAGCTTTGAGTACCGGGTATCTTATGTATCACTATACAGAAGCCTTTTTACTTATATTTGTCATACATAGCCTAGAGATTTTTCAAAAATGACTGATCATGTATAGTTAGCAAAACTTCCAAGTATTATAATTATAACCTATATCCTTACCAAATCTTTTTATAATTTTTTCTTAATTTTCTCCTTAAAATCAGCCCAATTTCCACTTAAAACAAGACTCCTCTCTCCGGTAACTTGAATGATAAATCGCCATACTAAATGGTACTCAAGTAGCCATGTATGTATGTACATAGTTGGCCAAAGTCAATAGTTCACAAATTTAATCAGTTACAGTCCGCGGCAAGTAGTGCAAGTACAGCCAGTAGTCGGCAGCCGGCAGCTGCAATATTAAGAGAGCAATCACGAACTTCGTCCGCCAGGATTCCGCCAGGTCCATAAGTCACGACCAGACATCCGGCTGGAAGCTGGGAGCTCTTCCCACTGACTTCAAGGTCTTTGTTCGCAAACTGCCACTGCCAGTGCAAACTGCAGGCTGCAAACAAAGCGAGTGAGGGCAGTGAGAGGAGTGAGAGGAGCACGAGGGTGCAATTGCAACCTACTGCAACTCAATTTAAAAATTGTACTGCAAGCATAATTAATTACTCATAAGTAATGCCGCGCCGCTGGCCTCGGGGGCGTTGGGCATGTAAATATTTCAGTTGCAACAAAAATATACATGCGACTGCATTTTGCCACGACAAGCGAACAGAAAACAGAAACAGAAGCAGCAGAAGAAACAGCAGCAGAAACAACGACATCATCATCATCGTCATCAGCGTCATCGAAGGCAGCATGTAGAAGCCAGCGATAGAGGAAGAGTGAGGCGTGAATGAATGAATGAATCAGTGAGACGAATAAACTCGTTCTCTGCACAGTTGAATAACTGCAAAGTCGAATTAAGCACCCCAGCAAGTGTGAACACGCTTGGCTCCAAACAACAGCTCGTGCAAAAATGCACCGCAAAAAAATGCAAGATGGAGAAATAAATAATTAGTGGGCAAATTTCTTAGAGAGAAAATGAAAGAGAGCAAGAAATAGAGAAGAGAGAGAGTTCCTACAATGCTTTTTGATGCTGCTTGGTCACACTTTTAACTCAGTGTTACTCCGGTTGAAAGAAATTTCACTTCAAAAATAATTATATTTAATATTTAAGGATCAATAAGAGATCTTTAGTAATTTCCCATAGAATAAAAATATACAGAGAGAAACTATAAAATAATCTCGATGATTGATAGGAATCACAATGTACAATTTTCATTCATTAAAAAAATATATATAAAATAAAAAATTAATTAATTATAAAGTATATTAATAAGAAATTCCCGTTACGGATTCTTAATGGCATATAAAGTCAGACATCAGAGGGAAAACCTTCTTTGGTTTTCTAGCATTAATCGTATATCGTTGTTGCCAAGAGTGCACTTAAAATTCCCAAAATTCCCAGGAAAATTAGTACTGATGAAGCTTTTTGGCTATAAGCCTGCTGCGTGCCTATATACAAAGATATCTCTTTCGATTTATGTGGATTAAATGAGCTTCAAATCAGCAAGTAAAAGTTGAGTAATAATAATTCTTTCTTCTTATTAAAATAATAAAATACTGATCATATTTTTTCTTGTGGTGTACTCACACACACACTCGTACATGGCAAGAGGAAGCCGCCTGTCGAGCAGGAAGAGAATTCTCCACTGTAGCTCCTCAAACGGCGGAATGAATGCAATTTTAAGCACGTGCTGCTGCTGCTGCTGCTGCTTCTGTTGCTTCTGTTGCTGCTGCCACTGCCCCTTTTCTTTGCCGCCTTGCACGCCGTCGTGCTCCATGGACCGCGGCCGAAAGCCAAACTGCAGAGAGCAGAGCGAAGAGCGGAGAGAAGCTACGGAGCTATAGTGACGATGAAGAAACTGTGGGGGGAAGCAAGTCGTGCGTGGAAAAACGATTGCAAATCCGCACTGTACGGATCCCCATCCTCCAGCTGCTGCTGCCGCTGTGTCCGTTGGCCAAACAAACAATCAAATGGCAATACGAAATTTAATTAAAGCAATGCGAATGTAATTTAAGGTCTCCCTTTCAGTGACTGCCCCCTGCTCTTGCTCCTCCCTCTGGCGCTTCCGTTCGCATTTATTGCGCTAGCTTATCAATGACATCGATTGGTAATTAGGTACCAGAGGCGGCTGCCACGCCCACCCGGATACATCTGTCCAGGTGACCCACCTCCACCTCCACTGTCGTCATAACACGTAGCGCTCATTTAAATAAATTAATGATTTCGCCTTCGACGACGCCGCCGCCAATAAGCCCTCGATTTTTCCCAGCTACATTTTATGGCGTTCCGTTCCTTGGGCGCTCTGCTCTCTCTTATCGATTCGGAAGAGGACAGGTCGTGTCACATTGCTTGGCTCATTTAAGAAGACGATGCTTGTGTTTTTCCATTAGCGTCAAATGCTTATCTTAATCGCTTTCCATCCCCCTGCACTTGGATGCCCAATGTATACCAAATCTCCAATACCCAATCCCCAATCCAAATCCCCAATCCTCCAATCCCCGAGAATCTCAGGAGACAAGAGGAGACATTTTCCGAATGCCAGGAGGAATCGAATGCATAACGCTGTCAATTCACACATGAATTATACATATCGATATGGCTTATTAGCCCAATACCTTTGATTTCTTCATCTTCAACGACGCTGGATACGATGTTCGATTGACATTTATGCCAGGTTATTAATATGCCCCCGAAATGCGGTGATTAGGCCCCATTCGAATTGCCAAATTTGCTAGCAGCTTCATGTCATAAATAACAATGACAGATGTGTGCGAGTGGGGAAGCACCGCTCGGGGGCTATACATGGGAGATATCACTGGTCCCCGTCTTACCAAATTCAATGTCTGAATTTTCAGCATTTCCCCCACACACAGATATCTCTATTATTTCACATTAAAATTACCCTCTTAAGCTAAGGTCAGACTGGGCCATCATTTCCATACAGATAAATCATTTAAGAAAACTCGTCGTCGTCGTCGTGTGTCATTGACTTTTCGTGTTTAACATATCCGGAAACTTGTGTTTGTCTGTCCCTTCGTCTGACAACTTAAATGCTTTCAATTTGTTGGGGTTTTATTGCATATTATATTGCATTGGAAATATATAATTGATGGTACTTAGAGTTATTTTGTATTTTTGCTGACTTGAATCTAATTAAATAAAAATAAATCTAGACTATAGTATTCAATTATCTCAACTCCGCCCAAGAAGCCCCAACAGTGTGTCTCTGAATTTTAAGTGCTATTTTAACTTTCTCTTTAATGTATTATTTCTTATAATTTATAATTAATAAATTCTATATTTGATATATATTTTTTTTTTAGATTAAAAATTCCTTACTTTAAAATTGCTTACATGTATTGACTCCTCCTTAGAAGGACCCTGAAAACTAACTTTATTTCGCCACTTTCATCGTTTCTTTTCGCCACATTTAACATATTCTTTGATGGCGCTGGACTGTAAGGTGCTCCCCATTCACCATTTAAGAGTGGACCCATTCAGCTGGGGCGCCAGCCATGCCATGTAATGGCCAGCAAATACTGCCGAAGGAGCAGAGGGATCATCCTCGAAACATGGGATGTTTGGAACACACATAAGCCGCATCGACAAACAGGCTAATCCGATTTCAGGCTTCATTTGGCCAATACGAGTGCATGTAAGTTGAAATTATGGTCGCTGCTGCTGCCACTGCTGCCTCGTTGGCTAGTTTAAACATTTGCTTCGAGAGAATAGAACCACTTCTCGGGGTCTTAAAGAGTGTGTTCCTCGTGGCCCTTCCTCCCGCGCTGCTAATGCGGGCAGGAGAAATCTTTCCATTTCGAACCCATCAGGCCATCGGACACTCGGATTTTGGCCACTAAGAGCACACGTACGGCTCCCTAAGACTATGGCCATTTTGGGCTGCCCGACAGTAAAACGAATTTCACACGCAAAGAAATATTATTGGTAGAAAATATTAATGGGAAAAATTTATGAAAATATAGCTCTGTTTTAATTAAATTGACCTTTTTAGGGTAGTAATAATATTGGTATTATGGATATTAATTACTATAAATGGTTATAAATAATTATTAAAGCTTTAAAATAATTTTTAAATAACTTCAAGCTATTTTAAACTTGTTTTCCTTTATTTATTTCTCTAATTTCGCAAGACTTTATTTATTCTTCTTTATTTTCTTTGCATGTAGCTGCTTTTGCCTAATGTTTTGGCCAAAACTAAACATCTTAATAGCCCGCCATAATGTTGGTCGAATTGAACTTTTACTGCCAGCCGACGGCCACTACGCACTGGAGACCTGCTTGAGTAAGGCTAAGGTCAAACCATAAAATCAAATTTACCAAATTCTGACGTAACATACATTTTCCGTGAAAACTTTAATATCTTTTGGGTTATTTACCAGCCAAATGTATTTAAAAATTGAATGAAAACATTGGTTTCTGACGGAAAACATTAACAAAACAATTTCAGTGAATTTATTTCTATTTATAAAATTTAAAATACACAGCTAGAAGCCCAGTTTCAAATTAAATTACCCATAAAATTATTAAAAGTGTATTGGTAACAAAATCTCCCCCTATTAATACCTCAACCAATATACTTAGCTACCCCATTCGGCAAAGTTTCCAATAAATGGACAAGTTTCTGGGCCGCAAAAGTCACGAACTCATCTCTAATGGGGCAAAAAGTCGGCTAACCGCACACACGACGCGTCGTCGTCGTCGACTGACGATTCCACCGATCAGCCTTTTTGCTGTTGCCGCCGTGCTTCATTGGTTCTCCATCATTTTTATGACGCTCATGTGACAGTCCATTGTATTAATGTGCCACCGCCGCCCCCCAATCTTGGCTGGTGAGCATCATAAAAAGCGAATGAGGTTGAGGATAAGGATAAGAGCAAGGAGGCAACGTCGCCGTGCCAAATCAAACTTTTACCCGTATTGTAACCCCTGTTTAGTCGCATCGGTGACCCGCCCACTGCCGATCCGAGTGAGACCCGACCCTCTCTGTTTGCGGTCTGTCAATTCAAATTGATTTTGGTTTTCCGCCTTTGCCACCGCCTTCGAGTTGCCGCTACTGGTGTTCCTGGTGCTGCTCCTGGTGATGTTATCATAGTCATCGTTGCGGTGGCATTGGGTATTATCATTTTGGCCACGATTACGCCAAGGAAGTTTCACACAAAAAAATTGTGGCTCCTTTTAAGATGCAATTTGCAAGGAAATTTATTTTCGAGACCATTAAATACTATATAGCGGAGTATAGGAAGTGATTTTCTTCGAAGATCACTTAAAACTTCATTTTCTTGGCTTGCATTTTAATCTATATTATTTATATATAACAAAAATCTTACTTGATGGTTCTAATTCGAACCTAGACTCGTGTTCAGAATAATTTATGAGACTAAGGTCACACTGGTTAATGCATAACCTGGACTTATGGCTCATAGATATATATATATATTGTAGTGTAGGAAATAGGTTTTACTCGAAGATCATGTAAAACTTCATGTTTCAGGCTTGCAATTTAACCCTATTTCTTATACAGAAAAAACTTAACTTGATGGTTCTAATTCAAGCCTAGACTCGTGTCCGGAATAATTTATGAGCCTAAGGTCACACTGGGGAATGTATTTCGCTGACTTATGCCCCATAAAATCCTCTCGATTAAGTATATTTCCTTGCCAAGTTATCTAAGTCATATAGAGACTCAAATATGGTATTCCAATATTCGGTCTCTCGCTGTCTTAGTTGTAGATGTCGCTGTCGTTGTCATTCTGGGTACCAACCCAAGCCATTTGGCCAAGAGTAACGCCCAACTATGTTGTCGTCGAGGCGAGAGGAGAGGGATGAAATGAGGAGGAGGATGAGCAGGAGGAGTATGACGAGGAGGAGTATGGTAGCTGCCTTGTAATGGGGGTTGGCTGTGGGATAAGCCATTGGCACTGCAAGTTCCCCGCTCAGTTCAGAGCTCATCTTATCCGTACGCTTTGGGTTCCCCTTTTTCCTTTTTTTTTTGCCTCCTTTCCTTTGTGTGAATGACTGTCAGATCGCGTTTTTGGTCCTTGTACCTTGTTTGAGGTTACACCATCATCTTTCTCTGTGTGTGGTGTTGTCTGCCGACGATTTATTTTGTGCAGCGCAAACGTGGACAAAACGTACTCGACACACGACGACGACGACGACGGCGACGATGGCGACGACTCTCCTCGAATTTATGTATGCAACACGCATTTGGCGCTTTGTGGTCCGACCACAAATTCCGCAAGCCCTTCAATATGCCACCCAGCCAGCATCAGCCATCAGGCATCTACCATTCACCATCTACCATCATACACCATCCTTAGCAGGCCATCCCTGGCCCCGGGAACACCTATAGCTGCCAGCATGTCAGCGTCAGCGTTGATTATGGCCCAGGGCGACTTAAGACAAGCATCAGGGGCGCTGCGAAAAATGGCATAACCATGGGGACACCATGGCCAACACCACCACCACCACCAGCAGGATTCGCTTTTCAGCTCGCACACATACACACACAACACACACAGCCTTAGTCGATGTTAGTAGTTTGCACCTAAAATAAACTGTTTGATTTTCGGCCGCCGACGCCCCGCGAAAGGCGGAATTACGAATTGCTTTTGCTCCATTTTCATTTTCATTTCGAATTTTCCTTTTCATTTTCACCCATTTGAGGAGAGACCCTATACCAAGTTCAGTGTGGTATTTATACCATCCCGAAAAAACCCCACCCGCACACGCCCGCAGGTTTATATATAGACATGCGTGTATTTTCGCATAAATACAATATAATAATATTTATGTGTTGATCGCATGAAATGTGCTGTATAAATTTATCCAAGCTCCTGTTCAGTGCGTTCGGTGTTTTTTTCTTTTTTTTTTCCCCCGTTTTATGGCCACAAAAGAGGGCCGACCAAGAGGGACCTGGTCGGTCGGTGGCGAGCGTTGGAGCAGCAACTCACTTTGGTGGCAACCCGTGCGTTTATTGCAAACTGTGACAATATTATTTTTTTTTCGGCAACAAAAAAAAAACCAAGAAAAAAAATAAGGAACAAAAAAGAAGTGGGAGGTGTTGTGTGTGCAAACTTGAGCCATTCAGTGGCAAAAGAGAAATTGGCAGGAAATAGTAGGGAATGGGAATGTTAATGTCAAAATACGCCTTCGTGATTCTAAGCGTTGGGAACCTTTAGCTGTCTGGGCCAGAAATTGAGTGGAATTTTTTCGGGAAAACAGGATATAAAGTTTTACAATTAAGCTATCAGTTGGAAAAGTCCATTTAAATATAGTCAAAAACACATAATAATTGCCAGGAAATGGTGGTAACAAGATGTATCATCAAAGTAGGCCAAAAGTTGGGGAAAAAAATTTAAAAAACAAAACTTACATGTAGTAAACAGGCAATACAATTTTTAAATTAAGCAATTTGTTTTAAATGTCAATATAATAATTGTTAAAAACGCTTAATAATTGACAGAAAATTGAACTAGCAAAAGGTATCATAAAGGAACTCATGAGCTATAGAAAAAACTCACAAAAATAAAACTTATATGTGGTTAGTTGCATAGTTCATCGGTCGATTGTAAAAATCTATTTAAATATTATTAAAGCCACTAATAATGCATGAAAATGGCATAAACATGATATATTACCCGAAAAAAGTCTCAAGTTTTTAAAAATACTCAAAAAAACAAAACTTACTTGTATAATTACGCTGTCAGTTGTAAAAGTAAAATACAATTTTCGTAAAAACCCCTAATAAATTACAGGAAATAGCAGTAACAATATGTACCATCAATATAAGCCTTAAGTTATGGAAAAAACTCAAAAAAGCAAAAGTTGCAACTAAATAATTAATAGATATTAATATTTACTAAGCCTAAAAAGCATTGAAAATAAATGTTTAGATTTTTTATATTATATTCTTTTTTTAAAGCCCGAAAGTGCTATTATTTCTCCCTCAGTTGTGGTAGCCAAGGATTTGTATACGAATATCAACTAAGCAGCGTATTTTCTAATGAACTTCGAGGGGTGGCGGCACGTCTGTCCATCGCCAGGCTGGGGCATGGAGTGGGGAGTGTGGAGGGTGTGGGGGAAAAGCCGCTGCGCAAGGCAGCTGTCAATCAACGCTGCCAAGCAGCAGCAGCAGCGAGCAGAAAGCAGGAAAAAAATAGTGTCTAGACTTCCCGTTTAATGATCTTCATCAAGCCACCCAGCGGCAGTCAGTTCGCATCAACCGCACATCGTCATTCCCTATTCCCTCCACCCTTCCATCCTTCCATCTGGCTTTTCTATTTATATACACTTTCCCTCAAGGGAATTGTTATTATTATTATTATTTTTGTTAAGTGAATATTATTGAGACTCCAAAGTATGTACTTTAGACACAGATCCCTGCCTGGGAAGCCACTCAAGTCAAATAGGGAGTTTTGTTGCCATCTTAGCGTAATTTAAATCTATAATTTAAGGGTATATAGACATTGGCCAGTGTCCCAGCTAGCATGCACTCTTTCCCCGTTTCATCTGTTTTTTATTACGCCTTTTTCCAAGCACTCACTCCATCAATGGCTGTCAGTTGCCATCATCGCAGAGTCCGGGGGCGCAGAGCCCAGTAGTGAAAAGTGCAAGTGCAAAGCACCCACGGACAAGCTCACACTTGAAGCTCGGTACTTCGTTTACAATAAAATTTATACTAAAAACTGCAGTAAAAACCGAGAGCCATAAAAGGCAAGTCTATATTTAAATATGTTTTTACCGAAACTAAACATAAAAGAAGATTGTTTGAGGTGGCAATCCATTCCAAATTAAATACAGTGTAGGTTTTGCTCTTGAAGCATGCGGAAATGTGAGCAAATATCTGGCAGAGTCAAAAATCCTTGCAAAGAATTATTAATTGGGCTATATTTCATAGGAAAAGTGAGTCTTACTCACCAAATTAGTTCCTACATTGTGTCTGTGGCTTATATTGTCCAATTTCCTTGAAAAGAGGAGATTTCTCATACACATTTTGTGTTATTTTTGTTTACACAACCGAAAAACAAAGAACACAAACCCACAAATAATTAAATTTCTACCATTTTTCCAACATTAATTTCTGTAAATTGGCAAAAAATAAAACCAGAGACCTGACATTACGACAGAGGGGAGAGAAGCTGGAGCTGGAGCTGGGCCATGTCGAGCATAATAAGGGAGCGGCGGCATTCAAAGCGGCAACGAGGAGGAGCAGGAGGACGAGCTGACATACAGAACCTAAAACCTGGGGGAGCTGCCTGGGATCCTGAAGCTCTTTAGGTGGGTATTCATGGAGCCCCTCCTGGCCACCCCTTGAATGCAATCAACGCAGAAAAATCATCTGTCCGTGTGTTTGCCGCTAGGTTTTCATATGTGCGTTTCTTCTTGCTAAAAATTAAACGCAAGCCATAATAATGCGATTTATTTTCTCGGCTCGGCTCGACTCGTCCCAGTCTCTCCTCTGCTCTGCTCTGCTCATCTCCTGCATCCGCCGGCATCGTCGTCCCATATGACAACAATCGTTCCATGCGTCTATCGTCTATGGCCCCCGCATCCTGCCTGGTGGTTTGATGGCAAACTGGCAGCCACATAGGCGCAAACACGTCGCCAACGCAGCAGAAGGAGCCGGAGCCGGAGCAGCTCTAGCAAGCATCAGCAGCCCCAGAAGAGGATAACAAAAATGGCAGGAGGACTGGAGGACAGTAGGAGGACCGAGGACCGAGAGCCGGGCGTCGCATCTGCCTTTTGTAATTTTGTGCGCATAAAATTCACATTTTTCTGTTTCGCCACCAGACCATTTGGGCTCTTTTCTACCCAACGCCGCCAGAGAGAGCAGAAAAATTGAGGAAAAAAAAAATGAAGATACAAAATTAAAGACACATATGAACGATTTTTTAATGCAGCCACCAAATAAGAGTCCCAGGAATGGCGCTCAACCCAAAAAGGAAAGGTATTCCTAACGAGGTAAGGTGGAAAATATAGGCGGAGTTCGTTTCTCTATAATTTAAGGCCTTTTGGATAAGTTTTAGACTTGGCGTTGAATAAATATTACTTAAGGAAAGGTCAGTAAATCTAATATAATCAAGATGATGTATAGAAAATAATGGAGATGATTTAAGTTTTCCTAAATATATTCCCTTAGAGATTTCCTCCTATACTCTCCTTGGCTTACTTAGTAAGGTTCACTTAATTATTTATTAAGTTCACGTTCCTAATCTCCCCTAACCAGTTAAGTAGGGCCCAACCAAGGTTCTAAATAACCTTATATATATTTTAAACTCCAAATTCCGGCTAATGTTAAGCCATTTTTATGCTCGGAACCACGTCCCTGCACGCAGCAACATATGTTTGGCCGGGGATCGAATGGGCAGTTTATTATTTTTATTTTTTTCACGCCCCGCAAATAAAGTCAATAAAGTGCCAACGAAATTTACACACTGAAAGTATTAATGTCGAACGGGGGAGCTGCTCTGCTCTGCGCCGCTCTGTTGTTCCGGAGGAGGAACATGGCCAATGATGATGGTCAGAACGGCGGGCGGGAGGCCAAGACGGAGGCATTTATAATTTCCTGGGGTCCCCGGGTCTTCGGCAGCTATTACACTTGATTGTTATTTTCCCAACGCCAATTGCCTAGGCTGGAATGGAATCCGAAGTAGGCCCACAAAAGGCTAGAACACAACACAAAAAAATAACAAAAAATATATGGAAAAGGGCCGAAAAAAAAGAGAAGAGAAAACTGGGAACTGGGAGGCAGGGCCAGTAAATTACAAAACTGAAAAAGGGAAAACTGAAAACAGAAAACAGAAAGCAGAGCAGAGTGGAGCCGAGTGGAGCAAAACAAAAGAAATGACTCTCGTTGTTTGGACTGCATACAAATTTCACATTAGCCCCGGCACGGCACGATACGATACGATTCCTCCTGCAACGATTACTCCACCACTCCTCCTCGGGGGTAATGGAGTTCCGCTTTCATCCCGCTACGTACTACGTAGTAATGGCCAACATATTGGGTCGGAGAGCCGTCCGGACTCGGGAGACCCGGCCCTGGCCGCCAGACATTCATTTGCACACCCATTCCCGTTCATTCATACGTCAATTTGGATCGGGGGCTCTTATATAAAATTTCATTTAAATCCAATCGCCTGGCGGGGATTTGCATTATGAACACGCACACCCCAGCACAATGGCCACCATATCCACCCCCTCGATAACACACATATATATACAATATATATTATATATATAATAAGTGCAACCACCCAACAAGCGGCGGTCTGGCCACTCACCCTCAGACATGCCAACATGCATCTTGGCGACGCATTTGCCTCTGTCCCTGTTTTGTTATATCCCTTAGTCGGGAATGTTATGGCAAGAACGAGTATATATGGCATTCTATTCGGACAAATTGTTTGTAAAAAAAAAAAAAAATGGGAAAAGAAAAAGGAACTGAGAAAATATGTACATTTTAATGGTAGAGAAAAGTAACTCGGCCATGAGTAATGATATGATTTATAGGATTATGATTAGGTTTTTTGTCAAGCGCAGAAACCACAGGCTTTTGTTTTACATCTTTAAGTTCTTAAAAAGTAAAAGAAAATACTATAATTTTCGTTCAAACCTTTTTAAAAGCAAGTTAAATATATTTTCTTGCTTTCCTAATTTTTGCTTTTATTAAAAAGAGAATTTAATTGTTAAAACTCTATTCAAGTGCAAGTTACATAATTTATCTCACATTCTAGAAATTTTCTCTGAATTTCTAATTAATATAAATTTTTTTTCAAAGGTTAGGAGTAAGTTTTTGGTAAGAGCAAGTACTGGGCATACTGTAGTAGTAGTAGTAACTATTTCTGTAAAACACTTTTTTATTGTTTCAACAATAGCTTCAACTTCTATAAATTCCTAAAAAAAATAACAAGAAAATACATTAATTGGCATTTAAAGTAGAAACTCTACTTCAAACTATGTACAAATCCAAGTTAAATATATTTACATAAATCCTATAAATATTCTCTTTATTAAAAAGGAAATTTCTATTTAAATTCCTATTTTTTCCCAAAGGTTAGGAGTAAATCCAAGCACTGGGTACACCATAGTCTGTATTTTTCTCCCAAGAACACTTTCTTATTGTACGCTCTGCAACCCCAAATAGCCCCCGCTCTGATCGCCGTGGGTCAAGTGGCTCAGCAATGCTGTTGGGCTTCAACCCCTCTGCCTTTTTGACGCTCCCCCGAGGCAATATTGGCGCACGTGGTGCTGCTGCTCTTGGTGCGGAGCTCTCGATGCTCTTGGTGGTGACGATGCTGCTGCTGCACAACCAAGCTAA
This sequence comes from Drosophila rufa, assembly GCA_018153105.1. Taxonomy (NCBI): domain Eukaryota; kingdom Metazoa; phylum Arthropoda; class Insecta; order Diptera; family Drosophilidae; genus Drosophila; species Drosophila rufa. The sequence continues at coordinate 9,236,049 of JAECXS010000123.1, read as the reverse complement.
ATCAACATTGGCGATAAAAACCTCTCTCGAAAGCCGACAAAAAGTCCTGTAATTTGTTTAAGGGGTGGCAGCAAAGGCTCAACAAAAGCATCCGCATATAATTTAAACAACGAAACACACACACACAAGACACTCTTCTATGAAATCAATAAAATGCGTTGTTGATTTATGGAAAATCACCATTGATTTATCAGTCAACGTGCAGAGAAGTAGCCTTTAATTTAAGAAAACAATTTCGAAAAATACAGAGAGAATTCTGAGAGAATTTAACCGAAAAATTGTAGAAAATTTTTGTCATTGTCATTGAAGAGAGATAAAAATTGTAAATTCATTACATGAAGACGCAAGAATTCATTTTCCTCTCGACTGAACAGAACGTGGAGGAAGCAGCAGCGTTCAGCAGCAGCTTTGAATTCCAATATAAATGTTATTTTAAGTTTCTCTGTATAGACTTTCAATGGGAACGAACTGTAAGGGAAATAAATGCGAGACTTTGAATGGGAATGAACCTGAGAAGTTCCAGTATTTACAGAGCTCTCTAAAGCTCAAAAATGAGGTTGAGTTTTGTAATTTTTAATATAAGATCTATATTAATAAGGCTGAGACTCTACTTGAGTTATTCTTAAGAATTTCATAGTTTACTAATTTTCAGACACCATTTCCTGATTTGTAGATGTTAAAAATATGTCTAATAATCCTTTAGGACCCTGAGCAACGTTTTTAGGAACTAAGAGTCTTTACTTAAATATTTTTTTATATATTAAACATACTACGAAATTCAACAAAAAACCCCTTTTATCAATAATGATCCCTTTATTTTTGTTAAAACCCCATTCCTTGCATTAAATACTCATCTAGGAGCACACTCCCTTTGAGATTCTTCCCCCGGGATGCACGGCTAATACGGACAGCTTCATCAGGAGACGCGTCGCCCTCATTTAGGAGGAGCGTCGTCTTGCAGCGTCGTGTATCTTTCCTTCTTTTTTTTTCGCACATTTGTCTTACATTTCCAAGTCAATTATATTTGATGTGTGTGCTGGGTGTGGGTGTGTGGGTTGTGCGGGGTTGATGTCAGAGTTAAGCCTTGCCATCTGTCCCACGCCAACGCTTCTACCTTGCTTGATTTGTATCTTTCAGCCACGGATTTGCCCTCCAAGCGAGGAGAAACTGAACGTGTGTGTGTGTGCAACACTTTAATAAATTTTCTAATTTTTCTTGGCTGTTCAAATTCTGGAAGGGGAGTTGAGCAGCCAGCGGCGATGCCATCAAAAACCAACCGACACTTCCATCCACTGAAGAGAGAGGTGTGTGTGCGAGGTGAGGTGCCTTCTGGCTCACGACCTGAACCCATCCCACCGAAATCCTTCCTTCCGAATGAAGAGAGAGCGCTTGTTGCTTTCGGTGGCAGAGTGAAAGTTTAGCTGCTCATTTGAAAAATATTTTCCTAGCCACTTGCCTTGTTTTCCGCCAGTTCAATGCTGCTGCCTTTGCCGCCGGCTTAGTAGGCAGAGCACGTAATTCAAATTTAAAATGTTTACAAGTCTTATATGGCGAAGCGGCGGCAGCATCATGTGCTTGATGAGACCGTGTCGCTATATATACACATATACGTATATATTCTGGCACAGATCCTGGGGATCCGAGCGGTTTATTACCTGAAAATACAGATGGGAAGTATGCTGAATTAATTAGGGTCGTCGTAGGAAGTGAAGCTTAATGCCAAATCCAAAAAAGTGCCAACAGAAAAAAAGGACAGTAAACGTTAATACAAATTTAAATCGAGGAAATTTTAAGTGCGATTTAGCATAAATATTATTTGGTCGGGAATTCGCTGGCTAAAGTTTTCCATAAAGATGTGAAAAACATGTATTTATTGGTTAGCCCTTGTCAGGTTTTTTTCTTTCATAGCAAGTTACGACTCCTTAATCCTAATAAGGAAATTTCTTGACTGGAGTTTATAACCAGGTTGGTTGGAAGAAGTAAACACTCGATTATGTGAACTTTTAAAGAAATTTTATATATTCTTATGCTCGTTTTTAGTTTCGAGAAAAGAAACCTCATTAGTGCTAATTTTACTGAATGATTTTATAGCATTTTCGTACTCGGGAAGTTTAATATAAATTTAAAAATAAAAGAATTTTAAATACATATTTTTTGTTATTATTTATATTAAACCTAAACCTAGTTTTTTAGTTGCCTAAAAACTTATTTTGTACTTATTTTGCTGACTTATACCATTATCGTGTCCCTAAATTCCCACTTGGGAATTTTAATACAATTTATTTTTAATTTTTCTAGCAAACCTATATGCATCTTGACTTTTACCAGCTCACTCTACGGAGTTTGCACTGTACCATGTTTATTTTTCAAATTTAAATCCCAATTCCCCGCTCACCTGGCTGCACTAGGGACCAGAACTCACACACCTGACTGGAAAAGTGGCGGCGGCGGTGGAAAAGTTTGCGCGCACTCAACTTCGACGAGTGGCTTAATAATCCACGCGCTAAACACTTTTAACTCGAATTTATGTTGCCAACTCTGTCAATAACTTTGCGGCTCTTATTCCCATCCCATTCAGCTGAGTTCAGCCCCGTCTCCCGTCCTCAAGCCCGTCTCCAAGCCCGTCTCCGTCACCATTAGCCGTTTGTTAGTTTGTACATTTTCAGCTGCAGCTTGCCTAATTTCTGTGAATGCATCGCCAAGTTGCGAAAAGTGTGTCGTGCAGACAACTCGGCCCTAAGTAGTTGATTGCTTGCTTGGTTATATCACCAGCACCGTGGTCTATATGCTTTGGGGAGAAGATTATAATAAACAACTATAAGTACATAAAGAAAAAAAAAAAGAAAACCTTAGAGACCTTCCTGTATTTAGTATTAATATTCTTTGAATTCATTTTACATTTGACTGATTTTTAAACAAGGTTCTTGATTGAATATTAGGGGCTGTCCATATATTACGTAATCACCTATAGGGGGGAGGGGGTCAGCGAAATGATTATGTTTGATTATATGGGGAGGGGGGTTATTGGACAATGATTACGTAATCATTTTATATCAAAATATATGTTAAAAAAATTATTTTTTATGAATTTATGGGGAAACAAAATGTTTATGATTACGTAATCATAGGGGAGGGGGTTTCTCTAATGATTACTCTTGATTACATAGGGGGGGAGGGGGTCAAAAATCATCAAAATCGTGATTACGTAATATATGGACAGCCCCTTATCAATTTGTGTCCTTATTTTTTGTATATATTTTAATAGGTTTATGACCCGTTCTTTCCTATTTTTTCACCACTAATAATAATTTTTAAACAGATCCAGCCACTGTACATTGCTTGGTTGGTTGGCTGGCAAACAAATTTGCCGGCCTGTATGAAAATGAAACCGAAAATGAAAACAAACTCAGTTGTAGCAGTAGAGAGGCAGTGACAGTCGCAGTTCCCACAGATGTTTCGCATAAATATAATGGGACTGGATGTTGTGGCAAGGGGAATGCATATTCATGGGTCAGCTGCCTCTTCCACGCTATGCCATGCTTATGCTCGGCTCTGCTCAGCTCCGCTCAGCTCGACTCCGTTCAGTTTGCTTCAGTTCAGTAAAGATCTGCCACATGGCGTTCGCCGGCTTTCCCCTTCATCTTCGCCAGCATTATTCCACATCATTCTAAACCTCCGTCCCGCTGAGCAAGATAAAAATCAAGAGCATAGACGTGGTGTGTGTGTGTGTCGGCACAGCGAAATAGGTACATGAGTGTTACACTCGAAACAAGTGTGGGGTTCCAGATTAATTGCATAAATAGTTGCTCAGCTCTGTGTCATTTTTGTGGGTTTCTCTTGTAAGAAAATAAGGGAGTCAACGACCTCAAACAGAAAAAAAAGCATCCCTTGACACAATTTCCAAAAGTACCTTTGACATGTCGACTGCCCCTGGCGTTTTTTGTCGCAATTTTTTGGTAAAAATGCCGGAACCAGTTTTCACTTGTTTTCATTGACAGAGGATGTACCCCATATGCTTCACATAGCAGTCAATGTCCATCAGATGCACTTTTCTTCTAACGAAACCAAATAAAAATGGATTGAAACACTGCGCTTTTTGGAAACTGTCATTATATCGATTTTAATACAAGCAGAGTTGTCAGTTAATCGATATTTATAAGGGAACTATTTTTCTGGCTTTGTTTTGAATAAAATATGATCGACATTACTCGGAATCTTTGTTATTTCAGTCTGTAGCTCTTGGGATAATGTATTCTTGATGGAAAATAATATAAATATATATCGATCAATTTATCGTTTTTAAAATTATATCGATTAACAATAAATATTTGAAAATATCGTGTACAAAACTTAACTTTAACTTTATTTTTCGATATATCAAATTTAGTATTAAAAATATAATTTCCAAATCAAGGAACTTAATTTTTCGATATGCAAAATAAATATCGATAAGCTCGATATTTATTATATCTTTAAAAATATCTAAATTCTCTTTCAATTTTATGTTGAAATATATTTTTTAACCATATCCTCATTGATTAAAATTTGTCGGAATTCAACATCGATTTATCATATTTAAAATATCGATAGTTTCAAACTTTAAGCCTTGCCCTATCCCTTTACCAACTTTCTTATTATCCCTAATCTGTAGCTATTTTCTTTCTTATTTATGTATTTTTTCTTTGACTGCATTGCCACGTATCAAGTAACCCGACAAGCCACGCTTGGCCGCTTCTCTCGGTCGAATCGTGGCATGGAGTTTGTGGCTTCCTCGGTGCCCAGAGCCTGGTGCCCGGTGCCCGTTGCCCGCTCTTGGCTATCTGCGACACTACACTCTCTACTCACTACCCGCTGGCCGGCGTCTTAGGCTCAGGTAGCTCGTGGCTAAAGGTCACTGCCGGAACAACCCCGGGAGAGGTCTTCAGCCTGCCATCGCATAGCATCGCGGCGACTCATGTACAAGCAAAAACACATAGCTGCCGGCGGCACACTATGCTAGCAACTAAAAGTTGTTCCATGTTCGTGCCTGTGTCGAGAACGAGTACGAGTGCGAGTGCGACTGCGAGTGCGAGTACGAGTTTGAGTACGAGTGCGGGTACTAGAGTAAGTAAGAGTTGGAGTGCCGTGTCCATCAGACAGAACAAACATTTTTATGACCTAGGAACCATTGGCGGTCATGTGTGTTTGGGATTTGGGGCTGGGGGTTGACTCTGACTCTGACTCTGTGTGTGCAAGCGCTATATTTTCTGTTCAATTTTTCAAGTGCATGCGTGAGGTTTCCCTTCGCTGTTTCCCTTTCATGTTTGTGTTTGGTCAGTCCTGATAACTACGTGCTTTTCCAGGATTGCATGTAAACAAGGCGAATGACTCGGCTCTTACACTTTACATCATTTTATTAAGCTAATTAGGGTACAAAGAAAGTTTTTAAAAGGTCTTACACTACAGTTTTTGCTAGAGATAACCTGCATATATAGTTCTAAATATTATTTACATGAAAATAATCCTACAGTCTGCCTTTATTTCTCTAATTTACCCAATGCTGCATTCAGGGCTGAGAAATGGCAACTGGTTAAGCTGCAATAGGCATTCGTCGAGCAAATGCAATAAGCCGTTGGCCTAACTCAATTTTTTATGGGCCTATAACACAATTTGCCAAGACCTTATTGGTTGCCTCAACATAAAGCAATGAAAAATGGCAAACTAAACCTCTTTAAGTTAAAAGAAATAGAGAAACTAGAGCGTCTTCTTTTAAATTTATATTAATATCATATTTTTCTTGCATTTTCAAGGCTCTCCCTCTAATTGTTTCCTTTTGCAAAAAAATAAAATAAAAATACCAGGGCACAAACCTGGTGGCAACACGCAGCACTTATGCTTTGTAGGTGCCCTTTTCGTACTCCAGAGGCGTAACATAATTTCACGGAGCGCATTCATGAAAGCACTACTACTTGCCGGGGTGAGCACTCCTGGCCGTAATGTAGCAGAAGTCAAGCCTTAATTAGAACACAAGGAAATTCTTTTTGAATTTAGCAGCGCCTGTGCCGTAGTTGAGTGTCCGTCTAAGTGCCTGATTACGGTTCACATGCGGGCTGCTTTTTTTGCGAATTATAAATGCGGCTTAAGCAATATTTTTAGGGATATGTATATAAGGATATAAATAAGCTAACAGATGTGGTGTGGCTTGTTTCTTAAAATTCTTGTTATTTAGTTTATGTTAGTAAATTGATTGAAATTGCTTGGACTATGGTGTTATGACACTACCTTTCTGAGAAAAATAAATGCTGTTTAGGCAATATTTTTAAGGATACATATAAATAAGCTTATAGAAGGTGTGGCTTTTTTCCTTAAAATTCTACTTATATCATTATTATGATTCATTTAATAAAGTTTTTAGATTATGGTTAAATGACACTAGAGACTAAATATTTTTGAAGGGTTTGAGCAAATAAAATTCAAAATTTTCTCTTATTTAATTTATTTTCATTCATTTAGTAAAATTTTTAGAATATGGTTATATGACACTAGTGCGTGCAAATTATTAAGAAATATAATCCTCTGAGACGCAAACATTTACACTTTTTCAGATACATTTTGTAGATACATTTCAAATGTGTCAGTGGGTATTCAGGCAATAAAGCGATTTCCCTTGTTTTCCCCCCCAAACACACATCCTGTGTATAGAGACTGTAGTGTAATACAAGTATCTGTGCTCCTCTCGGTTCCTGTGGGAATCAAGGCAATCAGCATGTGCGTGGATGTGGACATGTGAATGTGGATTTTGGTGCGTGCGGATGAGGATTCGATGCTGTTCTTGCTACTCATTCGTTCATTCATTCATTCATTCATTCATTACAATCTTTCAACGCTGACATTTTCGGTGTCTGCAAGCAATTTCCTAATTGCGGCCGTGCCTTTGCACTAGGCTCTGTCTCCTGTCCTTTCCACTCCTCTCCAGTTAATATTTGCTCGGCCTGGTCGTCTTTACAAGCTTAGCATCAAATATTTATGACCACAACTGCCGGCTGCTGTTGCCGGTTTAAATATGTTTTCAACCAAATTCCTCAGCATAACCATATTATTTACATTCCAAGTTAATTAACTTAGTTAATCTCTTCTTCCTCCTCCTGGGATCCTCTTCCTCTTCCGCCTACCCTTTGCATCTCTGGCAGCAGCAGCCGCATCTTCTTGCCATTCGACTTGGAATTCTGATTTATTTTCGTACCCACTTCTGATGGCCGAGTAAAAATACTTTCAAGGAAGCCCAAAATTAGATGCACCCGCCACCCTTTATATAGAGACCGGAACCAGGCCTAAATTCTGAGCTGTTCAGAGTTCGAAAGATGAGCAGGGGCGAGAAATTTAATTTCACTTAAACCGTTCTTTTGAATTAAAAGTTTTAATTGATTTTACGCACATACTTGCGCGCATTTGACGGCAGGAGAGGCCAGGCATACAATATTTTTGTAAATATTATGGATGCGTATCCTTCAGACTGAGAGGAAATTCGACAAGCCGAAGTTTTTATGCCCTTGCAGGGGGGGCTTAAAATACTAAAGTTAAAAACCAAAAATAATGAAAGGAGGAAGTTTTTTTAGGTATTGAATTTTACTACAGTGGAAAAAATAAATATTTTTACGTTAAGAATTGATTATGTAGGGGGGCATGGGGATGTTTAAATTATGAACAGGGAATTAAATAGATTTACAAATAATTTTTGGATGTTTAGTTAGGAATATAACTTTACTTCAATGAATAAAATTACATATTTAGTTTAAGAATTTATTATGTAGGGGGGCCTAATTTTAAAGACTGATCCAATTGAAATTATTATAGAATGTTTAGCTCAATATATAAAATTAATTCAGTGGAGAAATTTATTGGAATTAATTATGAGGGTGGGTGGGTTATTTTTAAACTATTCAAACAGGTAATAAAAGAAGCCAAGTAATAAAGTTATGTAAAGAATAGGTATGTAGAATCTTCACTTGATCCATTGATTATGTAGGGGGGGTCTATTAAACCATGAAGCGTCAATAAAATAACCCTAATTGTGATGAGGAAGCCAATTTAAAGTACTTCTTCTTTTACAGAACTCTTACGATTATTACTCAGCTCAAACAGAAAACACTCCTTGAGGAACTCCCACTGTTGATGGAGATCAAGTGTGTGCCTGAAGTTAACTACTTATATGTAGAGAATATATATATATATTTGTATAAAAAGTGAACAACTTTTTTCAGATAATTTCAGACTACAGACTGAAGGCAGTCCTTGATGATGAAACTGAACTACGAACTACACCTGGCGTGTGCCCTTCGCTGCGCACATAAAAATCAAAAGCTTTCGCATTTCATCGACATGCAAATGAGAGAGGGCTTTAGTTTCTGTGTGTGCTCTTCGGTTGTTTGGCTTGGTAAGGATGTCAATGTCGATGGAGAGGAGGTCGTGGATGGTGGAGGGTGGGTGGGAGTTGGGAGTTGGGTGCAAATGGGTAAATCTGCATGTCCTCAGGGTTCCGTTTTAATTACAGCAGGCGGACCTGCGGACCTGCGGACCCACGGACGGACTAGCAAAAAAGCCAAATTGTTTATCCGATATGTTTGGGGGGCAGGCGGCGGATAATTAATGAAGAAGCACAAAGCTCCCCCCGGCACTTAAGATTAATGACGTGCGAAAGAATTCGCCGAGTGACTGGAAATCTCAACAATAAAATTATTCGACTTGTCCCTCTATATAGCCATCCAATATAGCCTTGTAAATTGAAATATCGTCGAGCTGGTGAATTATAACATAAATAATAGCTGCCAAGTTCTTTGGCTTGGTGTGTCTATCATGGAACTCGGGTTTTTCGGTATTAACAAAACCAGTTATATCGCTCCCACTTTAATTAGGGCTTTGCTTACATAAAATATTTATAGTTTAAAGCCATTTATGAGTGCGAAAAGAAAAATAGAGAAAAAAACAAATAACAAAGAAACTAACATATGGCCCAAAAGCCAACTATCTTTTGCCATTTTGTGCTGTATTTATTTAATTATAAGTGTTCCGGCAAAATCAAATAAAATTATCATTTTGCACAAACACAAGCTGCAACTTTTTAAATTGCTTTTTTCCCACTGAACCAACACAACAAACGCAAATACAATGCAACCCTTGTACTCTGCGAGTATCGGGTATCATGAGACGCTTGCTTTTCTTTAGTGAGTAATATTTTTTAATGACCAGAGATCGTATATCAAATTATTCATTTAAAAAGACAAATTGTTATTTAAGTTTTTGGTGAATGAAAAAGGTTAACTACCAAGGTGATGAAAGAAGGGAGACTTTCTTCAAATGTAAACTTTAATTGGTTTAGAATAAATTTATTTTGAAAGTAAATAAATAAAATACTAAAATATAAAGAATATGGATAGTTTTAGCAGATAGTTAAGGATATATTTTAATTGATTTAGCTTACTATCTTTTTTGTAAGAAATGTATTTTATTTATTTAATTTCTGAAGCTAGTTTTTAGGTAATTCCTCACTGTGCATTAAGGATAAACGCCATTTATAAATTAGTCGTTTAGTTCCGTGGTTTGTCCTACGTGGTCCCGCCCTTGCCCGCAGTGTTGGCCTGGCCAACACCTTGGTCAGCGTGTTGTGTGCGGTGCCGTTTCGAATGCCAACCAGCTGACAGCCGAGACGAGACGCGGGGAGTACAACGCTGTTCGGAAACAGCTGCTAGCTGTGGCTATGATAAATTAACATAAGATTAGCGATCAGCAACGGCGGCACACACACACACACACACACACACAGAAATAAAAACACAAAAACTAAGGCTGCCGCCGCCGTAGCCGCACGCCAGGACGCCAGGAGCCGTGGCAGATTAACGTGAGGCAGGGGGCATGAATGAGTAATGTGCACAAAGCGGCAAACCCACATGTGAATTGAAATTAAAAGGACAACAGATAAGACACACGCACCGCTGCCAGTCTCCAGAGCTCCTGAGAGCCTGGGACTCACGGCACCATTGCCCCCGCATATCCTGCGGCCAAATGTTGTGTGTATGCAAAGCCCACTAAACCCACTCGATTTGCACACGGTCGCCAAATAAAAAGCAGAGCAATTAACCAGGGGGGATATGGTACGTAATCTAGGGACTGTTTTAAAATCACCGTTGACCTTCTGCACTTGGGGATATACAGGGATTTTTATTTTAAATATATTATATATGCAAATAGCCAACACAGATTTATACAAGAACTTTGTGCTAAAAGGCAAAGGTTTATAATTAAAAGAAAGTGTAATCTGACTTGGTTTTAAGACAATAAAATTAGTTGTTAGGATAGTTACCCCTTTACCATTTAAAAATTACATTTTTACTACTAATAACAATCTTTATTTTTAGTGTTCTATTAAGTTTGAGTGACTCCAACCCCTCTGTATTTATAGACATATTATTTATGTAAGAATAAGGGCCACAAATGCAACCACTAAATGAAGGCTTAGGTTGGAACATCAATTTGCCAGGGCGTTTAAGTATAGTTCAGTCCGAGAATAACCAATAATGACCAAAAATGGAACATCAAATAGAGCGAGGAGGAGCTTCCACTGTGCACACAACGCTCACTCACTCGTCCCAATTATTTGCCACGAAGGTGACGATGATAGGCGTCGCAAGGTACGTACAATGCGGATACGGTTGTTCGGATGGATGGATGGGGGATGTGGCAGTGGCAGCAACGTGTCGGTGCTTCTGTCATCGCCATCGGAACGATACTGGGAACTGGTGGCGTACTGGGGGATGGTGGCGGAAACATTTTCATTGCGATTGCCGTTTTGGCGCTCGTCGAGAGGAGCAAGCGGAACGAGGAGCAAGCGACTCTTGCACTTTCGATTGGGTAATGGGAATAGCAGAGGAGCAGGGAGCAGGGAGCAGGGAGAAGATGCGGAAAGCATGGACAGCTTATCAGATGACAAACATCACACAAGCACAAACACCCGCCGCGACGCTACGCTACGGAGGAGGGCAAACCGCTCACTTGGCAAGTTGGGGTTACTGTTATCTTATTACTTATTGATTTTGTGTTATCAGCTGAAGGCGTCGTCGGCAACCAAGGGAAGAGCAGAGCTAGCTGTGGGAAGCCGCAAACATATACAACAGCCACGAAAACACGTGCACCGCAAGAAAAGAATCACAGCAACTTGTTGTGATACCAAGAGACACAAAGAAAACCCAGAAAGGTAACATAGGAAACAAATTATTCAGTTTAAAAACCTACAGGTTAAGGGATTTTTGCCTTTGGGTTATACATTAGAATTTAGTTAAAGTAAATGAATAATTAGTTTCTGTTAATGCTTGCCAAGCTGCAAGCTGCAGCTGAGTTAGTCATTTGCCATGACTACGATAATAATATAAATAAACATATGAAAAAGTGTCCGACAGCTAAGCAAACCTTATCAAAATGAACGTTCTCGCCATAAATCCGGAATAAGCACGTAAAACAGCAGCTGCTGCTGCTTATTCATTAAATTATCAAAAAACAAAAGTTAATAAAGCGCTGTGAGCAAGCCTTTCTTACTATTTTATTTTATAATTCTATGAATGAAATCAATTTCTATATTACGACTTTATATTGGTTCAAGAGAAATTGATGAATAAACTCAATAAACTTCATCCAATTCCCGGCTATTTAAATATTACGATTGTTCTCGTTTTAAGACTTAAATGGCTTCTTTTTTTTTATTTGCAAAAATTCATGACGCAGCGAGTTTGTGCTCAGCCTTAAATAAAAAAGAAAACAAGGGGGTTTTCGGTTTTTTTTATGAGCGTGTGTCGATCGTTCCGATGCTGCGCACAAGATAAAGTTGGCCGATTTCAGCAAACATATAAACACACATATACATATATAATAATAAATATATAGCCTGCAACAAAGAGGTGGGTCTGTGCCAAGCTTCACCACTGACTGAACACTGAGATACCGCCGCTGATGTAATGCTCATGTAGTTATCTGTAGTCCAAATATAAAAATCATGTTCACATTGGCACAAATTTGCATTCAAGGAAATCTTAGACAGTTAATATGCACTGGAACTGCATTCTGGTGGGGATTTAAGCCCATTTCTCGGAATATTTGAATCAAAATCTTTTGAATAAAATTTTTAATATATATAGAAACATATAAAGGGGTTATGACACTACATATTGTAATGGGTAAATAATATCCAACAGGAAATTGTATCTCAAAATTTCAATTTGTATCATTGATGAAGTTTGGACACAAAATGAATTCGAAATAAAACCTTTAATCAATAAAATATAAAATATAGTATCATACCACTACAGCTACCTACTTTTTTGACATTTGCAAGGCAGGTCTTGTAAAATTCGAACTTAGAGAATTTACAAATGTTCTACAAATCGAATTTCTTAATCCCAAATAAATCGAACCGTCTTGACCTCTCAGGTTGGCCTAAGAACTTGCTCTGACAATTATTAAAGTTGTAAAAGCAAGGTAATTTTTATATATAAATATATGTAAGCATCATATTTTTTTTTGGCATGAACAACTGCCATTTCACGGCGGAAAACAACGAAACTACTGCGAGACAACTGCTACTTTCTGCTTGGCTCTGCCAAATATTCCCTCGAGTTTGTGTGTTCGTGTCCAAAGTTTGTTATTACATTAAAACATTATAATGGTTTGTGGCTTAGAACGGATGAAGTGAGCACCGAGGACAGCAATGGCTGTGTTGTTGCGATTCAAATGAAAATAAATCATTTCGATTCCGTTCTGTTTTATATCGAAGACACTTAGGGTGACACCATATTTGTCAAATGACGTTTAAATTTATGAGCCAGTTATACGTACGAATACATATACCTTTAGATGGCCCCACGCCCAAGTGCAAATATATATGTAAATATGTAAATATAAATGTATGAAATTCACCTTGCAAGCGTGACAGCATGAAAATGCACAGTGGACTTTAAATGAAATATACACACAAAACAATGTTGTAAAAAGTAGCACCTAAGCGCGCGTATTTGCAATTTCACAATTTGTTCAGTGAGACGGATTTGCATATGTACATATGTATGTACATATGTTAGCTTTGCGAAAAAATACTATCAGAGAGCTAAAAAAACCATTTACATACGAGTTCTTAAAGCAGGAATGTAGCTGGATGTATAAAGATGCAAAGGTCTCATTTGAAATAATACTGAAAAACACTAATTAGGAAAATTATCGATTTTATCGATTTTACCGATTTTATATCGAAATTATTATGTTCAATGTAACTTTGGAAAAATACTGGGAGCTTCAAAAACCAATTACATACTAGTTCTTGAAGCAGGATTCTAGCTAGCTTTATAAAGATGAAAAATCTAATATAAATTAATTTTAAAAATATATAAAAATTAGGCAATTTATCGATCAAAAAATTATTTTAAAGCAACCAGAAAAAACGGTAAGCACTGTTTTTAAAAATACAAACCAAGTTCCTTGCAAAAGTTTAATTATTTGAGTTATCGTACACAATTTATATTACTTTAAAAGCAAATCTGGTTCTTAGCACATCGAATTTCCCCGTTGTTATCGATATTTATTGTCTTATTTACAAATGTCCGTATATATCTACCGATTCGTCTGGGTGAATCAATCTGAAACTTTGTCGTGCCGCCTGCATTGGGTTCATTTGCATGACAAAAAGCCCCTCTCCGACTTCGGAATCGTACGTTATCTGTATCACATGTGCGTGTCCAATGTGAAGTTCAATAGCCCACACTCTCCCTCGCCGTCTCAAGTAAGCGACACTCATCCATAAAACATTCGGGTCTAGACAACAATATTTTCAGCGTTACTTGATATCCCATAAGTACATAACCATATACACGCTTCGGTTGTCTACCTACACACCACCTACCTGCACACAAAGTCGGAACTCGGATATATTTGTAGTATATGCACACGATATCGCCCCGTATCTGGGCCACCATCTCTACTATCTATCTACTATTTATGAGTCCATTCGAGCGTTTAACGATCGTTTAGTAACCAATATCCAACTGCACTTAGTGCAAATTTTGTCGCACGTAATTAATGCCAAGGAAGTACATATCAATTTGAATAGAATAAAGCTATTTATACTAGATATTTGGCATTAGAAGGGGGTTATATGTACTATAAGAGAGAAACTATTTCTTTTAAAGGAACCCTATAGTGCCCTGGTAACCTTTTATTTGGTAGAAACTAATCTATTTCTCTTACAAAATAAGAGGTATACATTTTAATTAAGAATGATTTTAGTTTATTAATTTTCTCTAATTATATTAATTAATAAAATATATTTAAGTAATTTTAGAAAGCTAAACATTTATTAATTGACTTACCTATTTGAGACTGATGAACATTGCAAGCGTTGAAAATAATCCTTTTGTTTTCCAGAGTTTTCGTCTTAAGATTGGTGACATCTGTAAAAATATTGCATTTATTATTAGTAAAATGTATTATTTTGATAAATATATGTTAAAAAAATTATATATTATTTTGTATCAATTTTTTTAATAATTATATCTCGTATTACATTAAAAGCCCTATACAGTGCTACTTTTTAAAACATTAAAATAATTCTTATAATCATATTTTTTCTTGCAGTGCAACTAAGTTCGATTCAAACCGATAATTCGAACTTCAGACTGCGGTCGAGCTCGAACTCTCGGCTCCAACTCGAACTCCAACCGCCTGCCTGCTGTCCACCGAAGCGCTTGACGCTGCTGTTCGGCGCAAATCGAACTCAAGACCCGAACGAACCCGAAACCAAACCCGAACACAGAGCGATTGATCATCAGAAAACGCGAGCAGCGGGAGTGTGGAGAGTGAGAAAGAGAATGTAGAACAATAAGCGTAAAAGGAGTAAACAATGATGCAGCCCCAATAAGAGGAGCCGAAACAGCGCGGATCTCACAGACAGAGAGAGAGAGAGCGTAGGCGCGAACGGAAAAACAAAGCATGCAGGGAGAAATATAAACACAGAAGAAAAAACGCCATCAATAAAATCAATCAAATATAGATTAAGTCTAGATCATCAATAAATTGTTGAGTTATATTTAGAATATTTCGAAATATTCTCGCTATTTCTTCATATTTAATTCTTTCTTTTATTTAGAAGATTCTTTAAGAATGAATGTAGGGAAATGGGATAAATAGTAACTTCGGTGTGATAAAGGATGATAGAAAAATATGAGATGAAAGATATTTATATTTAAATGATGAATGTAAAGTTACGAGTATTAATGGAATACCTCTCGAATTTCCGGGCAATTCCTATTAGGAATATACGATTTATACCTCCTACATTTAAGATCAATGTTTTTAAATCAAATATTAATAGAGGTTTAATAGAAAACGAAAGTAGTAAAAACAGAAAAGCTTTTTATACCCGGTACCCATAGGGTACAAGGGTATTATAAGTTAGTGCCAACCGAGAATGTATGTAACAGGCAGAAGGAGAAATCTCCGACCCTATAAAGTATATATATTCTTGATCAGCGTCACCAGCCGAGTCGATTTAGCCATGTCCGTCTGTCCGTCTGTCTGTCCGTGCGAAACAACAGATCTCAGAGACTATAAGAGCTAGAGTTACCAAATTTGGTGACAACATTGGAATCTGTTGCACGCAGATCAAGTTTGTTTTAAAATTTGGCCACGCCCACTTGCGCCCTCATAAATCATAAAAAACGTTATTAAGCTATACTCATTATTTTCGGGTTAAAGTTGATAGATAAAAAAAATGAATAAAATAGAGCGGACGCTTCCTGAAAATTTCAGTAAAATCGGATGATAAACATGGGAGATATTAGCAATAAGGTTAGAATTTTAACACACCGCCCTAAGGCACTGCTGTTGCAAGCTGTAGCCGACAGGTGGCGCATTCGAAACTTGGCCGTGCGATATAATGGGGCCAATGTATGTATGTACAATGTAGTGTATGTACATTTTTAAATTGCCTTTTAGTGTGAAGCGCAAACGTTTAGGTACCGGGTATCTCACAGTCGAGCACAGTCGACTGTAGCTTTCTTACTTGTTTTATTACTTATGCTGTACTAAAATTTCATAGATGTTATAAAATTCACTTCCTACCGTGAATTTTATGTCACCCCACTCGTTTAAAGGTTTTTTTCATTAAAATTCGAGCACTCCCTCTAATAAAAGCGAATGAAGATTTAGCATAAGTTAATGTTAATTTACCATGAAAGTTATGGGTTCAGTTCCAAAAAAGCAGTCACGTTTTAAAGAGGAGGAAATGCACTCTATTATTGTGGAGAGTCTTTGGGGTTATGATATATCTTAAAGATTTCCATTTGAAATAAATTTGCACGAGAGCATAATCATGGTAAAATACTTTAAATATTCCCCTACTTGCAATGCTAAGTACTTTATACACTTGAACAAATTTCGGAGCTCGAGATAAAGCTGAAGCTGAAGCTTTGGCATGGGCATTTTCTATTATTATCGCGCCACTTCGATCAGGAAGCAGTGAGATGGTCAAACTGTACTGCCTTAAGGCCAACACCAATGCAAACCAGTAAGACACCAACACAGCAATCCTTCATCCAAGCTTCTCAACTTCCCAGCTTCTCTCGTCGAGCTCCATTCGAAACTCCGGGCCAGCCTTTCCGCTTGCTCGGACCATAATCGCTGTCGAAACTGGTTTTTCGTGGAGTTGTTCTTCTGGCCGCCGCCGATGCCCATGCCGATGCCGATGCCGATGCTGATGGCTGCCGTTTCTGTTGCTGGCGGTTGTTGCCACGGTTTTGTGGTCGCTGCCTGCGTTAGACTTAACGCTAACCCCTGCCCCAAAAAACCAAACACAAAGCCAAAAACCCCACGAACTCGAACCAGTAAAAGAGAGCTCTTGGAGCGATCACGGCTCGGCTATCTCGGACTAACGACACAGTTTCCAGGAGGTAGTTTTTAGAGGAACCAACATCCGGGAACTTACTTACTTTGGTGATCTATTCACAATAAAAAAATATTTAACAAAATATTTAGCTTCGATCATTATAAGATCCCAAAAAAATAGCTGAAAAAATGATGCATACATTAAATAAAAATAAACTACACTATTTTGGTGTAAATTTAATAATTTATTTGATTTTATTATCAAATCAAGTTCGCAGATTTATCTTTCGATAATACCTTTACCTTACAAAAAGCAATTCAGATTAAGGTTAATAAACAAACAGAAAAAGCCCTGCAGGTCACTCTAGAAAAAAGTGCAGCTTTTTGAGTACAGGACACCCTCGAACAAGTAGAAATAACATGCTCATGAGTGTAAAATATATTTCTTTAATTCTAAAAGCTAATTTTGAAAAATTGTTGCAGGGTGAACCCTTAATTCTTAAATCATTTAATGTGTATTTTAAGTTAATATGTTTTTAAAATGTGGGAAAAATTGTAATAAACTGTATAAACCTTGTTGGTACAATAATCGAACTTTAATTATCGATTTTTGTTTATAAATTATGGTAAAACGTTGTAAGTATGGTCAACGATTAAACTGTTTTTCAAATTAATTAAATAAGAATGATGTTAATTTTTTTGCTTTATCGCTTTTATCGATTTTGTGTTGACTTTACGAAGCATATCGATTTTTTTTTTAATTATGCTGAAACGGAGTTAATTGGTCAGCAGTAAAGCAAATTTTCAAACTAATTAAATAAATTATACTTAAAGCGCTTTATGTTGCAATTCTCTTCGTTTTATCGATCTTTTATCGACTATCGATGAATATTTTGGGCTACTTTTATGAGGGAAACATGATTCATGATCCCAGATCACTGATCGTTCCTGAATTTCTCTGTTGAGTCCAGCGAGAGTGCACTGTACGCACTTTTTCCAGTGCCTAACGGTTTTTTCTCCTTGGACGTATTGCTATTGCCCCCCATCACCGTCCCCATCCGCTCTCCCTGTCGCCATTGTGCGTGCGTGTGATTCCTGCTAATCGCTTTGTTTTTGGCTTTTTTCGGGACGCTCGGCTTTGCTCGCTCTTCTTCACCTGCGTGCAGTTCTCGTTTCGCCCAAAGATAAATTCATTAACAAAAAAAAGTTCCGCGCCAAAAACACGCACTCACACACACACACGCACACACACACACCGAATATGCCAATGCCAACACCAACACCAATATGTGCACGTAGGCTAACTGTACTGCAAACCAGACTCAGTGCCAAAAAAAAAAAAAATCGCACACAGGGCTTTCTGCTCTCGTGAAGTTTTCCCTTCTGCTTTCTGTGCTCTGTTCTCCGTTCTCCGTTCTTCGTTCACTGTCTCCCCCACTCTCTCTTTCTCTTCACAACCGCTTTTTGTTGTTCTGGCTTAATTTTTGGCAACGTCAATTACACGCCAAAACGCTGCCGCTGCCAGCGCCGCAGTCGACGTCGCAGCTGAGTGATTAACCCTTGGCAGGGCAGGTGGCGATTGTCCTTTAGGGTCCTTAACCCTAGTACGGACCTACGTTTAGTGTGTACAGTCTAGACTGGGTCTTAAAACTTAAAACTATGAACAAATTTGACAAATATAAAAGAATTAAGTCCTTTATTTATTTAAGTGCTGAATGGGCGACTAGTTCGCGGATCCTCGCGAGTCAGCTTACAAAAGCACATCCTTTGAGAGTGTTTTTCGGGAAACTAACTCGCACACTCAGACGTACAAAAACAAAACCTAAATGTCGTCGAGGACATGCACCAGTCCCTAAGGTTTATAAAAACAAAATTCACAGGGCGATGAGAACGGCTTTCGTTTTTCTTTGCTCGCACATTCTGTGGCGCTTATGACTTTAATTGTGGTTTTTTGTTGTCGGGCTCTGAGCTTGATTTTCGGTGCCCATCCCTGATATAAGTTTTTTTTTTTTAATAAGTATGCGTGTCTTAGGTTAATTTTGAAGAGTAATCCCTCTTCCTATATTTTTTAGCTTAACAAATTTGTTTAGGAATCCATTATTGTTATTTTAAAATTCTCAGAACAAACGTAATGTTTATTTAAGTATGTCCTGATACAATCATCTCTAAAACCGTGAAAATATGCTGATATCTCAACATATAGCAGTCTGACTTGGGCAGAACACGTAAAGATTCTCGTGAAATTTGTGTAAAACAACCAAATTCCGAGTCATAAGCAATTATATTTCAAAGAAACGAAATTATGCAAATTATAACACACTCTGCAAGGGTATAATTAACGAATCATCAGGTATCTGTCAGACACACACAGGTTTATTTATGGTTTGTTTATGGCTTCTTGGGGTTTCAGCCTTGGGTTTAGGGCAACTAAACTGTTATTTATTCCAAAATCAACCACAAAAATCGAATAATAATTCCCATAAACTTCGTCTCCATTTGATTAACTGACTCTTTTTATTATTAGTGCCCATTGCATATTTAACTTTATGTGCAATGGGGAGCAGTTTTATTTTGCAGTCACCTATTTGGACTGGAAAAACTATAACCAAGAATGGGGTTATTCGGAGCTCCCAAAAAGTGGACTCATTGGAGTTGGAACAAAAAAAAAAGTGGCTCACTTTAGCGAATGGGGCCACGGAGATGCCCTGTCTTTTCGGGGTTAATGTCTTATGTTGCAGCCCGTACTTTATTTATTTGCTTAATCAACTTTCAGCTTTTTGCCGCTGACTTCTCAGTCTTCTACTTCGCTGCGTTCTTTGTCTCTGCTTTCAGTTCGGCCCCGCAGATGATGCAGTCCGTTGGAATTACAGTAGATATAGCTTAGAAGCGAAGATACTTAATTTAAATGATCTAAAATCCTCATATACTTCTTAGTATTTTGTGAATATTAATTAATTTTGAAAATATTAATTAGAGCAATATGTATTTCAGAAGATTTGGTATATCTGTAGAACAATATAATTTAAATTGGAGGGTTACCTCTTACATAGATTTAAAAAAGATATTGTTTTAAAAGTTTAATTATCAACTAAAAAAAGAAAAGAATAAATAAAAAACAACAGTTGATCTAATTAATATAAGATCATGAATTTCAGATGTAGAAATTGTAACTTCCCCCGTTATCTTCTAATATTGTGAAGTAGAGTAGCTGGTATCGCTTATATCCTTCAAATTAACAAATATAAATTTAAATAACCAAAAAAGCAAACTCATACAGCACTTAAAAATGCCTGACAATCGGAATTAATTATTGAATAAATCCTGAAAACCGAAGAACTGGCCAATATCGCTTATAAGGCAATCGGCATGTAAACATTTGCTTGTGTGTTTGGGCATCCTTGGCATTATGGCTTTGGCTAATAGGCGATATGAACGGTATTTGGCATTACAATTGTTGCTGCTGATGCTGCTGCTGCTGCTGTTTTTGTTTTAGTTGCGCTGCAGTCCGTCTCCAACTCTGTTATTGTTTGCAGGTAAGTCGCTGCTGGGTGTCGGACCGGTTCCGCCGGTCCATGCTGCTGCTGCTGCACCACAATCCCACTCACTGACACACACACAAGCTGAGTTTATGCGATGCCCAATTCATGCAATTCATTCCATGAAATGCTATTAAAACGTAAGACATAAACAGCATTCCATTTATTCGTAATTACACTAAAATTCTATAAAATTACTATCTGCAGCCCACTTAACTCCATAGCAACTGTCAATCCTCTGTCACTTCAGTTTCATTTATTTAAGAATTCATCAACTGCATCGCATAAACTTATTAACACACACATACACATGACACTTCTTATTCTCTTTACCTAAGTGCTGGTCGATCCGCTCTCTGCGATCTTCCCTCTCCGGCGCGCTCTCCGCTCTGGGGGCTTTCGAACTGGAAGAGAGAGACAATCCGCACGCTCACTTGCAAACAAACGACAAAAAAAAAGGTGCAATACACAACGACACCCGCGCGCGCTTTATCTTTGCTTCTTTCTTTCTTTATTTTTATTTTTATTCTCCAGCTCCCTTCTTTCGGGGACTTCTTTTCGTTTTGGGGCACAGGCACAGGAAAAAAAATTGAAGCGATCGAGCGAATAAGGTTTTATCGTTTATCCTTAATTTCCTTGGCGACGCAGCGAACAACGAGCGAAATAAAAAATAAAAAAACACTGGCGAAATCTGGATGACTTTTACAATTATTCGGGGCCGTGTTTAGCCGCTTTTTTGACTTTTTTTTTTTCAGCGGGCGGGCAATTGCAAGAAGTGCGGCGGCGGTAGTGGCAACCGGTTTTATTACAATTCCACAATTCCCTTGGCCACTCGCACCAGCACGCGGACGCTCTCACACACACACACACTCACGCGCGCGCGATACACGTATTTGCCGAAAACGCCGATTCCGATACCGATTCCGATTTCGTTTCGAATAGCGCGCAGCCCGTTCCGAGTATACCGTTCACTGCGATGTCCACTGAAGAATATTTTGTAAGCTGACGACTTTTCTTTCGCGTGGCGCGTTAAGCGGCCTTTTCCGTTCCTGCAACCCCAACTTGCGGCTCGAACTCCACACCGCAACCTCGAACGCGTTGGAAGCGAACACGAGCCGCGTTCGCTCACGCGACGCCTTCCAGACCACTGTTTACAAAAGTAAACATAACTTTTACAGTTGCACTCGAAATAAAAGTCATACAAAATCCAGGATATCTTAATTTACTGATTATTATTGCAAACTCAAATGTTATGAATTAAAAAGCTAATTTGGTTAAGGAATTCCTTAATAAAAGGCTTTCAATTCAAAAAGTAAACTCGAATTGATGTATAAAGGAGATTATTTTGATTTTTACCGAATTTATGGCCGACAAAATTCACCGTGCATCTGCAGGCCATCCTCTGTTAACCACTGTTAGCCCACTGTTAATGAATTGCTGCAAGTGACGAACTTGTTTGATCCGACGCTCGAACCAAATCGAACACACTGCGCGAAAACTGTATAATTTGTGAAACAAATGCAAAAATAAAGTCGAAAACTTAATCAACATTTTTGTTATTATTATTTATTTACCTTTTTAATCATAATTCCCTTCTGGGTTTAATATAAAAATAACACAACTGATTATTACAATTATTTTTACACAAATAAATCTAAAATTAAAAAATAAAATTAATGGTTTTAATAATAAAATTAGCCTATTTTAGACATTCAGTGGCGCCACTGAAATAAACTATTCCCTCTAATTGCATTTTTTTTTTTAAAGTAATTTTTAGACTCCTAATAATTCCGTTGCCGATCTAGATCGAGAATATATAACGTTTTTGCACGCCTTACGTTGCAGATATATTACGTATTTTATATTACGTTTACACCCGCAACAGTGGCGACGTAAGAGGACTGGCTTGACCACCGCTAGGGGCGGCACTGTTTTCAGACATTTTACACGTTACCTTGTGGCGCCATCTATTCCGCATAGACAAAGCTCTGAAGAGATTTTCGGGGGAAAAACCGCGCTCCGAGCTTGATATTCGGTGCCCGACCCGGCTATAAGCCACCGAGGCTTCATATTCAAACTTTTCTAAAAGAAAAAACTCCTAATTTGGTCGTCATGCCGCCTTAAAGCGTTTTAAGCGCTTCTAACAACCGTGAGGAATGGAACAATCTCCGCAGTCGATGATGGCGGGTTCAAGCTGGTACCTGTTGTTCCTGCATCTCTGCCAGAACCTAATCCTCGCGGGAACCCAGGATGAAGTGCGGCCGCTGCTCTACAAGCTGAGCCTGCTCACCCAGGTGGACGAAGCGAAGATGGAGGGAACCTTCAGTGGCGAAGTGACCATCCAGATGCGAGTGTTTCGCGAGACCGACAAAATCATCCTAAGCTCCAATAACCTTAAGGTGGACCCCAAGATCGTGCTGATCCGCAAGAACACCGGCTTCCAGGTGACAGTGCGAAAGTCCTATTATATTGTCAGCCAGGATCGTCTCGGCATCGAATTCAAGACCCGCCTGTGGCTGGGCGAGGAGTACGGCCTGACCCTGAAGTTTAGCGGTCGATTGACGCAAACCCCTCGCGGTTACTTCCTCGGAAGCTACCGGGACGAAGACGACAAGCAGCAGTGGATGACGCTCACCGAGGTGGTACCCAGCATGGCCGGCCGCATCTTTCCCTGCTTCGAGGACCCGACCCTGGTCAGCCCCATTGCGCTCCACCTGGCCCACAGGCGGGACATGCAGGCCATGAGCCATATGCCCGTGAGCCGGACTTCGCGGTGAGCCAGAGCCCTGATAATAATACAAGATAATCAGAGACTCTATACAGGCATGCTTGCAAGGATTACATGTGGACCAGCTTCTACCAGACCCCGCCCATTAGTGTCCACAAGCTGACCTTCTCTGTCAATGCCCTGAAAGAGGTGAAATTCCAATCGGTCGTTCCCAATGGCCCCACGCTGACATTCTGGGTGGGATCGAGGATTGAGGGCGATCTAGGAAACTACGCCATGAGGATCTCGTCCCGGTTGATGTACTACATAGGAGACCTCTACAACGTGTCGTATCCCCTGAAGCAGATCAATGTGATGGTTCTTCGGGATGGCATCCACCAGGTAAGTTACCCCA
Source organism: Drosophila rufa (assembly GCA_018153105.1). Lineage (NCBI taxonomy): Eukaryota > Metazoa > Arthropoda > Insecta > Diptera > Drosophilidae > Drosophila > Drosophila rufa. The sequence goes on along the minus strand of JAECXS010000123.1, from coordinate 9,212,498 downwards.
TAGCTCCAATTCTCTAATCCCTGAAAGCTCTAAGCTTCTTCTGCCGCCCCCAAGAGTCCCGAGTACCTGGGCCTGGTGGGTCTGCCGGAGAGATACTTCCTCTACAGCGAAGAGCACTCGACGGTGGTGGCCAAGCAGGCGGTGGCCACACGCCTGGCCCAGGTCCTGACCCACCACTGGCTGGTCAACCTGATCAGCTACGACACATCCTGGATTGCCGACGGGCTCTCCAACTATATAGCCACCTTTGCCGTGGACCATGTGGAGCCCACCTGGCGCCAGCACAGACTGAGCATCATGCGGAAGGCATTCCTTGTCCTGAAGGAGGACTCGGTGGCCACTCCGCAGCCCCTGACCTTCACCGCGTCCCTGGGGGCTGAGACCCCAGCGAGCAGGAAGGCAGTCATCCTCTTTCGCATGCTGCACTCCCTGGTGGGGACTCAGGTGGGGGTTTCACCTTCACTAAGTCTGATTCTGCCAAGTCTGATCCGCCCAACTCCGCCCAGGTGTTCGTGACCTCGCTGAAATTGTACCTGAAGCGCGCCCCGATGGGAAGTTCAAGCAGGACACTTCTGTGGGAGATCTTGCAGGATGAGGCCGACAGGGAGATGAGAATGCCCCCGGAGGTTGGGATCTCGCAGCTAATGTCCTCGTGGAGCATGCTGCCGGGCTATCCGGTGCTCCGTGTGATTCGCAACTACGACACGGGCCAGGTGAACGTCACCCAGGAGCAATTCCTGCGCAATCCCGGCCACGGGAAGATCCACCGGCGCCAGTGCTGGTGGGTCCCACTGACCTTCACCAGGGCCTCGGAGCATAATTTCCAGCCAACGATGCCCGCCGAGTGGCTACAGTGCGGGCTGTGGACCCCAACCCACTCGCATCGGGTGCTCACCGATGTGGCGCCGAGCGAGGAGTGGGTCCTGTTCAACCTGCACCTGACCACGCCCTGCCGCGTGGCCTACGACGAGCGCAACTGGCGGCTGCTGGACGAGGAGTTGGGCCGCAATGCCAGCCGCATCGATGCCATCAGCCGCGCCCAGATCCTTGACGATGCCCTCGCCCTGGCCGCAGCCGGTCTGGTTACCTATGACCTGGCCTTCACCATCCTGAGGCATCTGCCGCGCGAGGACGAGGTCATTGTGTGGCATGTCGCTGCCCTGAACCTGGAGTGGCTGTGTCGCCATCTCCAGAGCACACCCATATCCCCCGTGATCAAGGTGAGAGGTCTAAGGTCGCGAAAATCCCGAAAATCTCTAGTTAATTCTTCCCTGACCGCAGATCTTCATGCACAGCCTCCTGGAGTCCAAGTTCAGCGAGCTGTTCAGGCCCGGGGAAGTGCCGAAGGAGACCAGCAGCAGCACCATGGAACTGAAGCGCATTGTCCTGCAGCTGTCCTGCCAATCGGATCTGGTTGCCTGCGAGAGACTGGCCCTCATGGAGTTCCGTGGCCTCAACGCCACCACCAACCGCATTCCGATGGATCTTCGCGGGGTCCTCTACTGCAAGGCCATACGTCTGGGCACGGAGGCGGATTGGATCCTGTTGAGGAAGATATACGACCAATCGAAGGATGCCAGGGAGCGCAGCACTATCCTGTCGGCCCTCGCCTGCAGCCTCGACAACTGGGCGTTGGAGAATATGCTCCAGTGGATCTTCACCAGCCGCAACATGTCCAGGGAGGATGTGCTGCGGGTCTTCAGCACGGTGGTGCAGAGTCCCCTGGGCTATAGCCTGGCCAAGCACTACCTGGTGAACAATATAAAAGCAATGAGAAAATTGTGAGCACTTAAATGTATTTAAATTTATTTGAATTATTTATATTTTTAAATTCCAGCTACGACTTCAGCACCAAGGAGCTCGCCCAGCTGCTCACCCCGCTGATGGAGGAGATTTACTCCGAACTTGAGCTGGAATTTATGGACAAGTTCATGAAGTCACAGCTGAAGGGCATGAACGGCATCGAGCCCATCTCATATCGCCTAAGGGAGCTGGCCCAGTACAAGATAGCCTGGCACAGTTACCGCTACCAGGAGGTGGTGGAGGCCGTCTGTAAATTCACAGACTCCTTGCTGCCACAATGCTTTTAGTTTAAGTTCTTTGGTTTACTTTTAAATGTTTACATCATTTTCAGACTTCGCAACAATATGACAATATGTCATTGATATTTTTACAATTCTAGCTGTCAGTTTCAGTGTGAATTTTCAGGCTTTTCCCAGTTATCACAATGCTAGATTGCAAATAAAAGAAGCCGCGCCTCGTCAAGTTATTCAGTTTTAATTTTTGTAGTTTATTTAAAAGTTTAAGTTTATTTTAAATATTTCAGCTCGGAAGGAAATCCAGATGGCGCCAACATTTGATTTTCAAAGCAGGCACTATGTCGATATTGTCATCGATATTTCAGTGTGAATTTTCAGGCTTTTTCCAGTTATCACAATGCTAGATTGCAAATAAAAGAAGCCGCGCCTCGTCAAGTTATTCAGTTTTAATTTTTGTAGTTTATTTAAAAGTAGAAGTAGAAGTAGAAAGTATTTTAAATATTTAAATACCTTTCAAGCTACGAAAGGAAATCCAGAAGGCGCCAACATTTAATTTACAAAGCAGGTAATATATCGATATTGTTATCGATATTTTTGCAACTCTAGAGTGTGGATTTTCAGGCTTCTTCGATGCAACACACTGCTGGATTCCATATAAAAGGAGCCCTGCTTCGCAGATTTATTCATTTTTTTTTCGCCAGCAGAGGTGCAACATCTGCTTTTTTTTAATTTGTTTATTTATTTTTCCATTACTTTATTTTGTATTAATTTCTCGTGTTGGATTCTATTTTCCATTGAGGACAGCTGGCATCGTTCAATTTGACTTGTCGATCCACTTTCTTATGGATTTAATTTGTTTATCGACCTTAAAAAAAATAAGCATATGGCTTTTGCATCAACAACATCAGTTCGCCGGCTTCATTCAACAGCTTTTTAATTTCTTTATAAACATGGTCGTCGTACATTTCATGAAAATGTGACAAGTCCTTCCATTGGGGATAGTTGCCATGCTTTGGCATTTGGCTTTGTTTATTAATTTTAATTTTTTTATTGACTTAAATATAATTCATTTAATGATCGAATGGATATTCCATAACCATGTTGTTAATTTCAGCTTTAGTGAATTTGACTTAAGTGCTTCCATTGGGGATAGTTTCCAATGTTCGCCACATTCTTGATCTTGATAGCACAAGCGTTCTGATAAAGATATTTCAGTTTATTTATTTTCTGAGTACTAAAATTTACAAACTCCTCCAGCAATAGTTTTTTATTTTCACAAATATTGCTAGCATCTCATTGAGTTTCAGTTTCAGTGACTTCAGTTTCTTCGGTTTATTTATTTTACAAGTATTTGCTTTTCCTCATTTGCACTAAAATATACATTATTTTCAAAAAATAATGCTTGCATCTCATGGGTTTATTATCCTTTTCTTCCGGTCAGGTAGTCCTCACAATTAAAACGTTTAATTTTATTTTATTTGATTAAATTATTTCGGGTTTTCTTCAATATTTTCTATTTTTAAAATCGTTGCATCTCATGGGTTTATTATCCTTTTCTTCCGGTCGGATAATCCTCACAATTAAAACGTTTAATTTTATTCGATTAAATTATTTCGGTTTCTTTTTTAAATATTTTCAATTTTTGAAATCGTTGGTTTTAAACTCAACACAATGGGTGGTAGAGCGAGTGACTCAACTCGCCGGTTTTCAAGGCAACAGTATTACGCCTGTAAAGAGGCTTGACTCGCTGCGTCTTACATTTTTTTTTTTTTTTTTTTTTTTAACTGAATAAAATAACAATAAAGTATGATTTGGCATTTACGAAGAGACCTTTTAAGGATAGAAAATAACATTTACAGTCAATGTTTGCATATTTATTTCGATTTTCTTTTCAAAATGTTCTATTTTTGAAATCGTCGTTTTTAAACCCAATACAACGAGTTGTACAGCGAGTGGCTCAACTCGCCGGTTTTCATGGCAACAGTACCATGCTGTAAGCACTCGTTTGTTGCGGTTCTTGGGAACTGAATAATAATAATATAATAATAATATAATAACAATAAAGTATGGTTTGACATTTACAGAGAAAACTTCCAGGGATCGAAAAAACCATTTACAGTCAATGTTTGCATATTTCAACAACAAAAAGAGAGAAAAAAGGCTTCACTGTACTCGCTTTTTCTGCATTTATGGCAGCCCTGGCCTTATTGTTTTTGCACTGCATCCCTGCTCCTGCCTCCAGTGACGTCACAGTCTCACATTTTGTTTGTCCACCAGCTTCACACACGCAAAGGAGCGGGGGCGCGAAGGGGGGTATTTCAACCCCCAGCGGCGAATAACAACACGGAAAAAATTGCTGCATACGTTCCGGCGCAGCTAGTTGCGGAGTAGGAGGAGGAGGTGGCGCCAAGCGGCGAGTAGATAGCGGAGCAGGCGCAAAGAGTGGACGAGAGAGCGCGGAGAGAGCCTGGACGAGTGAGAGCGCTCAGGAGAGAGTGGACGAGAGAGAAAGAGCGGTCGAGTGAGAGTGACGCAGGCGCGCTCCACCGCCCACAGCGACGCTGGCAGAGACAGCATCGCAGGGCAGCGACGCCAGCAGAACCACCACCCGCACGGGCAGGAAATCAAGGAGCTATACACACACACACACACGCACCCAGCCACCCAACCACCCACCCCCCGCTGCTGGCATCGAAACACAACAAACCGTAAACCATTGGCGCTGGCTGCGCCGCCTGCGTCGACGGCGGCGTCCGCGACTGTTGGAATGACAGGATGTTGGCTGCAGACTCAGCAGGGTGGGCCACTGTGGGAGGCAGAGGCGGCAGCGGGGGTGCTTCACAGCAGCCTTACCACCACATAAACAAAAATTCGATTTATGACCACTGTGGGAGTGGCAGGGGGCGGAGTAGCGACGCAGCGGCGTGGCGGGGCGGGGATCTCTGCTGCTTCGCATGGGTTTTTGGGGGTGGCGCCAATTCGCTCTGCTCCTGCCAGTCGCTCCTCAGCCGCACAGCGAGAAATAAAGCAAGCTGGCAATAAATTCGCATTATTTATTCTATTTATTAAAGGTCAGAATCAGAACAGGGTTGCTTAACATATTTATCTATAGAAAGTGTGCTGTTAGGTAAATGGTAAAGCTCCGTACTCAGACACGCGAAAAGTGTTCCTAAGCATTGAGCCAAAACGAGAGGTCAATACTCACCCTCTCGCTCTATCGTAAGGCTTAGAAACACTTTTCGTCGATCTGAGTACTAGGCTTAAAGATAATAAACTCTAAAAACTGATATTTGTATTATTATTAATAGACAAAAATGCTAAAATAATATAAAATTGATACATTTTTATTTGTTAATGCAAATAAAATGCAATATAATGCAATTTTCGTATTAAACGCGAATTGATTCTCAAGAAATTTGAAATACTAATCTAAACTCTCCATTTAGATTTAAATTTATAAGAAACACGAAAATGAATTTAATTCTTTTGAAAGCTACCTTTAATGTATTTTTTTCGCGCAGTGCACTGAATGTGACGGCCGTCGTGGCACTAACGACAACGATAACACCGACAGTGACTCGGGGGGACGGCGGCAGCGGCAACGGGGGCGGAGTACGTGCCTATGTGAGTGTGAGTGTGAGTGTGTCTGCGCGTGTGTTCCGAGTGTGTGTGTGTGTGTGTGTGTGTGTGTGGCTGGGGGGTGGCGGCGGCGAGCAGGACGAGAAAGAACGGGTGCGAGGCTGAGAACGGAACTTGGCGCAGATGACGATGTGTGGCAATGGCAGCCAGCAAAAGGCATACACTGAGACAAATGGGAGTTGGCATTCCATATGTCGCTGCTATGATTAATAAAAATAAATATTTTGTTGATGGAAATTTGAAACTTTTGCGACTTAAAGTCCCGTTTAATAAAAAAAAACCTTTATTGAAAAATTAATTACGAAATTTTCGGCAACTCTAGGTTTTTATTCTTTAATTAATATAATAAAATTAATCATAAGGCTAAAAATAGTTATTTTTTTAGTTCCTTTTGATCTCCAACTCCGGAACTAGCTCTTAATAATAAAAAAATAAAAAAATAACAGTAACAGATCTTAACACTAACAGAGTTTAACATTAACAGAGCTTAAACAGGGTTGCTTTGACATTCGTCGTCTGTCAGTGCTGTTTGAAGGCTGTCAGATTCGCTTGAAAAAAACTTAAGGTAAAGACCCATATTAGTTTCAGTTTAATTAATTAAAACGTTAAAGCAAAAGTGTTTTCAACTTAATTACCGAGACTGAAAAAAAAAAAAATATTAATATAATAAAATTAATCATAAAAGTATTATAATAAAATCGTTTCTAACTAAGGCTATAAATAGTTATTTTTCCAGTTCCTTTTGATCTCCAACTCCGGAACTAGCTCTTAATAATAAAAAAAAAATAAAAAAATAACAGTAACAGATTTTAACAGTAACAGAGTTTGACATTAACAGAGCCTAAACAGGGTTGCTTTGACTTTCGTCGTCTGTCAGTGCTGTTTAAAGGCTGTCAGATTCGCTTGAAAAAAAACCTAAGGTAAAGACCCATATTAGTTTCAGTTTAATTAATTAAAACGTTAAAGCAAAAGTGTTTTCAACTTAATTGAAAAAAACCCTCTTTGGAAATTTTCGGCAACTCTAGCTTTTTATTCTCTAATTAATATAAGAAAATTAATCATAAAAGTATTATAATAAAATCGTTTCTAACTAAGGCTAGAAATAGTTATTTTTCCAGTTCCTTTTGATCTCCAACTCCGGAACTAGCTCCTAATAATAAAAAAAATAAAAAATAACAGTAACAGAGTTTAACATTAACAGAGCCTAAACAGGGTTGCATTGACTTTCGTCTTCTGTCAGTGCTGTTTGAAGGCTGTCAGATTCGCTTGAAAGAAAACCCAAGTAAAGACCCATATTAATTATAACGTTAAAGCAAAAGTGTTTTCAACCTAAGTACCAAGACTGAAAAAAACCTTCTTTGGAGCGTTTCCCTCGATTGTAAGCCAGCATTTTCTCTCGGTGCAAGCGCGACTAGTATCAGCTACCAGCAGCAGAGTTGTTGGTGTTCTCGCTGTGTTACCGTGGCTGTTGTTGGTATTTCTGTTGCTGTCGTCGTCATCTCAATTCGCGTGTGCCCACACACACTCACACACACCCATACACGTGCGCGACACCCGCATACACTGGCACACTCACACAGGAACAGAAGGAATCGCGACGTCAAAAACAGCGATAGGACCAGGACACGACGTTGGCGTCGGCGTCGGCGTCGACTTCGGCCGCCGCGCGACTTCAGCGAGCTTTTGGGTCTGGGAGCGAGTGTGAGAGAGAGCGAGGCGGCGGCGGCTTGGCTCTCGGTAATCCAAAACTGGGCGAGTGTGTGGAGAGTACGAGTGTGCGTGCGTGCATGTGAGTGGGGGGGAGGGGGCCTTTGGCGGCCGTGTTCGCTGGAACTTTTTCGCAAGCCACACGGAGAGCGGCGCAGGAAGTGGCGCTGCCGGCGTCGCTGCCGTTAGCCGGGAACTGCTGCTGCGACTGCGGCGAGGACATACACATAAATAAAAAGTCCTTCATTCCGTCGCGACCAGCGAGTAACGGCATATGAGCGCTCGCAGAGAAATCGCTAATCACGAACGGCAGCGGACGTTAAAAAACCCCAAAAAGGAGCCCAAACGGAGACACCAAAAAAACGGAGCAAGAAAAGAGAAAAGCAAGCAGCAGCAGTTGAATAACATAATTGTAAACAACAACAACAAGAAACGCGGAAAAGTGTGCTAGGATATTTTTTTTAACAAATTCTTTTCGAGTGAAGCGAAAAAGTGCGTAAGAAAGAAGGGCCCCCGGAGCAAGGAGCAGAAGAAGGCGAGGCGTCTAGCTGGGAAGCCCCCCTCCCCCCCCTCCAATCCGTTTCTCAACTATATTCCTCCACCACCCCTTTTTTCCCCACCCACTAGACGAAAACCGCCACCGCCTCGCGCTCGCTCGCTCTCTCTCTCTCTCTCTTGCTCTCTGTGAGACTTTGGGTGGGTGTCACACACACACACACACACACACGCACACCCTTGTCCTCAAAAAAAAAGAGAAAAAAAAATACTAAGCAAATTGTGGAAATTGCAAAGCAGCAAACAACAACAACAACAGCAGCAGCAACAATAACATCAACAAAAACAACAACAAACTAACGAAAGCAACTCGAAAATCTCGGCATAAATCGTTCAATATGTTTCCTATCCTTTTTGTTAATTTTTTTTACTGTAAAGTGTAAAGCAAAGTGAATCCTGGGAAAATCGAAATCAAGTGTGTGAGCGTGCGTGTGTGTGTGTGTGTGTGTGTAGCGTATGGCAGGACACATCATAACATGGTCCAAGTCCAAGTCCAAGTCCAATTCCAAGTCAAATTCCCTGCCTTCCCTGTGACCACAAAAAGCTAACCGCAGGTGAAGCATGTGGGACAGGCGGAACGCCACACAATACTATATATTCTCTAGGAGGTGCCAGGGACCCCCTGCCGACGCTTAATTCTTAGATTTTCGCCTAAATTACATTTAAATTCCAGCTGCCAGACTGACACAAGCCCACACACACACAGAGAAGGCCAATCGAACGGAGTTGGCAAAAGTAAACATTCCCAGAGAAGGAGCGAAAGAGCTAGGAAGCATTTGCAAGAAAAGGAAAAATAAACCAAAAAGAAAATAATACAAACACAAAAAAGAAGAAAAAAAAGAAAAAGAAAAAAGAGGAGTCCCTGCTGCGGCGTTGCCACCCGGTGGCAAAAAATCAGCAGCGCCAGCGAGTGGCACTCGGCGAGCCGTTTACCGTTATTTTCTTTCTGCGCTTTTTCGCGTTCGCAGTCGCGGTCGCAGTCGACGTCGGAAGAAGAAGAAAAGTATTCCTTCGGCGAGAAAAAGCTCCGGGAAGAGCAATGCAACAACGGCAACAGCGGCAACAGCAACAGCAGCAACAACAACAGCAGCAGCAGCAGCAGCGAAAGCAACAACAAGTGTAGTGTGTCGCACGCGCGACTTGTGTGTGTGAATGATGAAGAAGAAGCAGAAGCAACAACACCACCAGCAGCAGCAGCAGCAGCAGCACTCGCAGCAGCAGCACCAAAGCAAGGCGCCATCGGAGGCTGAGCGGCAGCAGCAGCCCAGCAGCGGCGGCAGTAGCAACAATAAGCATTCGCGTCGCAGCAGTGCCAGCAACAATAACAAATAGCAAAAACTGAGCAGCGTTCGGCAAAGCGCAGCAACAACAACAACTAAAGCAACACTAAAAACAACAATAACAACAGCAGCAACACCACGGTGCAGCCGCAGCAGAAGTCGCAGCAGCAGCAGCAGTAGCAGCGCCAGCTCGAGCAGCAGCAGCAGCAACGCCAGCCTCGGCAGCGACGACGCCAGCAGCAGCATGTCCAAAACAAGCAGCGCGAATCCACAAGCGTCAGCAGCGGCAGCGGCAGCGGCAGCAGCAGCCGCAGCAGCTGCAGCTGCAAGTGCAACAAATGCCGCCGATTTCAGTGCATTCGATTTTAACGATAGCTCCGATAACTCCGATACGCCCCTCGTGCCACGCCCACCCTTCCTCAGTCGCGCCGCAGCGGCGGCGGCAGCGGCAGCGGCAGCGGCAGCAGCGGCCGCCCTAACCAGCAGCAGCAACAACAGCAACAACTCGGCGGCGGGACAAATGCCGCACAGCAGCACCAACAACAACAACAACAACAGCAGCAGCAACAATAATAATAATGGAAACGGTGGCAACGCCAACGCCAGTCGCAGCAGCAGCAGCAGCCTGGACGAGGAAGAAGAGGAGGAGGAAGAGGAGGAGGAAGAGGAAGAGGAAGACGAAGAAGAGGACGACGAGGAGCAGCAGCAGCAGCAGCAACAGCAGCAGCTGGCAGCCGAGCAGCAGCAAAGGGCAGCGGCTGCGGCGGCTGTGGTGGCCGCTGCAGTCAATGCGCTGCACAATGGCAACAAGCAGCAGCAGCAGCAGCAGCAGCAGCAGGCGCAGCAGCAGCACTATAACAACAACAACAACAATAACAATAACAATGGCAGCAGCAAGAGGGATCGGGAGCGGGATCAGAGGGATCGCGAGGATCACCTCCAAACGCAGCAGCAGCAGCAGGCAGCGGAGGATGAGGAGGATGACTACGACGAGGACGAGGAAGACGAGGAGGAGGACGAGCAGCAGCAGCAGCAGCAGCAGCAGCAGCAGGGCAATGGCCATGATCTGGGGCCCACAGACCTAAGGCATGTCCTGCCCAGCAGTCACCATGACTCGCAGCAGCAGCAGCAGCTGCAACAGGAGCCCGCCGACTATGACGACGAGGGCGAGGACGAAGAGGACGAGGACGACGATGAGGAAGAGGACGAGGCGGCCAGCAGTCACCTGGACAGCCGGGCCACCCTCTCCTCGGCCCACCTGAACTCCACGGCCGCCGCCGAGAGCAGTGGCCTCCACATGAGCGCCGTGGCCGCTGCGGCGGCGGCAGCAGCAGCAGCAGCTGCAGCAGCGGCGGCCGCCAAGCTGAACGCCCAGCTGGAGCAGCAGAATGCCACCGCCCTGGACATGGCCAGCAATAGTAGTGGGGCTGCTGCCCCGTTGCCCTCCACCTCCACGCCGCAGCAGCAACAGCCGGGACCCAGCAGCCTGCTGGGCGGCAACAGCAACACGAGCTTCTCCACGAACAACAACAGCAACCACGCCCTCAGCTCCACGCACGGCGGCAGCTCGGCGGGCGCCGGCGGACCCGGAGGCGTGGGCTGTTGCAACGATCTCCTGGGAGCGGTATCCGGCGGAGGTAATTCCCGCGGGGCATCTTCATTAGGAGGACTCATCGGTGGTGGCATGGGTGGCGGTGGCTCCAATTCGACGCTTCAGCAGCACCAGCAGCAACAGCAGCAGATGCAGCAGCAGCAACAGCAGCAGGGGAATGGCAACGGAAACGGAAATGGCGGCGGCAGCGGTAGCGGTGGCAGCAGTGCGGCCAGCGAGCGGCGGAAGTACCGCCATCAAAACTACAGCAAAAACATCTACATCGGAACGAAGAACGCGGAGAAGTGGGAGCACATGCGCACCCGGCTGCAGTTCAAGAACGATGTGGAGTTCGTTGCCTACCTGCTCAACCTGGCCGACAACGACACGGATCGGCTGAACAAGTGAGTAGAGAGATGCTTCTATATGTGGGGGGAGTGAGACTTAAGGGAGGCTTATAAAAGTCTTTGGGGGGATCTATGTACCAGGAAAGAATTAGAAGGGATCTTCACTCTCGGTTAATCATAAAAGGGAAGTTAAATGGAGCATGCAGTATTTCTTCAACCTTTTACACGTATCCTTTTTATAATGCCTAATTATTTATATTAAAGTCAAGTATATTTTCGACTTCAACCATTGCTTACTTAGGGGGAGGAGTAGAGAGCGGCTAAATAAGTATTTTCCTCATGATATTGCCAGAAAGTTTATCTCTTCCTTTGCTTGACTGAAATATGGCAACTCTTTCTTGTCTAGCTTTCTAATATCTTCCTATTTTGTTGCCATTTTGACACAAAGATTAAAAGGTATCGAGTCTAAACATTACATCGATCTAAGATAAAAGGAAAAAATATGTATAAAAAATAAGAAAACCTAGGAATACTACAAATTTAGCTTAATATTTAACGTAATTAATAATTATTAGAATTTTAGCAAACTCGATGTCCATAGTCAACATGATCTTCATATACAGAAATCAGATTTGTTGACTATCAATAATTAATTAAAATAATGATTCAATATCAGTTATCTCAAAGTTGTTGGTTATTTAAAACTAGGTTTTAAAGGTTAAAATAGGTTAAACTCGTTAATACAAACTGTTACTCGTTGAATCCGAGAGAAAGTTGATCTCGTTCTTTCCCGAACTAAAATATGGCAACGCTTTCTTGGCTAGCCTTCCGATCTCTTTTCAATTTATTGTTATTTCGACAGGAACTTAGCTTTTAATTAATTTAAGCACACGAGGTTAATTTAATTTGATTTATTATAAATAAAACATAATTGCACATAAAGAAATCCCATCAAAGGAATCAGGATAAAGCAGCTCAAACTCATTCACTGATCTGGCAACACACACTCGTTAGCTTCTTTTGCTTTCAATGTCTCTCCCCACTCGCCATATCCTTCTGTTCGCAGCTCGCTTGTCCTGTTGATTAACCAACACACACACGCACACCCAAAAGCAAACACACACACACACACACACATACACACACGTAGGCAGTCGCAAGTCGCGGCTCAAAAGGAAGAAGCAGAGACAAAAGAGCCGATTCGGCTGTAAGTGAGAGATATGGCAACGCTTCGCTGGCCATGATTGTTGATAGTTGTTCGCAGCACTGCACTCTCGCACACACTCAAAGCTTTTCGGGCGGCACACACACACGCACGCTTTTTGGTAGTGGCCTCAAGTGCCGCGGGGTCTGGGGGGGGTTCGGAAGGAGCTCGCCTTGAGAGAAGAAAAGCGTGGAGAGGAGGAACAGAGCGAAGCGGCACAAAAGCGAGCCATGTAAAAGCGATTCATGCCCGAATGCATCCCCTTAGCCTCCCACTCCCTCGCAACCCCTTCCAACCCCATTTTCGGCCGTGTGGCACAAAGGCACAAATGCGGTACTCATGCGGTTGCATGCAACGGCGCTTTCATGTTGCTGCCACTGCCACTGCTGCCGCTGTGGGCGCCTCAGCCGTAGTCCTAGCCATATTCTGTATTTCGTATTTCGTGTTTCGTATTCCGTATTCCGTATTCCTTATTCCGTAGTCGCTGCCGCCATGTCAACGGAAGCGGAAAAAGCAACACACTCGCACACACACACACACACACAGACACAACATGGTGAGCGCGCGCCAGAGGAGACAGACGAACGAACACATACTCAAGCATGTTGCTGCATGCATTTGCATGCCATGTTGCCAATCGACCAACATCAGCGGTGCACGGTCCGAAAAAATGGGCAACTCTTTACTTATTACACAAGTTTGGGTGATTTCAAATCTTTTCGAGGGTTTGAGATATCTGCAAATGATGAGAGAGTGAAATGGAACAGTTGAGAGATTGAGAGATGAAAGGATCAGTTTTATTAGGAATAATAGATTGTGAAACACCATTTTGAGACACAGAATTAGCTAGCGATCTGAAATCTTATGAGAGAGAAATGGGAGAGCTTCTTTAGTTTCTTTAAGTCTGGCAACGCCTCTAAAGTACAGTTGAGTGATTGATAGATGAAAGGATCAGTTTTAATCGACATAATCAAGTCTTTTAACTCAATTTTTCGTCACAGAAATTGCTAACAATTTAAAGTCTCTTGAAAGGTTTGAGATCTTTAAGTGATGGGAGAGAATTGAAAGAACTTCTATATTTAAGTCTTAAGTCTGGCAACTCCTTAAGTCTGGCAACTCCTTAAGTCTGGCAACTCCGTCTAAGGTACAGTTGAAAGAGTGTCGAATAAAAGCATCAGTTTTAGTGGCCATAATAGATTTTTTAACGCAATTTCGAGTGCGATCTTTTGTTAGATATTTCAAATCTCCTCAAAGGGAGGAAACAGCCCAAAATATGGAAGAACTACATCTTGATTCAAGATTCTTGAATCTAAAAAATATACTTTTAAAAGGCGCATTCCAATTTAACACCAAGTTTTGTGTGTTTCCTACTAATTTTGCTTTTAAAATGAATGAAAACTTAAATTAATCAGGATGGAATGCACAAGTCTAATATCTCCCATGTTTATCATCCATTTATACTCTAATTTTGGAATAATGTTGCCAGACAACTAAATAAATATATTATATTAATTATTTTCTACAGAGAGGTTTTAGTTTTTCCAAGAAATAGGCTTTCTTAATATTAAATTTCGACTGAAAGTTATTTCTGTCAATGTAGTCACACAGCGCGAGGAGCCAAAAGCGTGAGAAAGAGAGACAGAGGATAGGAATACGTAAACACACATCCTTGCAACGTGAATGTGTCGCGAATTCCCATACCCATGTGCCATGTCCCGTGTCCCATCCCGTGTCCCATCCCCTCATGCCACGCCTCGTGCTTGTTGTTGCTGCTGCTGTTGTCGTTGCAATGCAGTCGAGCGCGCCATTTGGCGCTTTGAATCTGCCTTCCCCTCATACTTCCACCTCCACTTACCGCTTTTCCCCTCTTACTTGGGGAAAATGGGAAATGCCAATGCTGAAATGCCTGAATCACGCTGTGCGGCGACTGCCACCTTTCCGCTCATCAATGTCTGTCTTTGCCTCTGCCTCCTGTCTCCTGTATTTGCCTTTGCTTTTGCTTTTGCCGCATGCAGGGAATGCCACAAGAAGCAGGCCAGGACCTCGCTTCGATCATTGGAGAAGCTTGTTGCACCCATAATGACATGAACCTGGTGCCCCATACTAAAGAACCACATATCCTGCTTAGGTGACCTCCTGTTCGAGGTCTCATTTTCAAGTAGCCATTGTTTGAAGTCACAAGAAATTCTTTGAGCGATCTTCAAGGGGTTTATTTAGGGATATTAATATTTTAATAATATTTAAGAAGGAAAAAGCTTTGAAAAATGAATATAGATAATGAGCTAAGTTTTGGGTATTTCTATGGTCAGGGCACGTTTTAATAAAGATATAAGTATTATAAGTGCATTTTTGGAGAAACATCTTAAAAATTAGCTTGATAAATTTAAACTGATCTTAGAAAAGACTTTTTTGAATTTATTTCATGTCTTCGAACTGAGTCTTGAATATTTCTATGGTCGGGGCACCTCTTAAAATTAAAGAAAATGTTTCACACAGCCGAAAGTAAACAAAAAGCTGTCTGATATTTATTTCTGGCCAGAATTGATACACGTTTACTTTCCTCCAACAGGAGTTAAATCGTACCATATTTCTGGTTAAATATTAATTTTGTAAGGTTAAGCTTGAGTTTGAGCTTGGTAAAATTGAAGCTGATCTAAGTATGTATTTTTAAGTTTAAAATATTTAATATAAAATATCTCTCAGTATTTATTTGATGTCTTCAAACTGAGTATCGGGTATTTCTATGGTCGGGGCACTTCTTAAAAATAAAGAAATGTAGTAAAAATCAGACAAATTTTAATATGAAGCTGTCTAATATTTATTTCTGACAAAATTTTATATATTTTCTTTCTTTATAAATATATATCTTAGAAAATTATAATATAAAATAATTTTTGAATCTTAAGCTTGAGTTTGAGCTTGATAAAATTGTAGATGATCTTAGTATTTTGGCTTATGACTGAAATAATGCCTTATTAGTATTTATCTAATGTCTTCTATGGTCTGGGCACCTTATATTTTCATTTATTTGTTATTATTTATTATTATTTCTATGCGAACCACTCGATTATTCGATGATTTTCCCCCTGCATAGGCATGTGGCACTCGCACACACATCGACACTAATCAGCAGCTTCTTCTTTCGGCGCTTCCTGTGCCACTACGACAGTTGAGCTTGTGCCGATTTCCCATTTCCCATTTTCCATTTCCCACAGCCTCTCTGTAATCAGACGCACACACAGTAGATAGCCCACCCCTCCCTTCCCTGCCTTTCCCTGCCTTTCCTTGCGTTTCCTTTGCCGCCTTCTGCCAATTCGCATTTCGTATACGCCATGTCGCCAATTTCTGCGAATTTTCGCCAAAAAGCACAAAATTGTTGTGCGATTGTCTTTGTGTGTGTGCAAGAGTGTGCGTGTCTCTGTCTGTGGCCAGTGCCTGTGCCTGTGTGTGTGCTTAATGCGCCAACGAGCAACGCACACGAATCGCAATCCCAGAGCTGCCACCCCAAACCCAAGCCCATCCTTGCCACTGCCACTGCCGCCACTGCCCGCCCGCTGCGCCCTCGAGCAGCACATTAATGGCAGAGACACTCACCCAGAAGCAGGAGGAGAACCCAGAAGCGGAACCCCCATCGGCAGAGGACGTGGAGCCCACGGAATATGCTCAGCCAGCTGCCATTCTCGCCGTGCTCTCTCTCTCTGCGGTCAAAGCGAAAGGGGGCGGGCTTTTGGGGGTGGAAATGGCACTGAGAAGGCTCTGAGACAAAGTAGAGCAGGGTAAGTGGATGGGAGCAGCTGGGGGATGGCAGGATGGAAGGATGGTAGGATGGATGCCGGGCAGCAGGCAGGAGTCAAGGGGCAGCCTCGCCTCGCCTAGTATCGTATCGCTTGCTCTTGCCGCCGCTGTTTTCGATATTGTTGTTAAGGTTCCTAAGGTGGAGGATTTAATGAACGATAACACAACGCAGCAGCTCCCCAAAGAGAAACAAAACAAGATGGGTAAGGGGTGGCAGGGAGGGAGTGGCTCGTGATGGGGATTAGGAGTGGGAGAGGCAGCAGGACCAAAGAGGACCAAGGACCAAGCACCATGAACCATGGACCATAGACGAATGTGTGGCATGTGCTGATGAATTTCCTACACACGAGCTCAAGCGAGGAGGTAGCTCAAAGGATGGGGATAAGGATGGAGGAGGTGCTCCTGCAGCTGAAGAGGGATCTGCTGCATTTTGAAGCCATCAAAAACTTCGGGAATGACCCAGCAACAACAAGTTGCTGTAACCATAATGATGGCAGGGCTAACGACGATGGAAAATAAAGAGGGGTACCTGGAGCAAAAAGGTGCAATAATGACCGAGTGGCAATATGTCAGGGTTTCCATAGGGGAATTTCTTAGAAAATAATATATTTCATCTTTTTCTAATCAAGAACTATGGGAAATATTTGGCTCTTCTGTGAGAAAATCTTTTTAAGAAGATCCTTGAGTGTTTATCGCTGAAGTTTGCGTTTTGATTTATTTTTTCTCCTAAACTTATCATAAAAACTTCTGCCAAAATAGAAGAAATTTATAGAAAATTCCAGAAACTATTAAAAGGAGTTCCGGCAACTAAAATCTCCAGGAACCCCTCTCTAAATTCCCTGAAAATAATACAATGAGGAAGAGTTGGCTCTCCAAGTCTGCTACTTATTTCTGAGAAGATCTTTTAGAGTTCTTAGTTTAAGTTCGCGATTTAATATATTTTCCCCCCAAACTCCCCATTAAAGCTTCTTCCAAGATAGGAGAAAATTCAAGAAACTCTTAAAAAGACTTCCACAAACCAAGATCTCCAGGAACTCCGATTAAATAATAAAACTCTCCTGATGATATGTGTTTCCAAATGGGAATTTTATTAAAAAAACTATATATATTTATTTTCTAAACAAGACTTATACGTGTAAGGAAAAGGTGCCTTTCCAAGTCTGCTTCTTATTTTTGAGAATGTCTTTCAGAGTTCTTGGCTTAAGTTCGCTTTTAGATTTTTGTTGTCCCTTAGCTTCCAATTAAAACTGTTCCTAAAATGGGAACAAATTCAGGAAACTAATAAAACGAGTTCCAGAGAAACCAAGATCTGCAGGAACCCCTCTCTAAATTCCCAGTAAATAATACAATGAGGAAGAGGTGACTTTCCAAGTACGCTTCTTGTTTTCAAGGAGATCTTTCAGAGTTCTTGGCTTAAGTTCGCGTTTCGATTTATTTTCCCCTTTAACTCCCCATGAAAACTACTTCTAAAATGGAGAACAAATTCTATGAAATTCAAGAAAATCCGGGAAACTATTAAAAAGAGTTTCAGAAACCTCTCCCTCTCTAAATTTCCCGTAAATAAAGCAAACTCTCTTGATGAAATGTCACAGAGATTGCCAACATAATTACTAGTTGCCAACTTTTAATTATATATATTTCCACTATATCCTGATGGGCATGTCCGTGGGTAACCTCGCCTCTTCTTGACCCAGCCTCCTTGCCTCTCTGCCGCCCACCTTTTGACCCCTCGAGCGGCACGCGAAGCAGCAGGCGAAAGCGTAAGCGAAATTAATTAAACGCGAAGGCGACAACAACAAGGACTCGGGACAGGGACAGGGACATGGACATGGACACGGGCACTGGAGGGTGCCGCCGGACATACGGCTGCAGGGTGGACTCCTGGACCGGAACGGAGACCAGAAATAAATAAAATTTCATCGACCCACTTTTCCCCACTTTTCCTCTCCCCCCAGCCTCTATAAAAACTATTCATTCTGTCTCGCTCGTATCTCTCTATCACTATCTCTCTCTTACTATCTCTGCAGGATGTTTTTTGCCAGCTTTTGGCTTCACAAAAGATTTCACACTTGTATTTGTTTTTATTTTTGGCAAAAAACTAGTTGTTATGTTAATTAAAATGTTAAAATAATGAAATTTTGGGAGTAAGTTAAAAATTAACCTTGATTTTTGGTTAAAATATGTAGTTTTTACTAGAAAATAAACAAATATAATAATTTAACAATTTAAATATTATATTATTTGCCTAAAATAAGAATTTTTAACTTAAAAAATTATTAATTTACATACATTTTAAATAAACGTTCCAATTAAGAATACTTATTTTCCTCAAAATGGCAGAAGAAGGCATCTCTGGTTTCAGAAATTATATAAATTCTTAAGATACAGATACAGTACCAGTCGAATCGATTTAGCCTTCTGTCCGTTTGTCTGTTAATTTATAATCAAGTTAAACATACTTTTTTTAATCAATTATGTACGTAAATTGATTATTTTCAATTTCTGAACCTAGAAAAAATATTAATTCTCCAGAAACATCACCAGGCGAGTCGATTTAGCCATCTGTCCGTTTGTCCGTTAATTAATTGTCAAGTTAAAAATACTTTTTTAATCAATTGAGTACGCAAATTGATTATTTTCAATTTCTGAACCTAGAAAATATATTAATTCTCATGAAACATCACCAGGCGAGTCGATTTAGTCATTTGTCCGTTTGTCCGTCTGTCCGTTTGAGACCAAAGATCTTGGCTACATTAAAATGTTGCCTGCAACAATAGCAAATGTTGCTCAGCATGTTTCCAGTAACATTTAGCTTAACAATATTTTCTTAAGCATTCCTTGAGGTTAGATTTAAGTTTTTATACTCGTTAAACAATAAGTTAAAGCCTAAAAATATTTAAAAAAATTCCCTAAAACTTAAATAATAAATCCTAAGATGTAAGGTTATTTTGGGAATTAGTTTTTAGGTATCTAAGATTATTTAGCTCTTTGATTATTTAATTATTACTCAGCTATAACCTTTATCCTAGTAAAAACCTCCTACTAACCCTCATCTCTCCCCTTCTCTCTCTCTCCTGCAGCCTCCCCCCGCCCTCGCCCGCGCACACGCCCACCAAAGGCTTCGATGGCAACTTCAAGCTGGAGCCCAATCTCAGCGCCAAGGACTTTGCCCCGCCGCCCGACTCCTCGCTCAATGGCAACGGGAACACCAGCGGGAACGGTGACTCCGCCTCGGCCGCCTCCGTGCCCATGGCCACGCCCACACCGCCCCAACGCAAGCGGTACAAGAAGCGCGTGCAGTTCAGCTCCGAGGCCCTCAATGGGTATGCGGGCAAGGGCAAGGGAGCGGCCGCAGCAGCGGCGGCGGCGGCGGCGGCAGCGGCAGCAGCAGCAGCGGCCGTGGGAGGAACTGCACCCGGAGCGGGCTACACCAGCTACACCAAGTCCAAGAAGCAGGAGGCCAAGGCGGCGGCGGCAGCGTTGAAAGCAGGAGCAGCAGCTGCAGCGGCAGCAGCGGCGGCGGCAGCTGCCTCCTCGGCGCTGCCCGAGGTCCTCGATTGCAGGATAGCGGAGAAGATCAAGAGCGAGCTGGAGGCCAACAGCAAGGAGTCGCTGCCCAGTGCTCTCTGCCTCAAGAAGGCCGCTGCGGCGGCGGCAGCAGCAGCAGCAGCGGCGGCCGAGGCGCATGGCAGCGACGAGGAGGAGGACGACGAGGACCAGCACCATCATCAGCATCAGCAGCAGCAGCATCAGCACCTGCTGGCCAACATGCCCACCATGGACTCCGTAGATGGAGTAGGGGTCACCGCCAGCAACGGCCAGTTGGGCAACTTCCATGTCCGCTCCAAGTCGCAGGGCGGCAAGAAATCCCAGGCGGCCAAGGCGGCAGCAGCGGCGGCGGCAGCAGCGGCAGCGGCAGCGGCCATGATGCCGCCCAACTCCTACGACGAGCACGAGGATGAGCCCGGGATGGGGGCGCCCGGCAACGAGGAGGACGACGAGGATGACGAGGAACTGGACGAGGAGGCCCTGGCCCGCGAGATGAAGATGGAGCAGAACTTTGTGGAGGAGGAGGATGAGCACGACATTGCCTTCCGGTCGCACCAGTCCTGCCGCGAATGCTCCATCACCCACGACCACAAGATGTGTCCGCTGCGCAATGCCTGCGGCAATGTCACCGATGCCGTCGACTTGGGCGAGTGGATCGAGCGACGGAACCTGGAGGCGCTGGCCAAGCTGAAGGCCGATGCCCAGAGGCAGGCCAAGAGGGCCAGCGGCAGGCAAAGGCACGAGGACGACGACATGGAGGACATGGAGGATATGGACATGGATATGGATGAATCCTCGCAGCTCTCAGAGCTGGAGACCAAGCCGCTGATCACCTTCGCCGAGGCCTCGGTGCCCGCCGAGTTCGAGCTGCACAATGTGGAGCCCAATGTGACCGGAGTGTTTGCCCGGACGGAGGTGAGGGCCTTCACCAAGCTGGGACCGCTCATCGGGCAGCCGGCACAGACCGGGGAGGTGCGGGAGGGCAGCGACATGAAGTGGATCTTCGAGATGTGCGAGGCGGGGGCGGACAAGTCCTACCTGCTGTGCTGCGACAATCCCAATGCCTCCAACTGGCTGAGGTTTGTCCGACCGGCGCCGAGCTACGAGGAGCGGAATGTCAACCTGGTGTCCATCGATCGGCAGGCGTACTTTGTGAGCTGCCGGGACCTGAGGAACGGCATGGAGCTGCTCTACTGGAGCGACGACTGCAACACCATGTGGCGCAAGAAGCACACGGAGAAGACGAGTGAGTATCGGTCGGGATTAGTGTTGGGTAAATACTGCTCATTTGGGTGAACATGTTCACTTGTTCTTTTCTTTTCGAAAGAGTCAACTCACTCATTTTGCTCACTTGTTCACTGCTCATTGCTCACTTGCTCACTTGTTCACTGCTCATTGCTCACTTGCTCTTTTGTTCACGGCTCATTGCTCAGTTGCTCACTTGTTCACTGTTCCTTTTTATTAACTGTTCATAAGCAGACCACTGAGCACTGCATTTCAACAACTGAGCAATAATGAGCAAGAGAGCAAAACTGAACAAGTGAGCAAAAATGAGCAAGTGAGCAAAAAAGAGCAAGTGAGCAAAAATGAACAAGTGAACAAAAAAGAACAAATAGTAAGGAACATGTTCACTCACTCAGTTTAGTGAACAACTCTTTTTTGTTCACTCACTCATGAGCAACCCAACACTAGTCAGGATGTGCCTTCCTTTGGACCCCAGATTAACTCCCATTCCCTTACTAATTAGACTGCGGCGGCTGCAACCTGAAGTTCGAGCATCCCCTGTACTATCGCACCCACTGCTCCGTCTTCCACGATCCCTCGATGAGCCTCACCATCCGCAAGTACCACTGCAAGGTCTGCGGCGAGGCTGTCCTGGGCAAGGACAACATCATGAAGCATGCTGCGGAGAAGCACGATGGCAAGGGCGCCTACCAGTGCCAGTTCTGCAGCAAGTTCTTCCTGCGGCTCAACTACCTGGAGATGCATCGCACCTACGGCTGCGCCTCCAATCCCAATCGCTCCAGGCCCGTCTGCGATTTCTGTGGACGCAAGTTCTGTCAGCCGCAGAAGCTGAAGGCGCACATCAAGCGGATGCACAGCGGTAAGTGAGCTTCGCGGGATCCAGTAAGAGTCAAGAGCCCAGACCCAGCTTAGACTGTAACTGTGATCGCACACACCCCGAACCCCACTGCGTATGCGTAATGTCATGTAACGTAGCCGCCACATAGGCCCGCAGACTGCCTTGTGTCGTGTGTCGTAAGCTCGTGTATAGTTTGTCGTAAAACATTGTCTAGCATTAGCAACCATTAAAAAAAACAACAAACAAACGCTTCTGCATAAATCGAACCTATCAAAACCTATCAGAAATATGTGTATTTCAAGTCATGGTTGCCACCAAAAAGGAATAGACTTATATTTACCTAAAAAATGTATAATTTGTTATGGTTTAGCGATTTATTTGTGGATTATGAATGCTTAAACTATAGCTCTATTTATTTTTTTTATTTGTTAAATTTGTTAAATACTTTTTTAGGTTATTATTAATGTTATTTTTATTTATCTACACTATTTTGTGTATTTCTTTAAAATATTTCGCTCTTATTTTGTTTTTTATTATTATTATTGTACTCTATTGCCAAAAGTTTAAAACTTAAGGTACAGGGAGGAATCGGCCATAGTTGTATTTTGTTTTTTAGGTTACTCTAATTATTATTTAACTCTTGTTTCTTTTTTTTTAATTGTATAAATTTGTTTAAAATTCGTTCAGGGAATTAATAATGTTTTTAAAAAGTATCAACACTAATTTGTATATTTTCTTTTAAATATTTTGCCTTTTTTTTTGTTTTTCAGGTTATTCTAATTCATATTTAACTCTTGTTTCCTTTGAATTTGAATAACCCATTACGTTTTATGCATATACAAGGTTTGTACCTTACTTTAATTTAATATTTTACATTTTTTAATAAATTCTAACTTTATTTATATCTTTACTTCCTTAACAATTACTATCTACCTAATTTTTAAACCCATTAAATTTCTTCTCTCTTCTCAAACATCAAAAACCCTTTTAGTGGCGACCGTGACCCACCCCAATAAGTACCAGATACATCCATCCATGCCAATAATATCGTATATACTAATACCGTAACGAGTCGCTTAGCTGTAATACTAACTGTACTAACTGAATAAGTCACCACCACACCACCACAAGTCACCATTAATCATCATATAACATATAATATATCATAATACCCGCTATATATATAATACTCGAAAAAGCATCTGCGATCGCTCATCTCTCTTTTGTTGCCAAAACTGTTTATTTGTACACCGCCTAAATTGTTCAACCCCGTGTCTATGTATACTTTAATAGTCCTTTTCCTTTTGGTTTGGATTTACCCTGAGTTTGTATTATATTTTACGTGCTATATAGTTCGTTACCGAAAATATATATCGTATGCCAAAACACACTCGTTAACCCCGAACCTAAACTGAAGTGAAATAGAGTTATAGAAACTAGAGTTGTAAATTAGTAAATGGTAAATGAGTGGTATATATTCTTGTATACAGATATTTATAGTTATTTAGATCGCATGTGGGGGAATTAGTGCTTATAATAACTATATTTTTGAAATATAGAGAGGAAATATAAGCAGAAAAATAGTAAGAACTAGAAATTTTGACGGTATTTCCAGGGGAATTGAAAGGGAAGCTATAGAAATGTTATAAAACTATTAAAACTAAAAGAAAATATCAAAAAATAGTACAACATACAAATTATGAGAGTATTTTAAGGCGAATCGAAAAATAAGGTTTTGAAATTTTTAAAATATAAAATTAAAAGAGGAAACATTATTATAAAATAATGCAAAATAGCAGAGTTAAAAACAAAATTATTGGAATGTTACAAAATTATTAAAATGAGAAGAAAAGAGCGAACATTAACCAAAACATAGAATCTAATGCAAAATTTAACAGAATTTCAAGAAGGGGAAAAAAATATACATACAAGTAGGTAGATCAGTTCAAGTCTGTAAAATGGTAGTTATAATTATACAATGAAAGCAACAAATTTAAGGAATATATAATATTGTTTTAGATGGAATGTATTAAAAAATATTTATTTATTTAAAGGATTTCCTGAAAGACTTGCCTTGAAAATTATGGAAGAATTTATAATTATGTAGAAGAATATAGAATAATATAGGAAAATATAGAAGAATACAAAAGAATATGGCAGAATACCGAAGAATTTAGGAAAATATAAGAGAATATTTAAGAATATAAAAGATTATAGAAGAATTTAGAAGAACGTAGAAGAGTTAAGAATAATTTAGAAGAATGCAGAAGAAGGAGAAGAATATGGAATAATATAGAAGAATTTAGAAGAATGTAGGAGAGTTGAGAAGAATTCAGAAGAATGTAGAAGGATACATGTATGAGAATATAGAGAAATATGAAGAATATAGAAGAATATAGAGGAATAAGAAAGAATATAGAAAAGTTTTAAAGAACATAGAAAAATATAAAAAATTAAAGACCAATTTAGAAGAATACAAAAGCGAATGGAATAATTTAGGGAAACATAGGCAAATATTTAGGAGTATAGAAGAATTTTTGAAGAATATAAAAGAATACAGAAGAATTTCAAAGATCTCCTTCAGTCACCTTGCATACTGAGTACTAACCAAGGACCATGGATCGTAACTTGCATTGTGTAAACGCTTTTAGTGAATGATTTTCGCCCTTGGTTTTTAGTTTCGTTTAACTAATAATTTAGTTTTTAGCGTACGATATATAGTTTTTGCAGTGTCCCCGAAAAAACCCCTCCCCGAACTATAACCCCGCCCAGAAACCTGAGAATCCGCAGAAACCCTAAGAAACCCAATATATATAGATCTGTGCCTTATGTGTTTCGGCTTTCGTTTTGTATTCATTGTTCGTTCGTTGTTGGGTTGGTTTCTGGATTTATGGATTTATGGATTTATGGATTTATGGATTATTACTAAGTTGTTCTTTCAAAATCACCACAATCCGAAATTTCATTTTCTTCATACAATTTCATTTTAGATATGGCTGAAGTTTTACGAGATTTTCAGTGTAAATTATGTTCAAAACTTCTAGGATCGCGAGCGGCACTGCAGCGCCACTCGAAGGAGGTGCACAGCCGCAACTCGACGGTGGTGAGCTGTCCGCGTTGCCAGAAACTCTTCCAGAATCGCAGCAATCTCAAGATCCATATGCTGACCCACTCGGGTGTGAGGCCGTTCAAGTGGGTATCCTTGCTCCTTCTGCTTAGTGTCCTTCTCTGATCCTTGAATCCCTTAAATCTCTCCCTGCTTTCACAGGTGCGCCGAACCCGAGTGCAATGCGGCCTTCACCACCAAACAGTGCCTGCAGTTCCACTACAAGAAGGTGCACAACTACACCCAGGAGCAGATGCCCAAGATCGAGCGGAGTGTGGCGTATACCTTCGATGCCTATTCCGGCGGCATGAAGGTCGACTTTCTGGGTAAGCAGACGGCGACGGCTTTACCGGCGCCGCCACGCCCTAATGCGGCCGTCGTCTCCCCTTTGTCCACCTCGTTCACAGAGCAAGCACCGCGGCGGCGTCGCAAGAGTCTCGAGGACCAGAGCTCCATGCTCTCCGGCTCGCTGCAGAGCGACGCCGAGTTCAGCGACGACAACCTCTTCGAGGCGATCAAGAAGAGCGGCAAGTCCATCAAGGACCTCTGCCGCAACGAGCCCAATCTCTCGCTGCTCAGCTCCAAGATCTCCAGCATCTTCGGCGACAAGGTTTCCGTTCCCTCCTCCGTTTCCGTTTCCGCTTCGGCCTCCGTTTCCGCCGTTGTGGGCGCTTCCGGTGGCCGGAAGCGGAAGCGCAAGAAGGATGCTGCTGCCCAGCAGGCGCAACAGTTGGTGCAGCAACAGCAGCACTCGCAGCAGCATGCGGCACAGCAGCAACTGCACACGCAGCAGCAGCAGCATGTTGTGGCCGCAGCCCAGCAGCAACTGCAGCAGCAGCAGCAACATCTGCAGCAGCAGCATGCCCAGCAGCAGCAGCAGCAGCACTCGCAGCAGCTCGGTCACCACCAGCAGCAGCAGCAGCAGCAGCAGCAGCACTCGCAGCAACTTCAGCAGCAGCAGCAGCAGCAGCAGCAGCAGCTCCACCACGATCCGCAGCAGCAGCAGCAGCCGCCGCAGTATCACCCGCATCACCTGCACCAGCACGGCCTTCCGCACCAGCAGCAGCAGCAGCAGCAGCAGCACTCGCAGCAGCAACAGTCGCAGCAGCAGCAACAGCACTCGCAGCAGCAGCTGCACGGCTCGGATCCCGACGAGGAGGAGGCCGTGGCAGCCGCAGCGGCGGCAGCGGCAGCGGCAGCAGCGGCCGCAGCGGAGCACGCCCGGCTGGAGCAGGTGCGACGGAAGCAGAACGCCCAGCTGAGCCTGGTCGAGTCCTTCCTCACCACCACCGCCCAAAGGCTGAGCGCCCAGCAGCAGGTGCAGCAGGTGGTGGCCGCCGCCGCGGCCGTATCGGCCATGGCCGGCGCCGGCGATGATCCCGCCAAGCTCGGCCACATGATGGGCCACATGGGCGTGGGCGTGGGCGTGGGCATGGACGAGGAGGAGGACGAGGAAGAGGACGACGACGATGGCGCTGGCCCCGGCGGTGGTGGCTCTGCCAGTGGGGGCGCCTCTGTGTCCCACCAGCAGCACCACTCGCATGTCCATGCCCACCAGGCCCATCACTCGCATGTCCACGCCCATGCCCACCCGCACCACGCCCACTCGCACGCCCATGGCGGCCACGGGTCCCATCCCCACCAGCACTCGTCCGTGCAGGGGGCGGGGCAGCAGGACTACCGCCACGCGGTGGCCATGAATGCCGCCCTCGGGCAGAATCTGGTGGTCAGCAAGGGCAGCAAGAAGTGGATCCAGGAGGTGGAGGCCAGCGAGGTGGGCAGCGAACCGGGTGCCGGAGCCTGCGGCCAGCTCTCGTCCGGTCCTGGGTCGGATCTGGGCTTTGCGGTGCCCCCGAGTGCCGTGGATGAGCATAGTAAGCTGCTGGGCCAGAACCGGGACTTCCTCGCCCGCCTCATGAGCAGTGCCAGCGCTAGTCATGCCCACGCCCATGCCCATGCCCATGCTCATGCCCACCAGCAGCACCAGCAGCAGCAGCAGCACCAGCACAGCGCCCACAGCCGGGAGGAGGACGAGAACAGCTCCTTCCTGGACGTGGTGGAGTCCAATAACAATGCGGCGGCCGCTGCAGCCGCCGCCGCAGCAGCAGCGGCCATGTCCCAGTACGGCGGGGGAGGAGGAGGAGGAGCGGGAGCGGGCTCTGGCAGTGGAGGAGGTAGTGGTGGCAGTGGCAGTGCTGGAGATGGCAGCGGCGGGCAAACCCCAACGGGTCCGGCCACGGGGGGAACAGTAACTGGCGGCGGAGGCGGCGATGAGCCCCAGATGCAGATGAACTCCCTGGCCCACTCGCAGTCCTTCATGAGCTCCTTCTACAACAATGCCAATGCCCGGGTGGGTGTCGGTGGCTCCTCCTCGGCCAGCATGCTCGTGGAGGCGGCCCTGAACTCCGTTGGCAATATGATTGACAGCGAGAGCAGTGACCTCAAGGTGAGTCAAAAGGGAGGCTTAATCTGCTTTTTATTATTTTTATTAATGATATTTGTTTTTGCATTCACACTGCCAAATATCTTCTTTATGCAGACGACTTCAAAATGTATATGACAGTAAACTCTATTAATGACAGCCATCTGCTTCAGTCCGACTTGTATAGAATTGGTTCACTTTATGCAAAAGCGGTTTAGCTATTCTTTCTACATATTCTATCAATGGTCAGCCACTCTCTACTCTGAATGAAATTAAGGACCTTGGAGTGCTTTTTGTTCACACATTTCTCTTCAATGAACACCTAAACTTTATTTTACCGAAGGCTTATGTCATGTTTGGGTTTGTTAAACGTACTCTAGACTTTCTATTTATCCTTATTATTAATCCTATTAATAGGATTGAGCGGCTTCAAAAGAAGTTCCTCAAATTTGCTTTGCAATCCTTGCACTTTTCTGATCCTCTCCCTTCTTATTCTAGTCAGTGCTCCCTACTGCATACTTGCTCGTTAAAGGATCGGCGCTCTATAGCAGGCCTTCTTTTTGTTAACGATTTATTAATAAATAATATACAGTTATAGACAGTCCTGGTCTTTTAGGCCTTATTGATTTCCACGTTCCAGCTAGGAACCTTCGTACCTTGGTCCCATTTAACGAACCCTGCATCTTTTTAACTCCCTACCTGAACATATTCGATTTAGTTGGACATGCTGAGGCGTGAGCTACAAGATTATTTTCTATGTTATTCGGGTTTAGTTTAAGTTATGTTCATAAGTAGCCAGATCAGGTAATAACCATTGGCGAATAAATAAATAAATAATACAATAATACAATCCCTTCAGGAGTTCTCTATTAACCATCCCCTTCTCTTCCAGGTACCCACCGATAACCACATCAACAGCGACAGCCCCATGAGTGCCCATGTGGATCCCGAATCGCAACGCTTCGGAGCGGGCAGCGCTGGTGGCACCGGCGGTGGCAATGGTGGCAATAGCAATGGTGGAGCCGCCGGCGGTGGTGGTGGCTCCTCGGGCGGCACCAATGGCTCCGGCATTGGGGGCACCGCCATGGACAACCTGGAGAACGAGCTGAAGATGATGAAGAACCTGGGCAGCTTCCCCATGCAGATACCGCCGCTGCCCATGTTCCAGGGCGCCTGCAACATATCGCCCAGCGCCTCCACGCCCACGAATCCCCAGAGTAACCAGAACCAGAACGATGTGGATGTGGATGCCGGGAGCACGCCCCGCCCCCAGCACCCGGACTCGGATGGCTTCTCCTCCTCGCATCACCGGACGCCGCCCTCGCCACCGCCCATATCGCCGGGAAGGGATTACGGAGGGATGTTTGGTGGCGCTGGCAATGGTGGAGGAGGTCCTGGCTCTAATAGCACGCCAGCGGGCAGCTCTAGCGGCGGCGGAGGAGCGGGAGCGGGAGCTGGTGGTGGAGCCAATAGCATGTCCGCCTCGTCGCCACTGCCTGCCCTGCAGCCGCAGAGGAGGAACGCCTCCAGTGTGGGCAGCACCTACCCGGAGCACGAGTTGATATCGCCGGCCTCGTCGCCGAGCATTCCGCGCTACAACTTCAACGGGGACATGATGCGGCACAAGTCGCGGGTGATCCAGGAGCAGGAGCACCAGGAGCGCCAGCGCCAGAACATCTCGCGGCACAATCAGATGTCCAGCGACGAGGAGAACAGCATAATGCCGCAGAACAGGTGAAGAGGAGCTGAAGAAGGAGGCCTTTCTTATTTTTATTTAAATATATTTTCTCAAGAGAAAGTCAAGCTCTTACTTTGTTTAATTATTTTTTAAGTTAGAGAGCAGGGAGGAGGACTTTCTTATTTTTATTTAAATATATTTACAGAAGATAAAGTCAAGCTTTTACTTTGTTTAATTATTTTTTAAGTTAGAGAGCAGGGAGGAGGACTTTCTTATTTTTATTTAAATATATTTAGAGAAGAGAAAGTCAAGTTTTACTTTGTTTAATTATTTTTTAAGTTAGAGAGCGGGGAGGAGGCCTTTCTTATTTTTATTTAAATATATTTTCTAAAGAGAAAGTCAAGCTTTTACTTTGTTTAATAATTTGTATACCCGGTACCCATAGGTTACAAGGGTATTATAAGTTAGTGCCAACCGAGAATGAAAATATGTAACATGTAACATATATTCTTGATCAGCATTACCAGTCGAGTCGATTTAGCCATGTCCGTCTGTCCGTCTGTCCGTCCGTGTGAAACAACAGATCTCAGAGACTATAACAGCTAGAGTTACCAAATTTGGTGACAACATTGAAATCTGTTGCACGCAGATCAAGTTTGTTTTAAAATTTGGCCACGCCCACTTCCGCCCTCAAAAATCACAAAAAAAGCTTAAAATAAGCTATACTCCTAATTTTCGGGTTAAAGTTAATAGATACAATAAATGAATAGGCTTGAGCGGACGTTTTCTAAAAATTTCAGTAAAATCGAATGATAAACATGGGAGATATTAGCAAAAATGTGAGAATTTTAAGACAACCCCTAAGGCACTGCTGTTGCAAGCTGTAGCCGACAGGTGGCGCCATTAATGCCAAAAATGACAAAAGAATAGAGCAAGAAATTACAAAAAATAACACAATTCATTTTTTGACCCCGATCGAGCGGGTTTTTATGCTTCCTTATAAAATGTATCATTCATATTTAAGTATGACATTAAATTGTTTAGGTCGGGAGCTAATATCGAGAGGCGATTTATTTGATTATTTTATTTTAAGTGAGAAAATGGCATCACTCAAGGCTTCAACTGCAGATAATATAATTTTTATAAGCATAAATTGTATGGCTTAGATAACATCGATAGTATCGATTTTTCACTAGTAAAACATCGAAATAATCGTTAGTGCAAAACATCGATTTTGTGCCATAGAAATCGCTATATGCAAAAAAAAAGTTAAGGCCATGTACAAATTTTGTATAATACTTTCAGCGATTTCTGTGGTCTTTCTGTATAAAGTAATTATCATATGGGCTTTATCCTTTTGAGCTTAGTGGATATTATCCATTGAAACCTAAGATTTTACAAAATAGAAAGCATACTTTGGAGCGAAAATAAACAAGAAGTATCGAAGTAGAGTATGATAATGTATGTACAATTTTAAATTGCCTTTTAGTGTAGAGCACAAACGTTACAGTACCTTTCTTACTTGTTTAAGTTAGAAACCTTCAAGGACCTTTTTTTCACCAACCTTTTCTACTCATTCCTTTCCAGCAGCAGGAGGCCTTTCTTATTTTTATTAAAATATATTTTCTGAAGAGAAAGTCAAGCTTTTCCTTTGTTTTATTATTTTTAAGGATTGAAACCTTCAAGGACCTTTCCTTACCAACCTTTTCCATATCATTCCTTTCCAGCAGCGCCGGCCAGGACATGCGCATGAAGTTCCCCCAGTCGCAGATCGATCTCATGTACTCCAAGTACGAGAGCATGGCCAGCAACCTGAAGTACAACAGCCAGGACCTGGACTCGCCCGCCGAGTACCGCCAGGCGGGCGGCGGCGGCGGCAATGGCGGTGGCAATGCGGCAGTAAGTGCCGCCGCCGCGGCAGCAGCTGCCGCCAGTGCGGATCTCTCGGATCTCCAAGGACTGGACATGAGCTCGAGGTCGAATGCGGCCAGCAGCAATTATCACCACAACTTCCAGCTGCCGAGCAGCCGTTACCATCACCACATCTACGACATACTCTCGGATCGCGAGCAGCAATCGCAGCAGGCCCAGCAGGCTGGAGGAGCGGTGGGCGGCGGAGGAGCCGGCCCGGGATCGGTGGTGCATCAGCAGGAGCATGGCCATGGGCAGCATCATGCCATGCAGCAGCACCAGCAGTCGGCGGCCGCCATGCACAACATGCTGAGCGAGCAGCTGGGGGAGCAGGAGCACGACCAGACCACCTCGGTGGATCTGAGTAGGACGGCCAACTATGTGGTGTCGTCGCCGCCGCAACTGCCGTACAATCATCCGTCGCACCATGACATGCTCAGGATGGCCTCGCTGGACCTCACGCCGAATACCGCCAACATGGCGGTGGGCAACAACCGCTCCTTCCTCTCCTCGCAGATGCAGCACCAGAGCAGGGAGAGCCTGGAGCATCATCGCTTGCTCTCTACAGTGGAGCAGCATCGCATCCTGGCCGCCTCGAATGCGGCGGCGGACCAGCATCGGCTGCTCGTCGATCCCACCGCCCATCTGCTGATGGAGCAGAACAACCGGCTGCTGGGCACGGCGGATCAGAGCCGTTTGCTCGGGGAGTCGGCGGCCGCCGCTGCCCAGAACCGGCACATGGCCCGGAGCTTTGGGGCGTACCATCAGGTGGCGTCCAGCAACTACCATCCGGGCGTGAGGCCGCCGCCGGTGCTGCCGTCGGCCAACCATCATGCCTCCAATCCGTCGAACTATCATCCCTTCCCCGCCTACTACTAGGAGGCGGCGTTGGTGGCCTAGAGCCCGGACCATGGCCAGTCGGGAGGCAGTGCAATGAGGGGAGTCCAGGTCCCAGGCAGAGGAGGTGCCCAGTTCCAGTTACCCAGCCTCGAGTGGCTCCATGTGAAGCGCTACCCTAAGTTTAGTTCCTTTAATCCCGGGATTTAGTCCACTAACTCCAAGGAGTTTCGAAAAAGAAAGGGTTTCGTGGGATTACACTTTAAGAAAATAATAACAACTATTAAAGAAAGAATTCATGAAATTCTCTAACAATTCCTGTGAAGAATAACTGAAAGAGTTTAGGAAATGAATCTTTAGTTCTTTAATTTTTTTTTAAATTTTCAATATTTTCAACTAAAAAGTGTACCCATACGTACATGTACCTATATTCAGTGTGGGAAAGTACCTAATAATGTTTTTAATATGTTTAAGTTAGTAACTTTTTTGTGAAATAGTTAAACTAACAAACTAAAATCATTTTACATAAATTATGTACAACTTAGGTACATTTTTCTTGCTTATATATTTTAGGTAAAAGTGACAATTACCTTACCCATCACTGTATAGGTAAATGTGGTATTTAATTTACAAATTTAAAGATTTCTAAGCTTTGCTAAGTGCATTTAAATGCATCCCTAAAATATTAAGCGATTCTTTTCTGAAATATTTAAAATTTTAAGTACCTTTAAAGGGTATTTCGATCAAAAATCAATTCTCAGCGTTAAAAAATAAATTGGAAAATGTTTTTTGAGGAAATTTCATTTTAATTAATTCATAAATGAGTTTAAAATATTTTAAACGTTTCCAAACAATTTTAAACTGAATTTTCAAAAATTGTGCCTAAAAATGTGATTGTACCTAAAAACTACGATTCTTTGAAAAGTTCTGCTTACCTTCCCCACACAAGTTTCAATCTAGCTAAAAATATTTAAGCAATTCTAACACTTCTATTAAATCCCCTGTAAAAGCCGAACCCTCATTCAAAACTGAAATCCAAAATGTGTGCCAATAGGATTAAATTAGTTACATTTTGATTTCCGCTTTTCTCTGCCATTCGACGGCGGCTGGCCAGCCAATTGAAAGTTGTACACAATAATAATAAAGAATATGTATAGTTGTATAGGAAGCATAATAAAATATAAATATGGAAAAATCTGAAGAAAACACCCGCTAGAAAACCGCATAAAACTCGCGAGAAAGCACATAAATCCTGAGAATTTTTTTTAAACCAAAATTTACCGCTGAGTTTGTATAGAGAAAAAAACCGAAATTGGGGTAAACGGATATACGAAACGAATGTTGATAATAATATTTTTACACCGAGATTGAAATTATACATAAACGAGTACAAAGTGTTAGAGATGAAGATTTGGCGACTAAAATCCTGTGAACCAATTTTTCCCTCTGTCCCGCTTCCATTTTGCAAACTCAGCGACCCATAGAAAAAGAAAGGCGATTAACGCGATAACAACACGATAGATATTATCGATATTATCGATAGTCGAAGGCGTGACCGATCAGGAACTTAGCTCAAGCATAAATTAGCCCATCTCAACATGGCATGGGTTCGAAACTTCAAGGTCTTTTTTTTGTACTATTACATTATAAATAATAATACGTGGCATAGGGCTATATGTATCGATATACACTAACTTCATAACTGTACTAAATGGTATATAAAGCTAGCGAGTAACTAAGTTATGATTTCATGTAAATTATTAAATTTATAAATACAAATAAGAGAGCGCGCAGTGGCGATAAGGAGAGGAAGTAGCGCATAATGAAGCCCAGATATACACCACATCCCCCAAAAAACAATGATAATAATTATTAAAAAAACACACACACACACGAAGTGAAGATAAGAAAGAG
Organism: Drosophila rufa; assembly: GCA_018153105.1. NCBI lineage: Eukaryota > Metazoa > Arthropoda > Insecta > Diptera > Drosophilidae > Drosophila > Drosophila rufa. The sequence continues at coordinate 9,178,841 of JAECXS010000123.1, read as the reverse complement.
AAGGGAGATCGCTGATCCACATGATATATGTATACACCTATATATATGCATATGGCGTAATCAAATTATCGATTATTAATAAACCGTAAATCGAACCATTATTTGAAAGGATAACAATAAACCAACGCCTTTTCACTCACTCAGTCGCACACACGCACACACACTAAATTATTGTCGCCCCCGCCCCGAGCCCAGGGGACTGACAGGGACAGAGCTTTAGCCGCGGCCTCTCCTCTCCTCTCTCTCCAATGCGCGAGTACGAGTGCGAGGGCGGGCAGGAGAGTGCCGGCTCAGAGCCGCACCAGTTCCATGTCCACGACCAAGCGGCGGCACAGCAGCAGCAGTTGCAGGATGAGGATCAGGATGAGAGCCAGGAGCAGAATCAGGATGAGGATCAGGATGAGTATCAGGAGGAGAAGGAGGAGCATCAGGAGCAGATCTATGAGGAATCCATGACGCCGCCGGCGTCGGAAGAGATTGAAGATGAACCACAACCAGTACAAGAGGTCAGGCTGCCCTCGGAGGTGCTGCTGGACGAGCATGCGGGGCCTATTATTGATGAACCCGAAGATATACCGTCCACGGTACCGTCCACGGTGCCCATGCCCCCGCCCCCGCCGCGGATCGGCAGCAGTCAGGCGGGCAGCAGCGTGCTGCTCCTCACGCCCGACGAGATCATTGAGGCCTACGAACGCGCCCTGAAGGTACAGTTGAGTCCAATTTCCAGTCACTTGTACCGTTACTTTTGCCATTGATTACATAGGGGGGTGTCCTAAAAGTAGCCAAAAATAGCACTATATAATAATAGTAATACTAAAGAAATACCTTCAAAAGGTATAATAACAGGTATCGGTAGAGGTTTCGATGGCATCATTGATTACATAGGGGGGTAAAAAGAGCTAAAGCTACGTACTCAGATCGAAGAACAGTGTTCCTAAGCAGTGCGAGAGAGCAAGATTGTGACTATTATCCTTTCGTTTTGACTCACTGCTTAGATACACTTTTCGTCTATCGGAGTACGTAGCTTAAAATAGCGCCTGGTAACTATTAAAAATGTCCCTTACCTTTAACAAGTTTTAACTAAAACTATTGATTACATAGGAGGCTAGGTTGTGGTAAAATAATATGATTTAGAATAGCAACGAGTGCTTAGAATTCCCAACTTAGTAGTTGCAACTGTCTTTATAGAAAGGTACCATAATAAATATGTAAGTATGTTTAGGTTTGTTACAAAATGTGAAAAACTATGTTTGGGGGAATATTAACAAGTGTTTAGGATTTTAAAAATATTTTAAAAGATCAAAGTTGAAATATTTTGCAGTTTCCGAAAAAAACTAAAGGAAAAAACAAACAAATTAAATTCAAAATAAATAAGGTTTCTCTTAAATTATATAATATAATGTATCGTAATATAATTACCATAAAATATATGAATACCTTCCGCGTGGAGATCTCAATTCCACTTCCACGGGCTTTGGTCCCACTGTGGAACTGGGAACGCCTACGATTATACAAATGCACAAACTCTGGCAACGCTGCCACACACAACCCACGATCCACACAATCCACCCACCACCCCCCCGTACCGCCCACAGGCCGAGAGTGGAGGAGCCGAAGCAGCCGACGGCGACGCAGCGCAGGCCGGCAGCAAGTGGCGGAAGCTACGTTCGATCAGTTTGGTATCGACGCTTAGGGCCGTACGCGACGGCCTGCTGTATGTGGTCGGCGGTTTCTTGCGTTTCGTTCGACGCCTGGACATGCACGGCGGCGGGACGGGCAACAACATCAACTTTGTCGAGGGGCTGATCGACTTCCTCGCGGGCTCCATTGGCGGGGCCGCGCAGGTGTACGTATCGCAGCCCCTCGACACGGTCAAGGTCAAGTTGCAGACCTTTCCGGAGTCGTATCGCGGCATGTGGGATTGCTTTGTGAGCACCTATCGCAAGGATGGCTTCGCCCGTGGCCTCTATGCCGGCTCCATACCGGCAGTGTTCGCCAATGTGGCGGAGAACTCCGTGCTGTTTGCAGCCTACGGCGGATGCCAGAAGTTCGTCACGTTCCTGGTGGGCAAGGAGACGCCGAGCGAGCTGACAACGGTGCAGAATGCCTGTGCCGGCTCCCTGGCCGCCTGCTTCTCCACCCTCACCCTGTGTCCCACCGAGCTGATCAAGTGCAAGCTGCAGGCGCTGCGCGAGATGAAACACTTTGTGGAGGCAGCGCATCCGAATGAGCTGAGGACGCCATGGACGCTCACGCGATACATCTGGCGGACGGAGGGTGAGTTACCATACTTATAAAAAAATGAAGCAAATATGGGATAATCTCTAAGATAGATTGAGGTTCTCACTTATTTCTAGACCTAAAAAACCCAGTTGAAGCTCCCCCTTCCTTTCGTGGGGGGTGTGCCGGCCTTGGGAATCTTTTGGAAACACTTCTAGCATAGCTATTGTTGCTCCGCACACTCGAGTTCTCGTTCTCTGATTAGATTATCTCCGCGTGGCTCTTGGCGATCAGTTTCTTTTCATAATTCACAATTATCGCATCGCAGTGCGCGATATAAACACGGATACGGATCGCACCCATACAAAAACAACAAAAATAACGGATGCCCACATGGTTACGGTTTGCCTAGAGTTGCCGGATCTGCTGATTATCGTTTCGAGACGATCTTGGGAAATAAAAAAATAATTGGGCTATAAAACCGTTAGAATTTGAATATTGAGACCCAAATGAACTTTGTCTAGCTGTAATTAATAAAATTGCGAGTCATTTCCTCTTGTCAGCAGGTTTTATTTTACCTAATATTCTTGATTTTAATTTATTATATTTATTTATATGAGTATTTTGCGACTTTAGGCTTACATTTCCTTAGAATCTTATTTTTAGAAAGAAAACTATGTAAAATATAACTTCCTAAAAAAATAATTGTACTGCGAAACCCTTAGAATTTGAATATGAGACCCAATGAACTTTGTTTGGGTTTAATTTCTTAAAATGCAAAACATTTCCTCTTTAGGAGGTTTAATTTCACTCAATATTCTTGAATTTAATTTAATTAGTATTTAGCAATTTTAAGCGTTTATTTATTTAGAATCTTCGTTTTAGAAAGATAAAGATCCAGATCCAGACATTGGATTACCACTTAATGACAAACAAACTGCGGAATTCAGCAAATTTCTTACTCACTTTTCATTCAAAATAAGTGTTATCAGAGCTCAAAAGTGGGTGTAAACAGAGACCTAAGCTTATCGCATATATTTGCCATATAAGCAATATAATACTTTCTCCTTTAAAGACTTAAAATGTGGTCATATTCTGAATAATTTTAATTAAATAAACAAGCCAGCAAAGTTATTTAATAATTTAAGCAAACCAAGTTAGTCTTACTTCGCAAATTATGCTTAAACCTGGCAAATAACAGGAATCATAAAGCCATAAAATATAAGGCAACGAACGAGGCCATAAAATACGGCAGTGATGAATTTTTGTAATAACTCAACGGACGCCTAATCGCATCTAATCGAACTCGCGCTTCGTGTATTTTTCTATTTTCCGAAAAAAACATAAATAATAACAATTATTTACTACGCAGATTGCGAACATCGTAGTTGGGGATTACTATTCCCGCTGATAAGACCTATTCTTAGCCTCGCCATTGGGAACATGCCACGCACAGTGACGTAGCAGCATCGACCCGGGATGTGGGCATAGAGTTGGGAAATTGTTAATCGGACAGTGAGCCAGAGCACTATCAGTCAAGTGGAAATTTACAGAGCTTCGCCTCGATCCGCGATTGACAGCCGTCGGTTAGATCAATGGGAGCATCAGCATCTCCATGCAGGCGATGAGCACGTTTCCGTTTCGCTCCGTCCTTATCGTGGCCTTACCATTGGCCATGCCAATGGACCTCGTCCTCACGTGCCAATCTCCATTCCGGCTTATTAATGTTATCTTTCTCGACTCCAATCTGCTTCTTTACAGGCATCCGAGGCTTCTATCGGGGCTTGAGTTCGACGTTCATCCGAGAAATGCCGGGCTACTTTTTCTTCTTCGGCAGCTACGAAGGCACACGCGAGTTGCTGCGAAGGTAAGGACTTTAAAAATAACTTAAAGCTATAAGAAATCAGTTAAAAATTACGAGAAATTTAAATATAATTTTTATTTTGAATTACATTTTATACAAAACTAAAAAATATTAATTTAGTAACCTCAAGTAGTTTTTACACATTTTAACAACTTCAACAATTATAAGTAAAGCTGGAAAAAAATCGATTGCAATATCGATACTATCGATTCTTTGTTTTTCGGTCCAACATCGATTCAATTTTGGCAGAATCGATGTATCGTGAACCATTCATCTTTTGGATCATCAATGGCTAATTTCGTTTAATTTTATGTTCTGGAAACGTAATTTATATTCGCTTTTTATGTTATAAAAACGAATTCTTTCGTTATTTTTGTTTTAAAAACTTATAACTTTTCTTGATTTATATTAAAGAAATGTATTTTTGGTTTGCTCTTTATATGTATCAGTATATGATATTCATGAATTAATTTCTATCAATTAAAAAGAATAAACAATAGGTTTTTTCTATTTAATCGATATAATCGATGTTATTTTCTAAAAGATCGAAAAAAAATCGATGCACTGAGAATCGATTTTTTCCCAGCTCTAATAAGTAACACTTTAATGATATATCTTTAATTTCTTACAAAAAACAGTCTTATAAAAGCTAGTTCTTATAGTTTTTTCTGTAATTTTTACATTTTTCCTTCCTTTATTAACTCAGAGCCTCTGGAGTCCTTTTAATCAACATATATCCTCCATTTCCCCTTTAGAGAAAATCAAACCAAGGACGAAATAGGACCGGTTCGAACGATGATCGCCGGCGCCATTGGTGGCGTCTGTCTGTGGACCTCCACGTTCCCAGCGGACGTCATTAAGAGCCGCATCCAGGTGAAGAACCTCAACGACAGCATGCTCGCCGTGGGAGCGGACATTGTGCGGCGTGAGGGCGTCCTGGCCCTGTATCGCGGCCTCCTGCCGTCCGTCCTGCGCACCATTCCGGCAACGGCCACCCTGTTCGTGACCTACGAGTACACCAAGCGGGCGATGAGCGGCACCCTCTGACCTTTGGCCCCCTGAGATCCGATCCCAAAGATCTTAAGGCGCGTGGCCGCGGGCGGTCATCATCAAATAATCTTTTTTTTTCTAGATAATTCCTAGATCGTAGTGTTGTGCCTGTGTACATTGTTCAGATGAAGATAATATGCTAATGACTGACTCTCTTAACCAAGTTGTTGTTCGTTCATTCCGTTTGGTCCTGCTCCTCTCCTTTCTCCTGCTTTTTCCCTGCTAAATCTTGGCCACTTGGCTGAGACGGCGGCGGAGAAAGTCCTGGCGATCCGTGGCGTTCTCCAGCTCCCGCCATTCATGCCAATATATCTAGGGGAGGAAAGAGGAGACTTAAGTGGTAATAATCATGTGAGGAATATACAGAAAATACTCAATTAAGTATTCGAAGCTGTTCAAGATCAAGTCCCCCACGCATGTAATAGAAAGAGAGGTGTATAGGTTCTGTATAAAAAAAATCGAAGGTGACCCGGAGCACAGCACCATCGTTAATATCGATAGTATCGTCGATAGTATAGATTTAATCGAGGAAGCCAAAAAATCACTAGGGTTTTTAAATCACCCTAAACGGCGTCTAAAAGTATGCAATATAATGTTTGAATGCAAATTGTTAAATTTGTACGATGTCATATTTTTTAGCATACTTTTTAACACATTTTTAAGTGATTTGATAACGCTAGCGATTTTTGTAGCATCCGAGAATATGTAAATTATGTTTAAACCCAATTGTTTTGCATTGTTTTTATTTATTTGCTTATAGTTTCAAAATTGTATGGCCTTGAAGTTTTTAAATATAATATTTTATATACGTTTTATATACGTTTTCCATTTTTCCATCAACTTTTTTTAAAGAAATCGAACCTAAACGAGCTTGTAATAAATATAAATAAATTAATCTTGCCAACTTGTAGTTGTAAAAATTATTTAATAAGCCTAAACAAATGAATAAAATGCCAAAGAGTGAATGTCCTAGTTTTATTTAAGAAATTAATACTTTTTTTGTGGAAAAATTAGCTAACTATGGAGTATAACCTATCAGGGAATTGGGATAAATGCTCAAAAATATTGGGAAATCAAAGGAAAATCCACCCCTGAGGTCATGTGCGCTTTGTTCAGCTTTTACCCCAAATTTCCGCATTTAAAACGAAGTCTTCAGTACTCACCACCACTGGCTGGTGTCCCAATTGCCGGAGCTGCCTCAGCTTCATGTCCATCTGCCCCGTGAAACGCTGCTTGTCCCGGATCATGTTGTTCCAGCCCGCTATGACGATCACAATGCTGGCCACCTGCTCATCCGCCGCCTTGCTCTCGCCCAGCAAGTGCCGCCGGGTGAGAATCTGGCCACTATAGTCCTCGGCGACAGCCGCAGAGAGCGGCAGAGCCTGGCGCTGGCGGTGGTCGTAGCAGAGCACCAGATCGCAGCGCTCGTAGTGCGGCAGGATGTGCTTGAAGCTCAGGTGGCGGTGGAGGTGGGAGGCGGCTTCCTTAATCTCCAGCAGGATGCGATCGGTGGTATTCAGCCTGAAGCGTCCGTCCCGCTCGGGGATGTACTGCGTGTAGAGGCGGCCCATCTGCTGCAGCTGCCTCTCGCTGAGCCACGGTCCCGGGTACTCCTCAGGGCCCAGGAGGCGAGCGAATCCATCCAGGTGGAAGTACTCCCGCCCCGGGAGTCCCGTGCGGTAGGCGTGCTGGACGAAGCGCGGCGCGAGGGCCACGCCCAGCAGCTCCACATCGTAAATGCCGCGCATGGTGAGGAACTGCAGGCAGTTGGTGAAGCAACGCGGGTGCCGCAGGATCTCCTCCATGCGCTGCCGCAGCAGATCCGGCAGCCGCTGGGCCAGGCGTGTCTCCACGCCCGAGGCAGTGCTTACATTGAACAGAGCCATCACCAGGCAGATCCTTTCGATATCCTTGAGGCGAGCACTCTCCAATTCCCGCTCGAAGCGCAGGAGGATGCGCTCCACCAGCGCATCGTGGCAGGTCTGCAGGTCGCAGCCCAGCAGGGCCATGTGCAGGCAGGCGAGCAGCGACACGCGCTCCACCTGCGGCTCCAGGGCCCGGAGCAGCTCCTTGAGCGGCTCCACCTGCGGCAGCTTGCTGCTGTAGCGCAGCACCTTCAGCAGGGCCACCAGGGGTATGTCCTCCACGGTGTCCAGCTCGTTGCCCAGTCGCTGGTACAGCTGGGCGAGGAGCTCCGGATTCCTGATCGGCGTCTGGGTCTTGAAGAAGCCCATGGCCATCACGCCCAGTTCGCCGAGGGTCATCTGGTCGACGCAGCGCGCCAGGTTCAGCTCGAAGTCGAACATCTCGAAGACGGGGCGGCGCAGCAGGTTGCACAGGAACATGGCCTGCACCAGCTGCTCCGGGGGCATCTTGCGCACGCGACGGCCCAGCTTCTTCAGCGCCAGCCACACGTACTCCCCGATCCGGGCCAGGCCCAGGCGGTACCAGGCGTCGCTCACCAGCAGCAGCTGGCCGCTGGACCAGCGCTCGATGCGGCGGCAGCACTCGATGTCCAGCGTATTCCACAGCTCCATGTAGTTGTGCGTCTTGGTCGAGTCCGGCGTCGGCAGCTCGGCGAGGGCGCGCAGGGATCCCAGGAGCTGCTCGTCGGTCAGGCGATGCAGCTGCTCGCAGTAGCAGCGGGCAAAGGCATCGTAGCGAGCATCGCTTACCTGAAGCTCCAGCCGGGAGCAGTCCGCCACCAGGCCCAGAAAGTCGGCGTACAAATCCGCTGCGCTGGCATCGTTTCGGGGTCGCAGGAAGCCCTCAGAGGTGGGCAGCATCTGCTCCGCCGTGGGGCGAAGCACCTGGTAGGGCTTCAGGGATTCCATGAGTATTCCGTGAGCAAACTGGTTCTCCCGGTCGGCGAATATGCGCGCCGGCAAAACGTTGGAGGTCCACAGCTGGCGGCCCAAAACCCGCGGCGCCTGTCGGCCCACACTCCGCCAGAGGCAGTGCGTCCTTGTCCACATGGCGTCGGTCCAATGGGCAGGATTAATTCATGTAAGCCGCGCAAATTGCAAATAAAAACGCGTTATGAAAGTGGATGAAAAAAAAAGTGTGCGGCTGGCGGAACAGCTGTTCGCGCGGCGTTGCCAGATCCGAGTATTAAACTTAAAAAAAAAACTTTAATTTGAACTTATTTCTTTATTTATTAACAAAAACAGCTTAAATATTCGTATTTAACGCTTAAACATAGTAAGGATATGATCAAAAATGATTAGTTGATAGGTTTATTATTAAATATGGAAATTCTTGGCATCGGCGTATTTCTTTGGTCCAAAGTCCATGTCCGAGTCCAGGCAAAAGCTCTTCTCCCGCGGCTCGTCCGACATCGTGCTGTCCATCGCACTGACGGAGGGAGTTCGTGGCCTCTGACGACTCCTAGATCCTCCGGATTCGTTCCCGCCGCTGTTTTGATTCTCATGGTACGATATGTAGTCGCGAAGCTCCTTTATGCGCTGGTTCTCCCGCTTGATTTGCTGGTTTAGTTGCGCCTCCATCTTGTTGAAACCCTGCAACTGGCGCTCCATGTTGCGCTTCTGCTCCATCTGACGCGAAAATCCCAGGTTGTCCGATGTCCGTTGGTCGGCCTGAAACTTGCTGATCTTCCGATAGAGCTGAAGCAATCTACTCGGATCCTGGAAGTACTGGGCCATGCCGCTGGGCATGCTCCGGCAGATGGGGATCGTCTGCAGTGCGAGACTGCAAAGCGGGCACTTCTTATCCATCGACGAGCTGTCCAAGCAGTCGGCACATAGCACGTGCTGGCATCGGGACAGGTGCAAGGCCAGGCTCGGCTGATGCGCGCGGTGCTGATGGCACTTGTTGCAGTGTAGCCGAAACATAAGTATTGGTTATTGAGTCGCAAATTCAAGTTTTTTAATTAAAAAAACACCTGTTTTTGGGTGAACACAAAATCTAACGGAACTTATCCAGTCCGATCTGGCAGCGCTGCAATGTTCCCCACCTTCTTAGCAGAGAGCTTTTGTCTGTAGCAGCCAGTAGCTGGCAGTAGCTGGGCGCGGCGGAACTCGCAAATTACGTAATTTTGAAAATAGGACCGCATTCGCCTGGCGAAAGGGCAAAAAAAGCGCGTTTTTGAGTGCTTTGGTATTTTTACTTGAAAGCTGATAAGTACACACTTACAATTTGAATCTGTTTTTTTGGAACGGTTGAAAACAACTAAACAGACTTAAAAAATTCATGAAAAATAGTCATAAAATCTCAGCTGAAAATATATTAAAAACGACTAAGCGATCATTTTTAAAATTAATTATTAATTATTAATTAATTATGTCGAGCTGCCGCTACCGCTCGCGCCTCATTCGTGGATAGCAAGGCGGGTCTTCACCTCCTGATGCACACTTCCGCCGCCCGCCGAGTAGGGATGCAAAAACATCGATGTCACTATCGATAGTATCGATGTTTTTAAAAACGGCAGAAGCATTATACACTGATATTAATTTTTGCCCCATCTTCAAGAAAATCGACATAAAAATTTATCTTTTCTTAATACAAGAACTTTTTTTTCTAAAATCACGGACATTTTTCTTAAAACAAGAAAATTTTCCTTGAAATCAAGGCACTTTAGTCGTTTTTTTACATTACTACACTCATAATAATTTTCGCCCTATCTTCAAGAAATTCGAATTTTTTTTTTAAAACAAGGACATTTTTCTTAAAACAAGAAAAATTTCATTGTTCTTAAAAAAACATTTTCTTGTATAAAGAAAAAATTAATTTTAATGGCGGTTTTCTTGAATTTGATTTATGTTTTTCTTGAAGATTTCGCTATGTTATTGGTTAAATAAATATAAGTTTAGCAAAGAAATATTTGAATTACTATTTGGAGAAATTTATTGGAAATTTTTAAATTTAAAAAAAATCGATTTTTAGCGATATATCGATGTTTTCAAACATCGATGTACTCACTATCGATGGTTTTGCATTCCTACCGCCGAGACCGTGGTGGCCCGCATACCGAGAGTGCAACGCACCGCGCGCACCCTGCCCATACCGGTGGGCCGGTCGAAGCCGGAGGAGGAGGAGAATCTCTTGGGCTTCAACAAGACACCGACTTCATGGCGCAAATCGCGGGCCAGCTACCGGCACACCTGTCTGCCTCAGCTGGTAAATGTTAATTATAGTAATTCTTTTCGGGTAAAAGTACAAAATTTCAAATGAAACAGTACGGATTCAAAGTATTATTTTACTGACCCAACTGGAGCTTGCATCGATCCCTCAAGTTCAAGGAGAATCTCTTTGGCTTCAACAAGACACCACTTCATGGCGCAAATTGCGGGCCAGCTACCGGCACTTCAGTCTGTCGCAGCTGGTAAATGTTAATTATAGTAATTCTTTTCGGATAAAAGTACAAAATTTCAAATGAAACAGTACGGATTCAAAGTATTATTTTACTGACCCAACTGGAGCTTGCATCGATCCCTCAAATTCAAGGAGAATCTCTTCGGCTTCAACAAGACACCACTTCATGGCGCAAATTGCGGGCCAGCTACCGGCACTTCAGTCTGTCGCAGCTGGTAAATGTTAATTATAGTAATTCTTTTCGGATAAAAGTACAAAATTTCAAATGAAACAGTACGGATTCAAAGTATTATTTTACTGACCCAACTGGAGCTTGCATCGATCCCTCAAGTTCTGCTTGGAGGCCACCCGGGACTATCATATCGAACTTTGCTCAATTTGTGATAATGCCGTGTTGCCGAAGGATACGACAAAGGAACGTCGCGTCTACGCCTTTCCCACGGTGAAGACTGAGAAAATTGAGGGCTACGAGAAGCCCCTGATCTTTCCCAGGCCCAAGGTGTACCGTCTGCCGACGCGCGTGCAGCCGGAGAGAGCGCGAGCTCTGCGCCATGTGTTCGAATATAAAAATGCAGTTACAAAATAAATCATTTCAAATGATATTTTATACATTTTATGGATTTAGAAAATATTTTCCTATTAAAAGAAAAGTCTTTCCTTCTTTTAAGAAAATTATTTCTTATTTTAAAAAGCTTTTTTCTTTTTTCAAGAAATTGATTTCTTGTCTAAAGAAAATAATTTCTTCACTTAAGAAAATAGGTTCTGGATTAAGAAACATAACATAACATAAAAATGTTCTTGTTTGAAGAAATAAATTTCTGGTTTTAAGGGTAATTTTTCTATTTTACAGAAAGATTTCATCCCTTTTTGAAGAAAAAAATTGTCTTCAAATAAAGGCGATTTTTCCTGTTTTAAGTAAATTTTTGGCTGGGTGTACAGGTTTTTACACTCCAAACACATCCTTTTTCCATGCTACGATCGGTTCTAAAAACGACCAAATATAACAGATTAGTATATATATACAATTCAAAAACGTAATATTTATTTTGTTTCCTTTTATTGAAAAATGTTCCTCAGCAAACCTATTGGCGGCGCTGCTATTTCCGCAACCCCTGGCAGGAGCAGGGCCCTCAACCGCCTGGGATTTGGAAAATGTATTATTAATTCTACATTTTTCTACCACTTTTGGAGCTCCCGAGTAGCGGCGCTGCTGTGGAAGCAGCTCAGGCGGCCAGAGTAGCGGTGCTGCTGTGGAAGCAGCTCAGGCGGCCCGAGTAGGTGCTGCTGTGGAAGCAGCTCAGGCGGCTGCTATGGAAGCAGCTCAGGCGGCTGCTGTGGAAGCAGCTCAGGCGGCCCGAGTGGCGGTGCTGCTGTGGAAGCAGATCAGGCGGCCCGAGTAGCGGCGCTGCTGTGGAAGCAGCAGGCGGCCCGAGTAGCGGTGCTGCTGTGGAAGCAGCTCAGGCGGCCCGAGCCGCGGTTCATTTTTCCAGGAGCACCAACTGCAAAAGTTTAAGGGAGACGGAGAAGGTGCTGCTGTAATTTAATGGGTAAAATAGCAGTTGATGCTGCTGCCACCTGCAAACCGCGGCTGTCTTTCGGCCCTCTCCTTCGTCTCTTTTCATAAGTTTCTTTTGGGACTCCTATTCATGGAAGTTTCAGTGGATCGTAATATTATGGGTAAAATTGAAGAAAGAGCTTCTGCTCTTCTTTCGCAGACTGATGTGCTCCATTCTTAGTTTCCGTAAGAAATTACGGTAGACGCATTTCTACGGGTATTTTTCAGATGCTCCTCTCTATAGTTTCTGTGGGTCGTCATTTTATGGGTAAGAGAGATGATAAAAACTTGCCAATCCAGGAAGCTGCAAGTTCCTGCCGTTACGGCTCCGCAGCCCCTTGACGGAGACGTTTAGTGTTTGTTGCAAAATACAAGACAAAAAACCAAAAATAATAATAAATCAACTGAAATTTCAAGACAAAAAAATAGCAAAGTTTATTGAATTGTTTGCTTCTTATTTTTGTTGATTGGTTGCTGCTGATGCAACTCGACTTGCCTCTCCACGAAGCTGCCAGTTTCTGCCGTTCTGGCTTTGCAGCCTCGTGGCGGTTACTTTTGTATTGTTGCCAAATATAAATATAAAATACAAATACAAAAATAAAAAATAACTGAAATTTCAAGAAAAAAATAATATTAATGTTTGTTGAATGGCTTGCGTTGGTGCTGCTGCTGATTTGGGACTCGCTTGCCTCTCCGCGGAGCGGCAAGTTCTTGCACATTTTCTGCCGTTACGGCTCCGCAGCCCCTTGACGGAGACGTTTAGTGTTTGTTGCAAAATGCAAGACAAAAAACCAAAAATAATAATAAATAAACTGAAATTTCAAGACAAAGAAATAGCAAAGTTTATTGAATTGTTTGCTTTTTATTTTTGTTCATTGGTTGCTGCTGATGCAACTCGACTTGCTTCTCCACGAAGCTGCCAGTTTCTGCCGTTATGGCTTTGCAGCCTCGTGGCGGTTACTTTTGTAAATATTTTTTAATATAAAATACAATACAAATACAAAAATAAACTGGAATTTCAAGAAAAAAGAAAATTAATGGAAGTTGAATGGCTTGCGTTGCTGCTGCTGCTGAAGTGGGACTCTGCTTGCCTCTCCGCGGAGCGGCAAGTTCTTGCACATTTTCTGCCGTTACGGCTCCGCAGCCCCTTGACGGAGGCGTTTAGTGTTTGTTGCAAAATTTAAATATAAAATGTTTTCTTAGCTACTGAAAACTCATAGGGCATATTTTTCTGACACTTTGGGAGCTCCCGAGTAGCGGTCTCCTATCCAAGCATTTTTAATTTCTGCTGGAGAGGGCTCTGCAGCTCCTGTCGCTTGAGTTGCAGAATATTTCTAATTCCGTTAAGAATATACGGTAGACTCCATTAGCATCTTCTGCAAGGCTACAAGTTCCTGCCGTTACGGCTCCGCAGCCCCTTGACGGAGACGTTTAGTGTTTGTTGCAAAATGCAAGACAAAAAACCAAAAATAATAATAAATAAACTGAAATTTCAATTCACTGAATTTCATTGGTTGCTGCTGATGCAACTCGACTTGCCTTTCCACGAAGCTGCCAGTTTCTGCCGTTCTGGCTTTGCAGCCTCGTGGCGGTTACTTTTGTATTGTTGCCAAATATAAATATAATATACAAATACAAAAATAAAAAATAACTGAAATTTCAAGAAAAAAATAATATTAATGTTTGTTGAATGGCTTGCGTTGCTGCTGCTGCTGATGTGGGACTCGCTTGCCTCTCCGCGGAGCGGCAAGTTCTTGCACATTTTCTGCCGTTACGGCTCCGCAGCACCTTGACGGAGACGTTTAGTGTTTGTTGCAAAATGCAATACAAAAAACCAAAAATAATAATAAATAAACTGAAATTTCAAGACAAAGAAATAGCAAAGTTTATTGAATTGTTTGCTCCTTATTTTTGTTGATTGGTTGCTGCTGATGCAACTCGACTTGCCTCTCCACGAAGCTGCCAGTTTCTGCCGTTATGGCTTTGCAGCCTCGTGGCGGTTACTTTTGTAAATATTTTTTAATATAAAATACAATACAAATACAAAAATAAACTGGAATTTCAGGAAAAAAGAAAATTAATGGAAGTTGAATGGCTTGCGTTGCTGCTGCTGCTGAAGTGGGACACTGCTTGCCTCTCCGCGGAGCGGCAAGTTCTTGCACATTCTTATCCGCTGCAAATGGGACGCCTCTGGAGTTTTTTTTTTTTTGGCCTGGGGAGGGTCTAGTGCATATTCTATTATATTTAATTAAATATATGCGGCTCTCATTTGTGCCCAAGTTAGTGCGTTCTCTTTAAATTTCGTCGAATCCTGGCCCTCCCAGACCCTAGGAGTTTTACGCACATGATTCTGGAGAAACATTTTGTTTTTGTGTTTAAATCCTACGATAAAGGAGCTAGCACTTCAAAAAATATTTCCATTTACAACTCGAAAAAAAAGTCTTCAATTTGACCCCGACGTGATTTGAACACGCAACCTTCTGATCTGGAGTCAGACGCGCTACCGTTGCGCCACGGAGTCTATTTGGCACTAGCTAGCAGCTGCACAAATATCTAATATATTCTATAAAGCATTAGCTATTCGCGCGTCTAAAAATAATGCCCGCTAAATAATGCGCCCGCCGTTGATGTCGACGTCATTACACTGCGTTCTGTTTTCCCTTCAGCTTAATATTCCCCGGCCGCAGAAAGTACTTCTGCTTCTTCTGCTGCGATTAGTTTGCCCGATCTTAAATTAATTGAGCTTTGTTAGATTAGGTCAGTTTAAGAATCCTATGGAATCGAATAGTAGATGGGATTAGTGTCGCTGTGCGCAGTGCAATTATTCAAAACGGGTTTGTAGAATAACGAACTGCCATTCGCCCTGGCAACTTGTTTTGAGCACAAATAGTACGACCGACTGTAGTCGAATGATGGTAAACTTGTGGACAGATTTTTTACTAACTGCTGCATGTTCTTCCAGATAATATATCTCGCCTCTTTACATAAGTTTCTACTGGATGTTTGTTTTCCTTCTCCCCGGACTTTCCGTGGGTCGCTATTTTATTGCTGATAGTTTTGTTGAAATTTTAGGGGTAAGAGGTATGATAGGAATTGTTTAGAATATTTATTCTAATTTCGCGTAAGGTCATAGGCAGACCCATTTTTAGTGGTATTTGCCGATGGCTTCTTCTCCCTGGAATTTCTGGAAGCTGTAATTTTAAAAAGTTTTTTAAAGTAGACTTATGGTCTTTTTTCACTGCGGGGATAGGGATGCCACCGATCCACTTTTAATTGCTGATGCCAAATCAACAGCCACAACAACATGGATGAAACCTCCTCAAGGTACTCGATTTCTTCGAATGTATCCTCCTCCTCCTTCTTGTGCCCATCCTGCTCCCGCACAAACAAATTTTTTCGCTTCGAGGTGCGCGGCGGCGTCTCCGGCTTAGCAGGACGCTTGAGGGGTCGGCCGGGCGGCTGCGGCTGCAACTCCGACTCGGGTGGCGTCCGGAGGAGGAGCTCTAAGCTTTTGTTTACTGTCTGACGTGCGGTCCGATTTTTTAATAAAGTCTGCATGTTCTTCCATATAATAATTCTGGTCTCTTTACTAAAGTTTCTACTGAAAGTTTGTTTTCCCTCTACCTTTTATGGGTAATAATTTTTGCTGCAGCTTCTGAAAGAGCCGCTGCAGTCTTTGCTGGTTCGCCAGAGCTTTAAAATATTTATTCTAATTGCGCGTAAGGTCATAGCCAGACCCATTTTCAGTCGTAGAAGCTTAGGCGTTCTTCTACCTGGAATTTTTGCAAGTTGTAATTTTGTGGGTAATAATTTTTGCTGCAGCTTCTGAAACAGCCGCTGCAGTCTTTGCTCGTTCGTCTGAGCTTTAGAATACTTATTCTAATTTCGCGTAGGGTCATAGGCAGACCCATTTTTAGTGGTATTTGCCGATGGCTTCTTCTCCCTGGACATTGCGTGAATAGGGATGCCACCGATCCACTTTTAATGGCTGATGCCAAATCAACAGCCACAACAACATGGATAAAACCATGGACTTTCCGTGGGTCGTTATTTTATTGGTGATAATTTGGTTGAAGTTTTATGGGTAAGAGGTATGATAGGAATTGTTTAGAATATTTATTCTAATTTCGCGTAAGGTCATAGGCAGACCCATTTTTAGTGGTATTTGCCGATGGCTTCTTCTCCCTGGAATTTCTGGAAGTTGTAATTTTAAAAAGTTTTTTAAAGTAGACTTATGGTCTTTTTTCACTGCGGGCATAGGGATGCCACCGATCCACTTTTAATGGCTGATGCCAAATCAACAGCCACAACAACATGGGTAAAACCATGGACTTTCCGTGGGTCGTAATTTTATTGGTGATAGTTTTGTTGAAATTTTAGGGTTAAGAGGTATGATAGGAATTGTTTAGAATGTTTATTCTTATTTCGCGTAAGGTCATAGGCAGACCCTTTTTCAATCGTAAAAGCTGAGGCGCTTTCTCCCTGGAATTTCTGGAAGTTGTAATTTATGGGTAAGAGGTATGAGGACGCGCCGAACCGCAGCTTTTTCTGAGAAACAAAGGGCCTGTTCTGATCAAAGAGTGACCGAGTTGCTTAATTCTTCTCAATTTAGTGACCAGAAACAAGCATAGAATATATGGGTTGTTTATTTTTCTCATTTGCCGCAACATTACATAACATTTTCTGACTGTAAGACGATTCCAGTTAAATGCCACAAAAGTTAATGAGAAAACCATTTGTTGTTTCCGTTGATGTTTTCTTCGGCAGCGTTGCCGGATGCGAAACTATCGGCTGGCAGCCGAGCAAAGTGGCAACACCGCCCCAAAAATAGCCAGAAAAATAGCTAAAATAGCTAGACACTTTTTAGCTATTTTCTGGCTTTTTTACCGCCATAAACGCCCCAAAAATAACTGGAAATCATGGTGAAAATGGCTTGAAAAAAGCTAGAAAATAGCTAAACACTTTTAAGCTATTTTTAGCTATTCTTGGCTATTTTCGGTCCAAGTGTGACCTCTTGTGGGGGGGAGGAAATGCGCTCCTTTTTCTGCGAATTTGAGCATTATGACCGGAAAATCTGGCGAGCACACTGCACTTTTGCTGGTTCCTTGCCAAATTTCTGGCGTCTCGAGAACCCGCAACTGCTTGAACCGGCCTCCGTAAAACGCTTAGCCATTCTGGCCATTGTTCCCGAACGCGTCGGCAGCCGGCGCGTTACTCGCAGCAAGAAGAGCACAGCGGAGCACCCGTTCGCCCAGCAATAGTCCGGATATCTGGCCGTTAAACGTTGCGTGCGCCGGGCGACATGGACGCGGTGGAGGCCATCGCCGTGGACGGGCGGAGCTCGCCGGGAGAGGACAACCCGCTGATCATAGATGTGACCAGTGATCCCCCTACAGAGGCCAAGGAGCAGCTGGAGGAGTCTCCGGCATCCCTGGACGCAGCCACGGCCAAGGGTCCCATCACTGTTCTCGGGGCCTGCGAGGAGGAGAGGCGCCTCATAGCTCTGGTCCGCCGACACCCTGCCCTGTACGACGCCCGGAATTCGCGCTTCCGCGACGACGACCACAAGGAGCAGCTGTGGCAGCGCATTTCCAGCAGCCTGAAGATCGAGCTGACTCAATGCTTGATGTCCTGGTCGGAGCTGCGTTACCGCTACCAGCAGCATGTGCGTCGCCTGCGCGCCTTCCACCGCAGCGCGGCGCAGAGAGGGGGGACGCTGCGCCGGCGTCCCTGCCTGCGGCACGAGGAGGAGCTGCTCTTCCTCTACCCGCACGTGGCCCGCTTTCCGCGCCAGATGATGCCAGAAGCGGCTCCTGCTGCTGCTCCAGCTGCTGCTCCAGTCGAGGCCGAAGACGAAGTCGTGATCGATGTGGAGACCGTGGATCCACCGACCTCGGATATCATCGATGTGGACTCCGTGGAGGACGCCTCCGCCTCCGCCTTCCGCTGCACCAGCGACCACCGTCGCCTGGTCGAGGCGGTGAGCGCTTACCCGCAGCTCTATGACCCACTGCATCCGCAGTACGCCAACTTCCGGCATCGCGGCCTCATCTGGGGCTCCATAGCCAACGAGCTGAGCGACAAGGCCACCAAGCTGATGAAGAGCTGGCTAACCCTCCAGATGCGCTACGAGTGGGAGGTGACGCACAGCCCCATCAACCACAGCGAGTCGGAGCTGTGCCAGCTGATGGCCTTCCTCCGCGCCCATGTCCTGAACATGCGCAGCTCCGTCTGCAAGATCTCCAAGTACCTGTCCACCGCCTGGCACCCGCCCATCGAGAACTTCCGCAGCGTCCTGGGCCTGATCAATGCGATGCGCACCATGCTCGACCACGTCCAGATCATCGAGGAGTGCATGAAGAATGACCGCACGAAGCCGGCGCGCTACGATGAGCTCTGGCTGGCGGTGGACAAGAAGGTGGGCCTCGGCCCCGAGCGCTGCGAGGTCACCTGGCTGGTGCTGCGCTCCTTCCACAACGAGCTGCTGGCCATGCGCCATGCGGGCTACCAGCTGCAGGACAAGTGGTACTTTGAGAACGCCCTCAGCGGCATTGTCCGGCTGGTGGCGGTCAGAGCCCTCAAGCGGGCGGCCATTCAGAAGCGTCCCTTCAATGGTGAGGTCTCTGGTGCGTTTGTCCCGGGTGAGCCGCCCGCCAAACGGGCACCGCAGCCTTCCGTCAAGCTGGGCCCGCTGCCGCAGCCCGTCAAGAAGTCCCCGCAGCCGCAGCCCGTCAAGCTAAACCCGCAGCCGCAGCCCGTCAAGCTAACCCCGCAGCCTCCCGCCAAGCCGCCCCAGGAACCACCGCGCCTGCCCATCGCCATTGTCTACCCGCCCGCCATGAAGAAGCAGAACAGCAGCACCATCCAAAACCTGCTCAATCCCCGGAGCAGCAGCACCTCCATCATACCCCCCATCCACCCCGAGCTGCCGCTGCAAACCTTTGTGATTCCCACCACTTCGGGCGCCGTCCGTGTGTCCCACCCGGCCGTACAGCTGCCGAGTCCCATGAAGATCCTACCCATACCACCGCCACCGCCCAACACGGTGCGCCTGTTCCCGCATCGTCCTGGCCTGCAGATAACCCGATGCCAGCCCCCGCGAATGCCGCTGAGCGGGCAAATGCATCCAGTGGTGCGGCCACGCTATAACCCACCGATGTCGGCCCTGGGAGCACTGCTCAGCGAGCCACCAGCGACACTGCCACCGCCGACACTGCCACAAATGGCCAAGCTCTTGCCGCGCATGCCGGCAGCTCCTGTAGTCAGGATCCATCAGCCGGGGCCCAACAACGACTGGGAGGCCATGGGCTCGACGAGTCTGCCAGTATTGACGCCAGCCAGGGCGGGAGCAGGAGTGGCCGCAAGCAAACCAGCAGGAGGAGGAGATGGAAGAAAGGGCGCAGCACCCATATCCATATCCGTGTATCCAGAGAAAGCAGCGGCACCACTAGGACCAGCCAGAGCAGCTCCAGCACCAACAGCAGCAGCAGCTCCCAAGATAATAAGAGCCACGGCCACAGCGGCAGTGCTACCTGCCAGGAATGGAGCTCCGCCAGCTGAAGTCGCATTAGCAGCAGCTCCCCCAGCAGCTGCTCCTCCAGCTCCCTTAGCACCAGCTCCTCCAGCTCCCCTAGCAGCAGCAGCAGCAGCAGCTTCCTTACCAGCAGCTCCCCCAGCAGCAGCAGCTCCCCCAGCAGCAGCAGCTCCCCCAGCAGCAGCAGCTCCCCCAGCAGCAGCAGCTCCCCCGGCAGCAGCAGCTCCCCCAGCAGCAGCAGCTCCCCCAGCAGCAGCAGCTCCCCAGCAGCAGCAGCTCCCCCAGCAGCAGCAGCAGCAGCTTCCTCAGCTCCCCCAGCACCTTCCACCTCCAAGGAAATCCGCACCGACTTTGGAGCCAACCCGCTGGGCGTCCACATGAACGCCATCAATGTGAACCTCATCCACAGTGCCAGTGCCGGGAACTCGCTGCACATCTGGGGGGGTGGACTCCACTGCCAGTACCACCTCAACATGGTGAGGACGGCGACGCTGATACGCGAGGTGATGGCGGTGCCGCAGCTGCACAGCAAGGACCCGCAGCTCAAGACCAAGTGCGATGGCTACTGGCAGATCATCTCCCAGAAGTTTCACATGCCAGGTGAGTGGTTGCCCTTACTTACCATAAATCCTGGTAACTTATCACCTAATCCCCACAGAGGTGGCTTTGCGCGCCTGCTGGAACTTCCTGGCCAACAACATGAGCGTGTTCCCGCTGATAGCGCCCATGTCGGAGCTGATGCGTCCGTTCAAGGGCGGCCAGAAGGTGTGGGAGAAGTCGCATCGCTTGTTCAGCAAGTTCGATGAGATTGCGCGCAAGTACGACTGGATGAAGCACAAGGATGTGATGCCGGAGCTGATACGTCACTTTCGGGAACATGAGCATCTGTACTGGGAGCTGCGCAAGCCAAGGCCCGGTGAGCCGGAGCAATCGCCGCGCCTGTACACGGACAGGGAGCGCCAGGCGGTGTGGCGCGAGGCCAGGATCAAGTTTCCCGATCGTAAGTCCTCCTCCATCTCTCCCTTTCCCTTTCCCTTCATTTATTTGTTTTTCCAGTGAATCACCACGACATCTGGTCCATGTTCAAGTTCGCCTTCCGCACCTACATGGAGGACCTGGAGCGGGGCATTGAGAATCCCTGGCCGCAGAACTGGTGGCAGGCCCTGGAGCAGCTCAAGTTCCTGGCCGATGTCCACTACCATCCGCTGGAGCCGTACTATTATATCGTACACAACAAGATCTTCGAGGAGGTGAAGCGCTGCAGCATGTTCGAGGCCCTGGCCTGCTCCGATTCGGGGGACAAGAGCAAGACCACAGCTCTCTTGGCCCGCGTCTCCAAGGAGCCCATGCCCTGGTGCTCGGAGGAGGCCAAGCGCCTGCTCACTGGCCAGCTCAGCAGCTTCCCGACAGCTTCAGAGGCTGTGCCTGTGCCGGAGATTATGTCCGGGGGAGGAGAGGCACCTGAGCCTCAGGCCCTGGCCAAGTTAATGCCCGAACCCAAGCTGATCCCCCCGCCCAGGAGGCAGAAACAGAATGTGGGGCGTCGCCCCGCCTACACCCTGCCCACCATCGGAGCCTTCGAGCTGACCCGCATGCTGCGCCGCTACCCGCACACCTTCCTCAAGGCGCCCACAGTCAACAAGCGCACGGCCTGGGTGCGCGTCTCCAAGGAGCTGAAGATCACAGGTATCCAAATCAGACTAATAGCCTTGTTCCACTGCCACATTCAGCTCCATTCTCGAGAATGGTCCATTATTTTACATGGGGAACCATCCATTCACCATTCGCCCCTAAGGTTTCTATACATACTAAAAAAAAAAAAAACCCAAAAATATCGATTATTAGGCGATATTTCTCAAGGTCCTTCCCCAAACCTTCCTTCCCATCCCCAATTTCTTATTGTTCTTGAAATTATATTATATAATTATAATTATATATTTTTTTACCGAAAAATATCGATTATTAGGCGATATTTCTTAAGTTGCTTCCCTAAACCTTCCTTCCTATCCCTAATTTCTTATTGTTTTTGAAATTATATTATATAATTATAATTATATATTTTTTTACCGAAAAATATCGAATATTATTAGGCGATATTTCTGAAGTTCCTTCCCTAAACCTTCCTTCCCTTCCCTAATTTCTTATTGTTCTTGAAATTATATAAATACATAAAATAAATATATTAAATATATAAATAATTCCCTTGCAGTCACCGAATGCCGCCTGGGCCTGCAGTACGCAGTGCGCGAGATGCGCATCCTCAAGATCCTGGACCCCAACAATGCCTGCACGATGGGCCACAAGTACTATCGCCACATGGACGACATCTTCAAGCAGGTGAAGCGCAAGAGCTCGCTCACCGTGCGCACGCCGCAGCAGATGAACCAATCGGTCTCGATCTCGGAGCCCCCGGAGGCGGTTGAGCCGCACAAGTTCGTACCGGAAATCAACATGTCCACCTGCAAGCCGGGCCTGGTGCTCAAGAACTGGGCCTATGCCGTGGGCAACCTGTCCAAGGAGAGCCAGGACAACCTTACGCCCAAGCTGACGCAGCTGTTCGCCAAGTACGCCAAGTGCGCCAAGACGGGCACCATTAGCCTGGGCTCAAAAATCTCTTGACAAGCATAATGCACTTATTTTTTTTTATTTTTTTTAAGCAATGCACGAATTACGATATTGCGTAATCTTAGAAATAGTTTCAGACTCGGATTAACTCTACAGACACACAAGCACCTGTCACATGTAATCCCCATTCATTGCATTCGGTCTAATTTATTATTAAACCATCTTTGTTATACTGAACGACGAACGACGAACAAGAAAATATATAAAAATTCTTGGATTTATTTAACTTATTTTGATTATGACTTTATTAATGCTAGAATTTCTAAAGTATTTCAGTTTTAATTTAAGCCTTTTTGCTCAAATGGTAAATTCTATAATCTGAATTTTTGGTTGAATATATAATAAATAAAGTAAAATTAAATAATAAACTTATTCAACCAAAACCTATTAATTTGATTATGATTGTTTCTTTTATAGTTTAAGAAATTCTACATAGCATGTACAAAGCCGAAATAAAAAGGTAACCCAGCAATTATAAGTGGTATTTATTTAATATATATTTAGGGTCTTGCTTCCTCATAAATAGAGCTGAAATAGATCTACTACGGACCTCTGCAGTACTAATTTTCTGATCCTCATCAACATTTGCGGGGTTATTAATACTTGCGTCTCACCAAATTCGTACTTGGGAATTCTAGGCGCACTCTTTGCTAAAACTTTGATTAAGGAAGGGGAGATTCTGTTCCCTCTCTCCTTTGAGCTCTTCTGGGCTCTTTATGCCCTTTCTTCTCTAGTTTCTCAGCTATTAACTTGATATTTTCATGAATCGTTCTATATCTTCTGTAAATCCAATAACTAATCTCGATATGAGCCTTAAATATTACTCTGTGCTAGTTTAATAATTCCCACTGTCTTGATGTTTATTCTGGTGGCCTCACACCATCGAAAGTGAGGCTTGAGGACGATGGCCTTGATTATGCGGCGACATTTGTCGGTCACCGGGTTCCGCCCACTTTTATGGCCTCTCCGCAGACATCAAAGTAAGCCCAAGTACAAATTGTGGCCGGACAATTGCGAAACGATTTGATTGCAGTGTTTATAGAGGAAGAAGCCAGATAATAAGACATACACGGAAGCCAAGGCTAAGAGGGGGATGATTGCATTGGTCAGCAGAAGCAGTCAAGGAAAGGAGGAAAGTGTGCTTCGTAAATAGGAGGTTTTAGAATGGAAGAAATATTTTAGGGGCTCCGAACTTAAGTTTAAGATAAATTTAAATAGAAGCACAGGAATTGGAGATAATATTTTAATTTCATATTTAAAATTAGTAAGAAAGCTACAGAATCTACTATGAAATAGCCGGTACGCAAAGCTTAGTGTGTTAAAATAAAATAATTTTTCATAATAAATAGATTTTGAAGGGAAATATATAATTTTCACAACCAATATATATATAGTGCTTAAAAATATATATAATAAACAGAAACAACGAAATTTGAGATATTTTATTTTAGTATTTAAAATAAATTATAAACTACAGCCTCTACTATGAAATACCCGATACTAAAAGCTTAGTGTGTTAAAATAAAAGAATTTTGTATAATAAATAGATTTTGATGGGAAATATATATTTTCGTAGTTACAAAATCGTACGATAACATTATAACAGTGAGAGGTAATGATTTTCCAACCTTTAAGTTTTTCATATTTAATCTTTATATACAAAACATCTCCTATACTTTAAAACTTAAGGGTTTCTCCAAGTATTTTCCCTAAACTTCCCAGTTTTATTTCTTTATTAAAGTCATAAATACGTAACAAATGTTTATTCCTACTTAATATCCACAGAAACCGTATCTAAAATGCTGTACTATTTCCATAACTAGTGCAGTTTATGTTGGGGATTCCCCTCGAAGAGACACTTACCAGCCAGCTGTGACCAAAAAGGAAAGTACATAAAAATTAGCATTAACTCCCCGGCTAGCGGCGAGGTCGAAAGTTCAAAGTGCCTGGGAACGAGCGGAAAAGCGCGGGAAACGAGGAGCTCAGGAAGCCATCAGGACCTCCCCCCACACCCATCCTAATCGTTGGGGCATCTGATGGCGATGGCAATAATGTTTGCTCCTGGTGATTAACGCAATTAAACAGGTGCTCAAAATGATGTTTCCAGTGGATTAGTCGAGGACAGGATGCAGGAAAGGCGGGGGCTAAGCTGGGGGATGAGGAGGAGGAGTACTACTAGGACTCGGATGAGGGATGGCATTGCGTACGTCCGCTAATAAGGGACACATTAGCAGCATGCGCCACGTTCGCATTAATTCTGGTCGTTGGGTGCGGGTTTCCGTGGGTTGCTGGGAGTTGGGCTACATTGTCGTAACGTTAAAATTCCATTAGCCCCGCTGCGAGGGAGTCTCTGACCCGTGGTGGATCCGTGGGTGCCGCGCCACCTTTACGATTGAGCTCAGGTGTGCGTTCTTTCCAACTTCTTTTAAGGTATCCCCATTGTCCGTCACCCGGGAGACGCCGCTCGAGGGGCTGAACTGGACTGGACTGGGCCAGGGCTGACTGACTGGACTGACTGGGACTGACTCGTTTATGCTTATGCAATCCGCCTCCCCAAATGGTTCACATGACCTCCTCCACACCTAATGAGCCACTTACTCGGACTATTGTCCGGCTATTCATTCTCTCTCGTCGAGAGTGAATGGGAAAATTAAACTCACAATTTCCAAGCCATTATTGTAAGGCGGCTTTAAAGGGTGAACGAAAATGTAAAGACTTAGATGTTACCATGTAAAAAAAGAGGCTTAAAAGTTACATAATAAGAAGATCTTACTTACTCTTAACACTTTAAAATTTATAATTTAAAGAGATATAGTAACCACTAATTGCACCAAGGAATAGTGCAAAAATATATATTTAAAATGTAAAATTAGGAAAAAAATTGATACAATTGGATATAAAATATATAATTAAGAGAAATATTTAAAGAGTTTACTCATAAAATATAGTATATTTAATATACAATTAAAAGAAATATTTCAAGAGTTTACCTATAAAATATATATTTACAAGAAATATTTAAAGAGTTTACCCATAAAATATATAATTAACAGAAATATTTAAAGAATTTACCCATTAAATATACAATTAAGATCATCTCATTTTAATATATCTTATATAATAAATTTCTCGCTCGCATTTCAGGCTTTAATGGCCATTAATACCAATTAAAAGCTTGAAATTTCCTTACTTAAAGTGCCTTCTTTAAATTACTTATTCAAGATCTGCCGTAAGAGATTATTTCTTAAAAATTTGCCACTAAATAGACTAAGTTATACCCTCTCTCCAGCAAATTTTCCCAGCTGCTACCCCTTAGTTTATAGCCTTTACGGTTCAAGCTCTTTTGGCGACCGCAAAAACTGCTAATTGTACGGCTTTCTGTTGCTGTTGTTGTTTTCGCTTTCGTGTGCTTCATTTGTTATTCGTCCATCTTTTATTGTTAACAAAACAAATAAATAGAAAAAAAGGAGGGAAGAGAAAAACATAAAAACAATAGCGGAAAAATAGTAATAATAACCAACAAAAAAAAAAGAAGGCAAACTATTTAATGACAGTCGCGACGACGCGACGGCAAACCCACACAGCCCGGCAACCCAGAATCGGAATCTGACTCTCAGACTCAGCATAGTTCAATGCTTTGCTACTGGGCCACCGACCAGAAATAAGTACGTAACGTTAAGTATATAAAAATAGGCGTTCTGAGACACCAAGGCTACGAATGCCCTTCCAGAGTTTGATTATTATAATTACAGAATTAAATATTAAAGGGTTTGGAGGTGTAAAAACTAAAATGATAAGGAATTACATTTTAGAACATTTTAAACTCTTAAAAAAAAATATAAGCACATACTAACGATTATTACAGCGCCCAGCCTCTGCCGGCATACGTTCACTTTCTTCTGTCTTTCTTTCTGTATTGATTGGGCATTACTGGATTATAACAATTAAATCACTATAGCATTTAAAACCCCTATCAATTTGATACAAAGCTTAAAAAATAAAGTCCAAAATGTATTCAAAAACTACCAGCATTTATAAATATTTTTAATGTAATTTAATAGTCGAACTTCCTTGAATTATAATAAGTGCTAAACCCTTTTAGGGTCACTAATGCCCGCCGAATTTCTGCTCACGTTTGTAAGACCCTATGTCAAGGTATAATAAAAAATAACATGGCAAAAATCTAGCTAAGCAGCTCTACAAAAATACAAAAAAAGAAAAGAAGTGGAAAAAACTATAAACAAAACAAAGAACACGCCCCGCATTTGGGGACGAGCAAAAAGTAAACAGAAAAGCCATTAACGGTTACAACAACAATAATAGCAACAATTGCGAGAAACAAGCACTTGGCAACATGCTGCTGCTGCTGCTTGTTGTTGTTATTATTGTTATTTGCTCTTATTGCACAGAAAGAAAAACAACACACACACCATACATACTATACACTAAAAATACGACAACTTTTGGTATTATAATCTCACCAAAAAGGAGTTCTCAGGAGCAGGAAGAGGTGGAGCATCTCCGATTCTGCACTGAAATAAAATATTGTAGGGCCTGTAACAGTTTTGAATTTAGTTAAATATATTTATTGGATTTCCTTTTAACTGACTTAAGAATATTTGAAGATTTCTGCCATTGAATTTAATTTTGATTTCTTATTTTTTAATTGTTTAGAAACCATTAGAAGTTATTTTTTAATTAACATTATTTTTGCTAACTAATATAAGGATGTAACCCAATAGATCATCGAAACATCTTATATTTCCTTTGGTAAACAAGCTTAATACAAAAATAAATAACTTACAGAATTCGTAGTTGGGAATTCTAACCTATACTTGGTTTTTTTTATGATTTCCACCAGTATATTCTTTAATAACATATTTTTAGCTAACTAATTTAAGGATATAACCAATAGATCATCAAAAAATCCTCTGTAATCAGTGGTAAAAAAGCTAAATACAACTTACGGAATTCGTACTTGGGAATTCTAACCTCCCTTTGCTTTCCTTTGTATCTTTTTCTCACCGTGTGCCTTTCTTGTTACTGTTGTTGTTGTCTTTCTTGCCGAATGGTGCATGGCAAAAACAATTACGATTTCGCAAACAAAGATAATTTGCGAATGAGATCGACGACACGATACAATGGCACACTACCAACATACATATACTATATACTCGTACTATGCTTTATCGAAGGGGGCTGGAGTGGCCAGAAAACCTGGAATACGATGAAATGGAGCGCTTAGAATAGGGGAAAAAACAGAAGCTACTTACTATTAATTGAACGGGGCGAGTGTGTGTGTGATCGCTAATCGTTAATCGGCAATTGTCGATCGGCAATCGGTCCATTCGGCACTCCACAGCACGATTTTCATCGGGAATATAGATTTAGTTGGAAGGCGGCGGAGATAGAAGGGGTCAATATTCATTCAGCCAGCAAACAAAGCAACAAATCAAGCGGAGCAAACACAAGTCCGGGGTAGAGGGAGATACGAGTGCACCTAGGTATCTCATACTCTTTTGGACCAAGGTAACGTCTGACGGAATATGTAGATATACTATATCTCCCTCGACTTTGATTTGGTCTTGAGAAGAGAATGCTTAGAGCTATGTAAGTGTTTGATTTCAAAGAAATCTTACGAACTTTATGGTTTGCATTAATATTTTTCCCAAAGTTAGGGTTTCCCTTAAAATAGGATTTGGGCATGGAACTATAATAGGTTTCCTGATCAAGCCATCCAAATTCTTCATACCTTTTCTTCCCCCGCCTTACGTTTCCATCAAATCTTCGATAACCTTACAATTCCACAATTATTTAAGAGATTATTTCAGGTCAATGGCAAAGAGCCGAGGCAGTTTCGGTTTCGGTTTCATCAGTCCCAGTAAGTAAGTGTCAACGATGACCCCTAAACCAAGCCCTGAATTGGTTCGAAGGGGGCGTGACCTAGTAAATGTGCGTAATCCACGAAAAAAAAACCGAAAGCCCGAGTTTCCAACTCCAGAAAAGGGTTTAATGAAAACAAATCTGGTTTAAGACGTGACTTGTTTATTACGCCTAACGAACTTTCTATGCAAGGGCCAGTGCATCCCATTACCACAAGCTAAAGTTTGTTGGTAACCGCATTTTCCGGAAGCCCAACTCTGACTTACAAGTTAATATAAATGGGGTCAGAAAGCTGGCGCAAAGTTTTTACCAAACGATTGAAGAACCCATTATATATTGCGGCATGAAATTAATACGAATTATTCCCTCAAACTTTTCGCTTTGGCGAGCACTTTTCATTTTTCTGTCACCTCCGCAAATCTTCAGCGAAATATTTCATAATACTATAGCTCCCGATCTGCAACATGATACGGAAGGCGGGTAAGAAATAAGAGAAATAATAAATTTGTTTATGCAAATGCTAATCAGTTTCTGGAATTGAGGGAAAACTCACATCACATAAGGCGCCATTTCTTGAAAGCAAATTGAATTACACAAATGGAAACTCTTAAGTATTATTTGTATTTGCCTTTGTCTTTGAAAAGCTTAAGTTGTTTTTCCAATTGGTAGTTAAAGTTTAAGCTTGCAGTATTATATGTTTAGGAAACACCTTTTTTGTTTCCGATCTTTCACAATTGTTTATTTCTTTGTTTGTATAAAATAAGATTTTTATGCTGTGATGATGATGATGGATATCATGATTAGAGGTGAAAAGATTCGTAGTTTTCGTATGCAAAAATCGATTTTATATCGATTAAGATCGAATCTTTTTTCATATCTAATTACAATGTTATTTTATAAGCAATAAAAACGAGATTAATTACTTTTAGGTTTTGCCTCATAGCTTACATTGCTTAAATATATATTAAGGTAAATGTATTTGCGTTAAATAAGTATTAAGTTAATATTATTTCATACGAAAATAAGAGCAATAACAAATATATTTTATTTTGATTTTAAATAATAACATTTTCGTATAATACATTTGATATAAACATTATTTTGATTATTAATTATATAAGATAAAATTGAGTATTTTTCATTAAAATCTTTTAATAATGAAACTAGACTCTTCTCTTCACTCTTTAAAAGAGGACATCATTAAATTTCTCAAGTGGTTTCTTCGGAAGTTTTTTATACAAAAGCTAGACCCACAAAATATGGCACAGATTCTCTTATAAACCTCTCTCTCCAAAGATGACTTAAAGTCCTAGGATGTGCTTAAAATTCTCAACTGCTTATTCCGGCACCAATTACTCCTTGGACTCTACGGATCCCCCCTATCAGAATGTTTCCCCAACTCTTTGGCCCACAGTGCACGCGTCCGATTCGCTCTTCCTCATCCCGTAATGTTTCTTTTCGCGCTCCGGCTATTGTTGTTGTTCTTGTTGTTGCTGCTGCTGCTGCTGCTGTTATTATCGCACAGTGTTGCTGTTGTTGCTGCTGCTGCTGCTGCTGCTGCTCGGCGGCTGAGTTCTTCGCTCGGTCGGCTGGCATCGGCGCTTGGTCGCGCGGCGTCGGCGGCTTCAGTTCGAGTTCGCACTCGGCCACAGACGGCACGGATCGGAAGATCGTCGGGGAAAAAGTGTAACTGAAACCGAAACCAAATCCGAAAAGCCGTCATTAGCTTTTCGTAGACGTAGTCGTAGTCGCCGTTGCAAAAGTGTCGCACAAGATCGCTGCGTGTCGCGCTCAATTAAACACACTTCTGTTCCTTTCCTCTTCTCTTTTTTTTTTTTTTTCATGCCCTCCTATTTTTTTTCTTTTGCACTCCATTATTATTTATTTTTAATTGTTTAATAACAACAACAACGCCGGCAGCAGCAGCGGGGAGCTGCCGTGCAGAGTGAAGCGAAAATAAGTAAAGTGCGAAAAGTGAAGTGCGAGTGAGTGATCGGTGATCGCGATTTCGATTGGTGGAGCAGCAGAAGAAGCGCCGTTCTGGAGGAGTTTCTGGTGCTCTGGAGTGGACATTGGACAGCGGTAATTTCACTTAAGACACAATGCCCCTTGTCTTCTTGCCCCTCCCCCTCTGCAGGCATCGCACCCCCTGTGGCAAGTTCAAGTTCAACGAGCGCGAACTTCTTTCCTTTTTTTTGCTTTTGTTTTTGGTTTTTCTTTTATTTTGCGCGCGCTTCCTTTGCTTTACCGGCAAAATCGAGAAATTGACAACGTCGCGCCCACAACTTTACATGACTCCTCTCTCCGCTCTGCACTCAAAGAAAATTCTCTCAGTAATGTAAAGCAAATTAAAAGGAGAGCTTAATAATTAATAAAATATACTTCGTTAATTTTTGTAAATTAGCGTAGCTCATATATTATTGGAACAAAACCAGGACAAAGTCATAGAACTTTGTTTATTATAGATTACACAAATGACAAACATTTCCAAGAGATAGTGACACATTTCTCAATAAAAACCCCTTTAAATTTCTGTAAGAAAAATAAATTAAACATCTCCAGTATATTTAAGCAATTTTTGTATCATTTAAAAATAATAAATAATTGAAGAAAATTAATCTCACCTATATTAGTGCAATTCGTCACCATCTAAAACGATTTTTTTATTTAGCATGTACTTTTGTCAGCATGCTTCGTCACCTACACGAATATCCCCACAGATAAAGCTTTGTTTTTCTTCGAGTGCGTCCCCATGTTCTCTCTCTCCGTTTGTGTGTGTGTGAGCGCATCTCGCCTCGGGCTCTCTCTCCTTTTATCCGCTCAGTACATTGCACCTTTTGGGCCGCATTCCCTTTTGTGTCGTCTTTCGCTTTCAATGCGTTTTGACAGTGGATTGCTAATCGGCCAGGCATTTCGCATTCTACTTTAAAGCGCCTTCTCCTGGTACTCCTCCCCCTCCTTCTCACCCGCCGCCTCCTGCCTCTTCGTACGCATTCTTGCCGTGGTTGTCATTTCCTTCCATTCGCCCAGCGCCCCTCCGCCGTCGCCGTCCCTCTGCTCTCACCGCACACACCTGATGATAAACAGCAGAAATTTTGATAATTTGTGTGGATTGCCGCCAATTGCTCAAATCGCTAATCAGCTGCTGTTCCCCTGCTCTCCCTCTGGCACTAGCCCACAAACGATGGCTTAGAGTCGGGTCTCTTATCGCACGCCAAAGCCGACTATCGAAAACCAAGAACCTAAAACCCAAATCCGAACATGAAACCATAAGCGAAACCAAAAGCGATGCCACCTCGGGAATCGCGACCATTACCTCACTGCGGTTACCATGGTTGCACTGAGAGAAAGTTTTGGTTACTAGCTGAGCTTATTGTAGTTTTAAAAAAATATAAAAAAATGTCCAAAGGTGCCTGGTTCATTTTTATAATATATTTTAATTTATAAATTAAATGTAAATATCTCGTGGGTCTCTGTTTGGGAGTTCTAGTGTCAAACTTATTAGTAAGATCGATAAATAAGTTATTTAATAATTAGCTATAGTTCAACTTTGTCCTACAAGTTTGTTTAGACTTTTAAGGGATCGAACTAAGTTACCTAATATTCTAAATATTTCCTGAGCTCGCCTTATTTTTATAAATACTAAAATAATAATTTGAATTATTAAAAAGATATTTTTCTCAGATTTTAACAAACAGGTCTTTGCAAAAATTTTAACACAGAAAATAAAAATGATATTTTTCATATTATTATTTATTCTTGATTATAATTAATATATTATTTTCCCCAGTTTTTAGTGAATTAATCTGTGCTTAAATTTTATCACAGAAAATAAGCATGATATTTTTTTGATAATATTTAAAATATATATTTTTTAAAGAACTTAATCTTACGAAAATACCGAAAGGAAGTAAATACACTTTTTTGGGTTCAGTTTCCTTCCCTAAATGGGAAATTTCCAACACCTTTTAACACATCTAAATAATATTTAAAGTTCCCTTAATTTCTCACTCTGTGCGTGCAGCAAAAGCAGCCGCAGATTGCTGATAGCTGAGAATGTTTACCGTCATTACCTGTGTCTCAGTACCTACCTACCCACCTCTTGGAACCACCCCGTACCGCACCAGGCCGGTCCGCTGATATGGTGATACGGAATTTCTCATGCAATTTGCGGTTGTCGTACTTATTAGCTCTAGATAGTCGACCACTATGCGAGAGAGAGTCTTATCAATGGGTTGCTCCGGCTGGTCAGTCCAGGTAGTGTTACCTTGCCTCCACAGGCCATGTGCCCGGGCCTGTCCCCGTCACTCTCTGTCTCCGTTGCGATAGCGATCGCCGGTTGTTTACTCCGCTAATGATCTCCGCTCCCGATGGGAACCCGGCGCATGCTTATGAACTAACTAATCCAGCCATATATTTCAGCTTTAAACGCTTATCTCATTGGCCATTTAAATACATGTTTGTTCCCACAAATCGTTCGTGATGATGTAGTTGTTGATCCAGAAGGCTTATCTCGGGATTCCTAAAGATAATCCCCTTTCTAAATAGTACAAGACATGGCCTGGTCAGCCTCTAGTGATCTCAGCGGCCTGCGGATCATCATTTATTGATTGTTTAGTGATCATCGCGCCCCAATAAAAGCCATCTTAGGTGATCTTTTGCCGCTTTCGGTAGCCCTTAGCCTCTGGGCATGATCTCAGCCGGATTCCAGGCCGATCTTAGCCTGAACGGCCTTTCGCACCCACACACGAAATGCCGCAACCGAATCACAATTATTCGCAGGCCAAAAAATATAAAGTCAGCTTTGACTAATGCGCTGCATTCGACGGATCGATCGTTTTGGCGATCAGTTAGCACCGTATCCATGTGATGTGGGCGCAGCAGCCAAAAATGAAAAAAAAAAAAGATAGAAAAATGAGTTACCCAAGTCGCACTCTTGTTTTTGTTTCGGCTTTGTTTTGCTTTCGGCTGTTTACGCTAACCGCTGTGGCCAACTGTTCCAATAGAAAGCCAGTTACTGCTCCGCTCCGGTTTTGGGTTCGAGGCCAAGCCTGGAGGAAGACGATCGCTGCTGATCTGCGGCCTGTCGATCGATCGAACGACGATCGACGATCGACCGATCGATCGGCGGATCGTCAGCGGCTAAATATAGATTTCGACCATATTTGATGGCAAATATTGGCAATGAGTGTGCGTCGCCGAACCTGCCCCAATCGCATCCCAAGTGGTATGGCCGCCCCGTCTGTCTGTACACAGAAATAAATTAATATCAGTAGCAATATATCAATATCTCAAAGATATTCTTAAAGAAATGTTAAAGAAAGAGCAGCTTTTTATCTTAAAAAAATACCATGATCTTTTTAGAGACTTGAAGAAGGCTTGGCTGTACCATTCTTCTTCAGCATTAAGTATTGAACGTTATTTTCATCAATTTGACCCCAGAACTAGTTGGGAATTAGAGTGGTAACACAAGCAGAAATATTCTTTAAATAAAATATAAACATTTTTAAATATTAAAAGCTAAAAATAAAAGCAGACTAAGAGCTCAGCTAGATTAAATGTAATTAAAAACCGATAATTATCATTCAAGATATTTGTAGACTCTAAAACTAGTTGGGAATTACAGTGACAAACACAAACGAAAAGACACCTAATATAAATTATGAATATTTTTGGATCTTTGAATAATAAATACTACAAAAATTCAAACTAAGAGCTCAGCTAGATTAAAATGAATTAAAATCATTATTTTTTCCGGTGTACCCTATAACTTTGGGCCGAGTATCTTTTGGCTGTATCTGCAGCCACGGCGGCTGCACGTGTTGTGGCAGACAGCAGATCGGCCAACAGGCCAACATGTCACCCCACGCGACATGCCGCATGCTACATGCTACATGGCTACATGCTACATGCCACATTTTTCCATTTCATTCCATCACCATCTCCATCTCGCGGCGGCGCGGCTTCCCTCATTTTTGCGCCAGCATTCCCAGCCTCTCTCTCTCTGTGGGCTCCCTTAATAAGTTTTAATCTATTTGTCAATATTTTCTTGTTTAGTTTCCAAACACTCGGCCTCGCGGATGCCGTATCTGCATCTGTATCTGCTTGTATCTGTATTTGTATCTGCATCTGTATCTGTATCTGCATCTGTATCTGTATCTGTGCTCGGCAATGTATCTATATTTGCTGTTTCGAGTTGTTCTTGTTGTTTTCTTCTTTTTTTTGGCCAGCCAATTCCACTCTCCATCGCCTCTGCTCCACCTCTTCCTGGTCGTGCCATGTCGCTCTGCATCGCATTCAGACAATGCCCGCGTATTCATAAACAAGGCATCCATCCGTCCGTCCGTCCGTCTATCCGTCCATCCTCCTGCTGTCCCTCCTCATCCAGTTCGCCTCCTTCCGCGGCCGCCTCAAGATTTCAGCAAGTTGGTGCCACTTCTTCCTCGCGGCTCGGTTGCCATGGGCTGCACACGCAAATGTTTCCTCCATGGGCTCCGCCATACCCAGTGATCACAAAAAGGGATCCGTTCTTGTCTCAGCTTAGCGTGGGATAGGAAAGAGTGTTTATAAAATGGGTTAAGAGAGTTCTTTAAATGGGTTTCGATTGTTGGATAACGAGGTATATCGAAAATATCGATAAATATTGATTATCAGACTAATTTTACTGAAAAAGTCATTACGAAAAAGAGTTAAAAGAGGTACTTACATGGGTTTCGATCGTTTAACACTTGATATTCGAATATATATCGAAAATATTGATAAAGAAGAATTATCGAACTAATTTTTAAAACATTTTTCCTATTTTTACTAAAGTTTCCTTGCAAGTTGTAGAATTAGGAATACAACCATATATTTATTTATATAAAAATCGATTCTTTTCAGCTATCTTATATCTTTCCTGTTATCGGTGGCTTTTCTGTGAGAATTTTAAAATTAAATTTGATAGTTTCACTTCTAAACATTTTAAAGAAAGACTTAAAGACTTAGACAATGAATTTAAAGTATTATTGGGCCTTAAAGCTAAACTTAAATACTATTGAAAAAGGTTAGCGATATCAATAACTATAAATATCGATATTTTCGATATTCCCGATATTATTTCTTTTATTTTCCTTTGCAATTTCTGAAAATATGAGTAAGTACCGGGTACTCTATAGTCGTTACTCTGTCCCCAAGCCCTATTTCTCGTTCCTTATTATTATTTCTCTCTTTTTTTCGGGTTGGTGCGTTATGTTTGCCTACGGCTGCTGATATCGTTGGCGGTCTGCGTCGGCGTCGCTGTCCTGGACGACTGTCGTCATCGCATTGTCTCTCCTTCGGTTGGCTGTTTGTTTGCCAGTTGCTGCCTGTTGTTTGTTGGCTGCTTTGTTTGCTCGCTGGATAGCCAGTTTGCCAGCTAGCTTGCTAGCTTGCTAGTTTGCCTAGTAAGTAAGTAGTTTCTTATGCTTTTTGGGGTTCTGCGGCGGAAAGTGAGAGCTACCGAACGGATATCGGTGCATATATTGAAGAACTTCGCATATCTGGATCTGGTCTAACCACTCCGCCACTGACCTTGGTCAATGCGATCTGCCTTGTCGCTGGCAGATAGATAGATACAGTATCTGCCAGATAGACTGCTAAATATTGGCTGCATATCGCATTTCGATTGCTGTGACGCCAGAGCAATTGTGCAGATTGATTAAAGGGACACTTGTTGTTCGCTGATTGGAACCATTGTCGCCAATGGCAGCCAGTTGGAGCTGCAGCTGACCCACATGCATTTCAATTGACAAGTGCCACTCTCGAAAATGCACTTGGATTTTTTAGAGATCTGAATTTCCTTTTATTTTAGATATTTTATGAATTTTACAGCAAGAATTGCTAGGTTTTATTACTTTTTTAATCTTTTTTGTACCAAATGATATACAAATAATATCGTCTGCAAGTTTTTATTACTTTTATACTATTACTTAAACAAAAAGTACTTGTAAAATATAGTTTTGATATGAAAAGACCCTTTTGTGCTAGTTTTTATTACTTTTCCACGCATATTTGCACAAAAAGAACTTTTAAAAAATATTTTATATATAAAAAGTCACTCTTCTGCTAGTTTTTCTTACTTTTCTATTACTAAAAATATATTTTTAATTTCAAAAGACCCTCTTCTGATGTAATTTTCTCACTGTGCCAAAGCTATATCAATATAGCAATTGATTTATGGAGTGAATCAATTGAGTGGCCACAGAAATGCGATCGAATTCGCCTTGGCGACAAAATCACCTTCAGCCCCAATTGAGCCTGGAGCCCATTGCGACCATCGCCCATCGTCAACATCATTAAGACCGATCATCGTCAGAGATTCCGGATTCTGGGTCTTGGTCTGGCAACCCAACTGAGGCTGGGGCTGAGGCTGAGACTGAGGCGTGCTTATCATTCAATTTAGAGCCTCGGCTCGGGTTTATCGGCAGAGCAAGACACACACAGAGGCCAGAACGAGGCCGAGGCGATAAAGACGAGAGCTCACGCTCCCGCTCCCGCTGCCGAGAGGAGAAGATTGTGGAGAGAAGACCCAAATCTCTGACGAGATTCCCCCTTTATCCGCTACCCAAAACAGCTATCAACCGCTTTAATATCACACAATTCATTTCAATTTCAATTTCACGCTGCTATTTAACCTTAACACAAATTCAATAAATTACCGAATCGAAGCAGCAGAAGCAGCAGAAATATATATTCAAATAAGAGAGGGCGAAATTGATAAACCCATGAGATCGCTCCGGCGATCGACAGCCTCGTTAACCGGCTAGTGTTATTGATACTGATATTTCATGCCTCAAATATTTCCCCTCTTCACATTTGTTAATGAGAGCCCCTTACGGAAAAATGGTAAACAAAGCCATCGGAAACCTAAGCAAAGAGCTGTGTAGAGCGACTCAGAAGATACTCTATTAAATAATATAAAACTCAATTAATAACATTATTATTGACACGTCAAAATACTCTATAAAAAAATAAAATACAATATTATCAAGATTAAAATTAAGAAAAGGTATAAAAGTAAAAGGCAGATTAAAGGTCTTCAATTATAAATTTTTTATTAACTCAGAAACTTTTCCTAAAAAAGGTTTGAAAATCCCTAGCAAAAACCTTCTAAAATATTATTATAAACCTCACATTAATATGGAAATCAGTTCAGACTTTAGAGCAATTCTTAAAAGCTTTTCTTTATTGCTTAACCGATCGATATATAACTTACTTCCCCTGAATCCACCGTGTCAGGGCTCTCATCTATACAGTTTTATTTACAATATTTTTCCCCAGAACCCAGCCTGAGCCATTCTGCACCTTGGAGTGCCATTTAATTCTGCTAAATTGTGAACAATACCATTTTCGATAAACAATTTATGCAGTCGAAGTGGGAAAAAAAAGAGGAGCTAAATAAATAACAGCTTCGGAGGAGACAAAACGCTCATTTTGTATGCATTTAAAGCTTTTGTAATGAGCGTATATATTTTGATTTTTGTTTGTGCTTTTTTCGCTTTTTTGTCGTTGACGTATTTTTTTCACGCTTCTCTCGTTTGATTGCCAGCGATTTTGGGAATGCATTTCAACCTTAAAGCCGGAGTCGGACTTCAGGTTGCTTTGCTGTGTCTCCGATATGTGTGTGTACACACGCGTATCTTGTATCTGACAATCTGAACTGGGCACAATTTCATTTGCAATTCAACTTCCGTCAACTGGCCGAGGAATTTCGAGGCTTTGAGCCAGTTCAGCACACATAAAAAGCCAACGCGCCGAAATGTATCTGAGCCGACAGATGGAATACACAACAAAAATAACTAAGATCTTAAGATAAGCTATTTTTCTTGATATTTATATATTTAATATTTTTTGAAAATTATTTCTACATTTAAGGCAGATTTTTATAGAGTTATTGGTTTCTTAAATTTCTAATAGCTTTAAATAACCCAAAACCGTGGAAATCTATTTTTGTACTCTTTTAAATATCTAATTTAAAGATTTTACTTAAGCAGAAATTCAATATTTTATTTAAACAAATTTTTTTTAAAGAAATAAACGTTTTTTCCGCAATTTCCCTTAACTTTCATAGTAATTTGATATTTTCGTTACCCAAGAAAACCCCAAATTTGTTGTAAACAATTTTTTTAATACCAGCTAATTATTTCTTTGAGTGTAGCGAACACAAAACCGAAATGAAATGGTTATGTAAATGCAGAAATTGAAATGAAAATGTAATTAATGAGCATAAAATGCGGAAAATTGTGGAAAAATACGTGAAACGAGTTTTTCATTTTGTTTCTTTTATTTTTTTTTCACTCAACATCTACTTCTACTTCATCGCCATCGCCACATAGCCATCATCATCACCATCACCACATCAGCAGCAGCAGCAGCTCCAACTCTTTCCGCATAAAATGCGTGGCGGGAATAAGAAAAAAAAGAAAGAAAGAAGAGGTATCCGGGGGATCCCCCGGCACGGGTACGGGTACGGGTACGGACATTGTCAAACAAACTTCAGTCCAATGTTTGGACAGGGCAGTGCGGATTGCTCTCTGCACGGGTTTTAATTAAAAACGTATGAATGTATATCTTGCAGATACATTCACTTTTAGACAGTCTCGCGCAATGTCTTTTTTTCGGTTTTTTTGGTTTTTCATCTTTTTATTATTTCATTTTGGCTGCAGAGATGTCTGGGGTCGTTTGTGGCTAAATATTGGGTAGATTTTGCAGCTAACTTGGCTTGGAGATTGATAGATAAAAGCTGAGACTTGCAGGATCAATTTATATCAATATTCCTTACCTTTTAAAATGTATTTATAATTTCTTTAACACTTCTACTATATCCAATTCGTATGCCAAGCTGATTCTCCCTTGGATAGCCACACCCACAGTCCGTTCGCAACCCTGATCTCATTTTTGAACTCATTAATCTGTCTTGTTATTGAATCTCTAATCCGTGGAACGCCTCCTCCTTCGGAGCCCACTTTTTCCCACCGCCAAGTCATAACTCTTTCCTCTCTCTCTGCCCACAGCGAACGTGCAAATCGAGTCCAGCGGATCCGTCGGCGGCGACGGCGGCGGGTTCAGTGTCCCAGGCACCTGTCGCCCAGGCAAGCAAATGGTGGACGTTAATTAAATGTCAACAGATGCAGCAGCAGGGGCAAAAGAGATCCCAATGAATTGGACTCCGAGAATCCATACGAAATTGTGCAAAACGACGCTGGACGCTTGGACTGTCGAATAAATCATAAGAGACTTGGCGACTTGGAAGACCCCAAGACAGGAGAAACAATAAGGAGCTGAGGGAGAGAGAAAAATAACCAAGAAAAATGGTTAATGCGGTGATGGATGCCATAGCGGTAAGTCAAGAGGGGTTACTGGGGGAGCTTGCTTAATTTAATTTGCAATATTATACAAAATAATCGGTGATTCCTCTCCGCTGTTTTATGATTTTTAAATTGAAATTGCCGACTGACTGACTTCCTCCTCCTGCCTGCTCGGTCGTTTACAGCCAATTGAAGTTTTGTTTGTACTTCAAACAAGACACTCTGCGGTTGAGTCGAGGCGAGTCGCGTCGAGTCTCATTTTATTTTATTTTTTATGCTTTTTTCCCCGTTGTTTTTTTTTTGTGCTTTTTTAGCTGGCTTTGCCCACATTTTCAATTTGAATTTGTTTGCCGTGGCAATTGCTCAATTGGCTGGCTTGTCTATGTCTTTGTCTCGCGTGTGTTTGCCGTTTGGCCTGGGAGTGTGGCATATTACATGCTAATCCATGTGTTTAAGTTGATTTCTCGTCTGGGCTTGTCCCCGGGTTGAGCGGTTCAACGGGGCGTATGCGCGATGCGGATTGATTTCAAGGGTTGCTTAGGGATACAGATATCCTTGGGTTTCTATTTGATGAATAAGAGGAACAGCACGGACCGAGTTAATCGAATTAGAGTTTTGATTAGGAAAACAAATAGACAGGAGACTTGAAAAATAAATTAAAAATTAAAAGGTACATTTTGCTTAAAAACGACCTTTTTCCCATGATTATTAACTTAAAAATATAAAATATCTATAGATTTTGTAGGCCATAAAAATATATTTTTTAATTTAAGGCACATCACAATATTTTGAATATTATTTCGCTTATTTAAAGCACTTGGGGTACCCAAATTCATGAAATCGGAGCATCTAAATATGGTTTATAATTCAAAAAGAAAATTCCTTTTTTTGTTTTTTTATTATTTGCCCATCCTATGCTTGTGAAACGCACTGTATCTCTGTGCCAGCATATTATCCCCGACAATTTTGTGCATATTTCCCCTGCAACTTGGCCTCACATCAGCAATTCATTCCCCGATTTTTTCCACTTCACTTTTTCGGCCAGCATTTGCATACAACTCGCCAATTTCTGCGGGCTTGCAGGCCATAAACAAAAAGGCAACACACAGCCAGGCAACAACAAAATAAATAAGGAAAAAATAAATAAATAAAAATAACAAAAACCGAAACTGAAACTGAAAAACCATAGAAATATTTATAAATACCAAAACGGCGAAAAAAGATAGCAAGAAACAGAAGTGGAGATCAAATTAGCACAGAGCGTGGGAGCCGGTTTGCTTGCTGGCTGTTTTTTTTTTTATTTGGCACTTGGGACATGGTTAAGTTAACCATGTTGCTCATGGACCACCTCTTCAACTCCAACTCCTCCTCCTCCTATTGCAGTGGGCGCAAGGCAGGAGGTGGCCCGAAAACGAGTTGCATTAGCCGAGACAGTGGCGCGTAATTATTGGAGATCGACGGAGCCAAGGCCTTCGTCGCAGACCGCCGGAAGTGGGTACCAGTTGGGCAGGTATTCCAGCACCTAACTGCGCCTCCGGTTCCTACTCCAAGACCCAAGCCTCCAGCTCCAAGTCCAAGCCCCGACCCAGCCCTCTCACAGTGTTTGTGTAACGGACATTCCTCTCGAAGAGTCCAAGTGTCACCAATTCCGAAACAGTTAAAAAAAAAACTGAATTAACTGAAATCTGAACAAAAAATTGTAGATTTGATTCTTAAATATATTAAAAATGTTACGAAAGGTTTATCTTTAAGGAAAATATTTATGAATGCTGTTTTGGTATTGTTTCTACTCAAAGACAGCGCTGCCCAGACAGAGTACCCGAGTGGCCCCTTGAGGCCTTTAGCTTTTCACGCCGGCCACTCGGTTTCCCCGGGTGTAAACATGATTTGGCAAAAAAAAAAAAATGGGTTTGTAAGATTGATTCCCATGACCGATGACGTGTCGCCGCCACTTGAGACATCCGTTCATTAACCCAGAAATCTTGACAGACTCGTGTATGCAACGTTTGCTGGCCAAGTTAATTACTAATCAATACAAACGGCTCTAACGATTAGTGCTGGCTGTTTTTATGATTTTTTTTTTAAGTGCATACAAAAACTTGAACTCTAAGATTATAGGCAATTAAGAAAACATGAAAAGTTATTTAAACAAGAAACTGAAAATATTAAAAAGGAAAAATATTATGTCATGTAATTGGTATTAAAGTTAGTCAAAGTGCTTTATATACACGTATAATACTATTTTCATAGATTTTCTTAGAGGTATATAATTTAGCATTTATAATAATAAATTTTGATTGTTAGTCTAATTAAATAACATAAATTCAATAGCTTATCACCATACCTTATAATACAAATAAATTCTTTCAACATTTATTTTACATTATATACTTTCTTTGAGTTCGTAAAATATTTAAGACTACTTGGAGACCTGTCTTCTTAATATTTTTTTATCATTAATAAGTTACACAAGAAGCATTATTTAATAAAAAACCTTTAAGAGAGGCTATTAAATATATTTATTCGTATTAAAACTTTAGTTGTAGCCAAAATTAGCGAAATTGGAGCCTGTAGATGCTTTTTTTTTTGGAAATAAAGCAAGTATTTCTGCAGAAATGAGCGATAGTAATGTTTTTAGTTCAATAACAAATTTTCTAATGAACTTTCCTTAACACAAAATACTCCAACAGAACTTAATTTAGCTCCTGAGCCTTTAAATACTTTTTTTTTTTAATTTTAATAGGGGTACGACCCCTTTTGACTTAATACCAATAGGTATTATTTAGTATTATTTTGTATTATGCATGTTTCAATATTATTTAGTATATTCAGTGTATTTTACTGTTAGCTTTAGGGTATTTTTTCAACAACAAGCAAACGGTCACACTCAACCAAGCGACGCCGCCAAAATTACAATGTTTTCTGATTTTGGCTTCTTTTCCTCCTCGATTGCAGCTGCTTAGCTCGCTGGCCAGCGACCTGGACATAATGCTGAACGACCTGCGTTCGGCGCCGAGTCATGCGGGGACAACAACAACCACAGCGACGGCGGCAGCGGTAATGGCAGCGAATCCACAGCCACCGCTTCATCATCATCATCAGCATCTTCACCAGCAGCAGCCACTGGCACTGCAGGCGAGGCCCCATCAATGGCAGGGCATGGCCCACCACAACAACATCAGTAACAATAATAACAACATTATTAATAATAATAACAACAGTACCAATAGTAATAATAACCATAATTCACACCCCTTTGGCCTGATCGACATCAAGCTAAAGTCCGTTCGATCGGCGGCCACCACG
This sequence comes from Drosophila rufa, assembly GCA_018153105.1. Classification (NCBI taxonomy): domain Eukaryota; kingdom Metazoa; phylum Arthropoda; class Insecta; order Diptera; family Drosophilidae; genus Drosophila; species Drosophila rufa. The sequence goes on along the minus strand of JAECXS010000123.1, from coordinate 9,136,146 downwards.
GTGACCTCTCAGGCGGCATCCATGTCCACCGCAACATCCACATCGAATCAGCTGCAGCTGCAGCGTCGCCGCATTGCACCCAAGCCACTGCCACGCCCGCCCAGACGCAGCCGCCCCCAGGAGAGGCGGAAAGAGGAGCAGGCGGACGAGGACGGGGACACGGATGCCAGCGATTTGGCCAACAGGACATCGCCGTTGAGTGCCAGTGCGGCGGCCACAAGGATCGCCGGTCTGTCGCCGGAAGTGAAGAAGGTGCAGCGGCTGCCGCTGTGGAATGCGCGCAACGGAAGCGGAAGCGGGAATGGCAACGGAAGTGGCTCCCACTTGCACTCGCCGGTAGCCGTGCAGCGTCGCCTGCCGGTTCAGGGCCTTCAGCGATTCCATCATCAGCGATTTCAACACGGGTAAGTCTTGCTACTCTTTTCTTTAAACTATTTTAAAAGATTTCCCAGGAATCTATATAAGCTTTTAGATCTAAAACATCCTAGGGTTATTATCCCACCAAAATTCTTGAAAATTATACAGCAATAAATGTTATTGCCATTAAATATGCGAAAGTAGGAAGAATCTCCTATTAGCTTAGTATTTTTGCGTATTTAAATGGAAATCTCACAGCCAGGTCGAAACTCTCCTCTAGAGTGAGCACCTCTTCTCGTCTCTATTTTCTTTGTTTTTTGGGTCAAAACAATATTTAAAGTGGCAACCGTGCCTCTGGCGCTGTTGTTCTGGCCATAAGGAAGTGCAGCTGTAGCTGGAGTTGTGTTCCCGGAACCCCCAACTGACCAAACGGATCCAGAAGGTTTCCTCCAATGGCAAATGCTTGGCAATGGGCTGTGAAGGGTTCACGCTCCGCTGAGCGCTTCGCGGGAATGGCTTGGGCATGCTTCGGTGGCACAGAGAGAAAAAAGAGGCCCCGTAATGGGTTAAGCCAGGTCAGTTTTTGTTGACCGACAGCTGAATCATCATCAGCATGAGCAGCAGCAGCAGCTGCAGGCAGAGTCAGGGCCAACTGGGCGGGATCACAGACGCGCGAGGTCACCGTCAGCGGATGAGCTTGCCAAAAATAAGACAATGCAAATGCAAAAAAAGGTTGAAATTAATCGTGATGAAGTCGGTTTGGGGGTTTGAGTTTTTGGAAAAGGCTTTTAATTATATTTATTTGCAGGGAAACTTTATTTTTAAGGTAAAATTAGCTAAATTAGTCTACTTGGGGTGGCCAAATTTAAGAAATTGGAGCATGTACACAGTTATTTTTCGCAAATAAAACTAAAGATACCAATTAATACCTCAGAAATATTATTAATAATTTTTTTAGGTATATACAAAATGATTTAATAATTATTTCTTAAAGAAAAATACTGCCACATAACCTAATTTAATAATAAAATTTAAAAGAAACTCCAGAGACTATAAATACTAGAAGTATGCCTCTCCTATTATCAGAAAACCTTTAATATTAATTATATTAACTTAGGAAACATAACTTCCAAAGCCTTTCTCGCCTAAATAAAGACATCTTACCCTATATTAGTTTAATTTACCTTAGAAAACTCTTCTTTTCTTATTCTCAACCTTGTTAAAACCTGACAAGGATCCCTAGACAGATTCAACAGATTTATAAACCCTGCAAGTTTCAACCTTAACCTTTTCATTAGAAGCCAGCCACTCTTTAGCAGCTGCCTGCCGCTGACAGATGGGCACAAAGCCAACTAACCAGCTTGGCCAGCTCAGACTCCAACTCCATCTCCAAGTCAGCCTCCCCTCTTGGCCAAAAATGCGTAACACGAAAAAGTTTCTCATATATACATAGAGATATTTGGGTAATCCATGTAAGCGCAATATGTTTAGCATATAAATTATGAGGCCCAAACTAGCATAGTGGAACCCCACATCCTAGTAGGCGTCACAACAATTCCGCTCAAGGAAAATGGCCAAAAAAATATAAGAAACAAGACGGGAGACCCAAAAACGATGCCAAGACAAATGTTCGGGGGTCTGCAAATGAAGTGTTATATTTTATGTGGCAATCCGCAATGTCGGCGATGACAAAAACCAAAGACAAATACCAGGCTCCATAAACTTGGGTAAATATGAATATGTCCCTTTTATATTTTCTTTGGGGGAGAGAGAGGGTTGAGGACCAGTCAGTAGCTGCCTGCCTTCCTTTCATCCCTTCCTGCGGCTGGTACAAAGGGTTGTGACTTTTGTGTGTGTTTAGCTATTTATTAAATTTGTTTGCCCACACACTCGGCATTTGGGGAGGGGCTTCGGCCTGGGTTTTGGGTTAGGGTTTGGTCGGGGTTTGGACTGGGTTTGGTGGTTACAGGGACCCACACACGAACATGAGCTGCGTAACTAATATGCTTAAAGTGCACGATGCCTCATCAACATCAGTTACAATGATGGCAAAAAACAGTGTCACATGACACATAATTAAGAATTTGTAAAGAACTAGGGTTTATGCATTTTATAAAAATTATTTAACATTTTTTGTAGCCGATTTTCGATGTGAAATTGAACCAGAGACTTTTTGTAGAAGCTTATTTATCGTCAAGAACATATTTCTTACTTGATTTCTTTGCTTTTAAATCTAATTTACAGTCTGAACAATTTTTCTTTTACGATTCCTTTATATTTTTAATAAACTTCCCATTTTTAAAGCCAAATTTTACATCTTAAGTTATCTCTTAAGATCAAAGCCCCTTAATTTAATAGATTTCTTACACAAAAATTCAACTTTTTCCCTATTTTTACCCCGTTTTCCATCAATTTCCAACCACTGTTCTCTCGCCAAAACCGCAGAAACTTTCTGTCCTGCGCTCCCCAAGTGTTTTGCGGTCTTTTTGTGTCCCCATCCTTGTCCTCGCTGACTCTGAAAATTGATGATGTCTAGGACCGAGGCCATTCGCTCCTCATCCAAAGACATCCAAGCTTCATGGCCATTCGCCATCATCATCATGATGGGCTCGATGATTGTCAAAAAGTTTCTGTGCAATTTGAGCGTTTTAAGTTTGTCAACGCTGTCAACGCTGCGTATGCGTGCTGGCCAAGGAGCTGGAAGGAAGGAAGGAAGGAACGAAGAGTCTCAAGTGCGACAGGTGTTTGCTTTATTAACTAACACCCACTCAAACCCCTGAAAAAGGAATACCCGCCGCAAAGGGAAACCTTCTAATGCGGATGACATGTAAACAGATTAACATAATTAATTTATTTGTCTCCTCCACGCTGTGTTGTCAGCGTCTAATCCACAAAATTCTGTGCTCTTTAGAAGGGTTATTAGGACTAACGAGGGATAAGCTTATTTAATATTTATAGGTTAGGATTTTAATAAGGAAGAGTAAGAAGAAAAAGGTTAAAAATATTTTATTTTAAGCTGGAAAGATGTTAAAAAACTTTGAATCTAAGAGAATAAGCTAATTCCCTTATTAAAATTAGTTTAATTCCTAAAAGTAAGGGAACTTGTGCTTAAGAAAATGATTTAAAAACTTAAACTTTAAGTCAACTTTAATTTCCTAAACACACAACCTAGGGCATTCCATATTTCCCTAAAAACTTCTCACACATTTCTCGCCGCAGTTTACTAAACTAATTTGAGGTTTATATCAAAGCGGGCCAATTAACTTAATTAGAGCTGCTCAAATTGTTCAAAGTCTAAAAGGAAACCAAGAGGGGGAGCTCTGCAAAAAGTACCTCATCTCATGAATGCGCCCTCATTAATGTTTGTTTTGTCATCTTCGGAGCAGGCCCAGCGAATCGATCGATGACTGATCACTTCTTCCATTTGATCCCACCTCGCTCTCCCTCGATCATGAGCTGCTCTCGAGCGATTTCTTTGTGCGGATATCAATCATATTTAGCATACAACTGTCTCTCTGTCTGTCGGACTGTCTATCAGTTGACTGAATGAACCGTACAGATACTAGTTCGTACGAGTGAATGAGTGACTGCAAAATGGGTGAGTGCTGTGGCCAAAAGCCGTGAAGCCATGATTTCGAGGTTCCCGCACTTCACAAGTCGTCGTTCAATGCCAGCGAGTTGGACAAGGGCCAAAGATAGGGATGTATAAAGATATTGATGTGATATCTACAAAATATATCGAGAATAAATCAATAAAATATCGAATGTACAAATTTGTAGTTGGAAATGTGTAGTTTCCAATTTATAATTCGATTTCATATAGAGATGAAGTATCTCTTATAATATCGCCACAAAACATATAGTTTGTATGTTCATATCGTTTAATTATTAGTAATTATCGAACATTTATCGTTTAATTTATAAATTCAATCTCGAGTTCATATAAAGCTGTAAAATATCACAGACATATCGTTTTAATGTTCACATCGATTGTTTATCAGTAAATATCGAATATCTTAGTGTCTCTACAATTTAATCCGTTTTATCGATATAGTTTAAATTCACTTTGCCATAATTATCGATAAATAAAGTATACAAATATATCGTTTATAATGGTAAAAATACCCATAAAATCGATCAGATACCGATAAGCATACATTTTTCGATAAATAAAATAAATATCAAAGTATTTTCTTGGAAAATCAAATTAGTTCTACCGAATTTCCTCTAAAATAAACCCATAATATCTCTACTTCCTAGTGCCTTCCCTAGACCTAGACTTGGTCAATTGAAATCTCCGCTTTGGGCAATTATGCCAACGTCCGTCCAGCCAATCCCGAGTTCTCCCGCTCACTTATTCATCGCACATTTGCCACAGACGCGCTCCAAATTTCCCCAGACAATACCGATGACCAGAGACATAAAAACATTGCCCCTGCCCCCATCCCCCAGCCAAGTAAGGAAAGTAAGGAAAGGCCACTCTCTAAACAAAAGTGTAAAACATTAAGAAGAACAGAGTAAGAAATATGCAAATTGAAAGGACCCAAAAAGAGGAGGCTAGCGAGGGCGAGAGCGTGAGGAAAACAACTTTTCCAGTGACGTAAATTGCATATTAAATTTTACATTTTTCATATTTATGCAGCCGCCAAGGCAGTCGTAAAGTGAAAGTGACTGGCCGCGCGGGGGTTGGGGATTCTTGTTGAGTACAGTGGGGACAATGGGGCCAACCCCCAACCCCTCTCGGATAAACAACAACAACAAGAGGAGGCAACATTTCAATTTGGCAAAATATTCATTATGCTCAAGTGTAAGCGACGGAGACTAAACGGAAGCGGAAACGTGCCAAGGCAGGAAAAGGTGACCCCCATAGACGCCACCCACTTTCGCCCACTTTTCTACCCTACCCTTAGGTACACTTTACAGAAATTAGAGTTTATAAATTAATTTATATATATTTTTAATTTAATTTTTAGCTTAAAAATCTAAATTTTGAACTGCCTTTACATCACATTAATATATTAAAACAGGGTTGGGTACCAGATTTCTAGCTGGGAGCAGGACAATAAATACTAATCAGAGCCGGAAAGAATATTGCGAGTAAAACACAACAAAATCCTGTTGCATCGGCATGTGAGTTTTGTTTTTGTAAGCTTTAGAAAGCGTTCCTTATCCCACTCGATGTGTAGGTTTTGTTTTTGTACCTCGGAGCGAAAATCAGCACAAATAATTTTGATTTTGATCTTTCCAGAGTTCATTTTGATCTTGATACGATCCCATAGGCATGTAAGTTTTGTTTTTGCAAGTTTTGAAGAGCGTTGCTTGCCCCAAACGATGTATAAGTTTTGTTTTTGTACTTTTAATGAAAAATTAGCAAATATAACCCTGATTTTGATCTTATCAGAGATCCTTTTGATCCCAATACAAGTTTTGCTTTTTTAAGCCTTAATAAGCATTTCTTGTCCCAAACAATGTGTAGGTTTTGTTTTTGTACTTTTTTCTTCAAAAATTCAGCCAGAATGAACTCTGATCTTGGTCTTGAAACAGATCCCTTTAATCTTAATGTTTCTCATTTCTCAAGTACTTTCATAAGATTTCTCTCTGTGCATTCGCCACTCATTTGGCCATTGTCAGGCGGCAACGACGGCGTCTTCGGCAGTCTTCTTCATTGTCGCCACTGCCACGTCGTGCAGTTGCGGAAAGTTTTATAAAGTTATGAAAAGTCATTCAAGTGCAGGGCCACCTTCCCTGGTTTTCCCCAGACGAGCCCAGCCCAGCGCAGCCCAGCGACTTGGTGACTTTCGAGCACTTTGTGCTCATTTTAACCGAAAATCCAAGGAGCAGAAGGGGCCCAACTCCTCCGGCCAAACAATAAAGCCGTCAAAAACGTGCAACGTCTCACAAGGACACTCGGTGCTGGCTCGGTTCTCCTTTTCGGTTCACCTGCTCCTGTAGAGTTTGTGTCAACATTGTCATCTAAGCTGCAATGACAAGTTGCTCTAGAAGGAATGGTGGGGTAGGATGGTAGGATCTGGAGAGAGTCCACTTAAAATTGACGGGTACCCGGAGGCACTCCAAGCCAAGTTGCTACATTGTTGTAACATGAAGAAAACAAGGTTTTTAAATGAAATTATAGCTTTCCCTTGGGTATTTTGGGATAATCTTTGATCACTTTTAATGCACTTCTTTACGCTTTAGTAAAAAATAATTCTTTGCTTAAAATAATAGTTATAACAACCTTATGTTATATCCTCCAGACTCTAGACCCTGCTCTTCTACACCCTGTTATCCTACCTCTTTTTTTTTTTAAGTTTCCAGTTAAGTGGAAGCTTTTAGCATTAGGATCCCTTGCGAAACAGCTGCTCCTTGCTGCAACCTTTAAGCTCATTAACTGCAGCAAACTTGCCACGTTTGTTGCAAGCCCCACAACACCTGTCACACGCTGGCTTTAATGTCACCTCCCTTGGAGCACACACACACACACACACCCCAAACAGGCACACACACTTCGAGCAGTGTCTGGCCATTACAACGCCCCCATCGTTCTGAATGCGTTCATGCGTGGCTTTTCGGGGGGCCTGCAGTAAATAATTTTTGGCCAAAAGGTTGTTGAAACATTTAATAAAACCAATATAAATCATAACAAACACTTAGCCCTGACAACAACCACAAAAACAGGAGGCAGGAGGCAGCCGGCAGGCGGCGATGGCAACAAAGCGGAACTAAAATTCCAAAACGTTGCCCATTTTTGGCCGCAAAAACTTCAGAACAGAAACGGAGTACAGAGGAGTCTCTGTCCCGGGGAAATGACAAACGGGGACGGCCGTATAGGGAGGAGCATATTCGGGGGGGAATCCCTGCATTGCTACGCGTGAACGCACCTTTTGCGGCGACTGTGTGCGCTGCGTGCTCAGACGCACTGTGGTTCATGGTTTTTCTGTTTTTAAATTGAAGATATATTTTAGGGATTTTAGAAACAGGTTAAAAATTCTATATCTTATGGAAAAGAAGCTTAAATAATTATATATCTTTAAGAACTTAACTTTAACAGCTTAGGAAATTACATATCTTTGCACGAAATTATAAATTTAAATCTTTAAATGGAAGATAAAGAAAGATTTTAACTATTTTGACAGAAAACTAAGGAATATATATAACAAGCTTAAGAATTTATATTTAATTCCTTAAATGGAATATAAAGAGAGATTTCATCTATTCTTACAGAAAACTTAAGGGATAAACAGCTCAGAAATAATATATCTTAAAGAACTTCAAAGAAAATATCTTTAAAATTATATATCTTTAAGAACTAAAGGACGAACAGCTTACAAATAATCTACCTTAATTAATATTAAAACCGGAATTATATTTACCAACTATTCCCTTTGATTTCTTTCTATTCTCGAAGCACTGTGCCCCTCATGCTTTGTCGCCTCTTACATAGTTCCATGTCCGTGTCCCTGGCCCTGGCCGTGTCCGTGTCCGCGTCCGTGTCCGTGTCGTCAGTAGCAGCCACATCAGTGGAGCAGCAGCAACACCAGCTTCCCCATGGCAACATCCATGGCAGGCAACCAAAAATGCGCAAAAAATTAATTGCTGCGCATAAATCAAAAGACTTTGCTACCGTGCAGAGTCGCCGACGCCACTTGCCACTGGGCCACCACTCTCTCTCACTCATCAAGTCCTGTTCTGGAGTCAACCCCTTAACACTTGCTACTCTGTATTTATTCACGAAAGATATTATATAGAGTTGTAGGATCTGCAATTTGAAGCTTCATTGTTTATGAGAACCAAGGCCATTGTGGCCCAGGGTCCAATGCACCACCCAATGCTGGGGGCTTCTCAGGAATTGCGAAAAAGAAATAAGAAAATTCGAAAAATGCGAAAGACAACAGCAGCTGTTTGCGTCGCCTTGATTACCGGAAGTTTAGCCATAAAATCGTGCAATGCAGCGACCGTGACAGAATCGTAAACAAGATATAGTCCGAGATATATACATGCAGCTATATATCCACCCCCTCGATTTCGCACATCATCATTAAAAGACGTCCCTGATGGATGTGTTTTTTACGACTGCAGCAGCACTTTCATTGATAAAGTCCATTTAATGTCTATTGGGCGTCCATAACTCACTCAATTAAGGTTCGAAAGTTCTGCTAATAGAAGTTGCATTTGGGGAAATTGCATTGCCTTAAAAAGGATTAAGCTAAAGTGTAAATTGTTTAAGTGTAAGTTATAAATAGAGCTCGATAAATGCTTAAGCGTGTAGCTCTCTCGCTCTTTCTGCCACTCTTTGCCTGCAATGTGCAAGGAATGGGGAATGAGAGAGCAAAGAGAGCTGCACTCTGAGAGAGTTCCGCTTTTACTCTCAACCAAGGAGAGGCCTCTCCCTCTCTCACGCTTTGCCTGCCATGTACAAGTAATAGGGCTCGAGAGAAAGCTAAAAAGAAACTCTCGTTCGCTATTCCTTGTACATTGCAGGCAAAGCGTGGCAGAGAGAGCTTCTCATTTAATTTTCTCCGAGCGAAGGCGCCCTTCTTACTCCGAAAATCTTAGAAAAAATGTTGGAAAGGGTAAAACGCAGCAACAGGCTTGAGTGTATAGCTCTCTCTGACCTTGCCTTGAGTACTCATCAGTACCATGATTTACTATTTTCTTAAATCTTTGAATTACGCTTCAAAAATAGTCTCAAATCTCAGTAGCCACGTTTTTGTAAACATCTTTCAAACCAAAAAGCAGGCCCTGCCTTCAATGTCAGGCCCAGTCAGCCTCTACCCTGTCTAGTTTCTCATCCGGAATCATTCCTTTGCTACATCTGGAGCTAGTCAGACCTAACTGGACTAATTTTCGATTCCGTTTACAAACCAAAAATGGCCGAAGCTCCCAAAAAATATCTGTTCAGGATCGTTGTCCTGGGCGATCCCGGCGTGGGCAAGACCTCTCTCGTTCGTCGCTTTGTCAAGGACCGCTTCTCTCTTCAGTACACGCCCACCGCTGGCATTGACTTCAATGTGTGCCAGTTGGAGGTATCAGGTGACCCTGTGCGTCTCCAGATCTGGGACTCCTCCGGCGAGGAGCGTTTCCGGCCCTTGCTGCCCGAGTATTATAGCAAGGCCCATGGCTTTCTCCTCGTCTACGACACCACGTCAGCGGCCAGCTTCGGCAATGTGGAGCACTGGCTGAAGGAGATTGAAGACAGCTGTCCCAAGGGAAGCAACGTCCTGGTGGTGGGCAACAAGTGCGATGACCTGGACAAGCGCCGGGTGAACCAGGAGCAGGCGGCCCGCTATGCCGAGCAATGTGGCATCGCTTTCCTGGAGGCCTCTGCCATGAGTGGCACGAATGTGCAGAATCTCTTCGGGACCTTGGCGGTGAACATCTATAACCGCCTGGTCTTGGAAATTCCACCGCCGCCAAAGCCAAAATCGAAGAAATCAAAGAAGATTAAGCAGCGTCTGGAAGCGGGCAAGGACGAGGGCGATAGCGTTGCCGATGGCGCTACGGATAGCGTTGCCGATGGCGCTACGGAGAGCGTTGGCGATGCTGTTGCCGTGGGCGAGGCCGTTGGCGATGGCGATGTCCAGCCGGAGGATCCAGACACCAGAATGTTGTTGGAAGACATCAAGGCTATGGAGGAGAAGCTCCCCGGCTGTTCCTTTTGTTAATTCCTTGAAATTTCTTTAAATTCTGTTAAGATTTGTATTATTATCGGTTCTTGGATATTATATGCCCGCTGAAAGGCTATTAATTATGGTTTTTTCTTAGGGAAAGCATAGGGAAAGGTGCTCTCCTTTCCCAACTACTTTTTCCTGGTTTCAAGCTTCTTTTTCTCTTACTTTCCTTTGCTTTAACGATCACCTGCACTTTCACACATCGTAAATAACTCCGGGAAACTCAAGAAACTCGAAGAGGAACACCCAAAAAAGTTAAGCGAAAAGCCATCAGTCGCCGCCCCATCGATTTGACGCTACCATAAACTGTATACTATAACTTTTTATGCGGATCATAATTCCCGACACTCTCTGGCCAAGGCCGTTTACAGTTGGCTTCCTCTGATTGCCGTTCGTTGTTTGCGGTTTCTTGGTTTCCCACTAAATGCAAGAGCAAACAGTGTCTCGGCCTCTCTCGGTGCGCATATCGCGCATACGTCATGGGTGCCGGCCATAAAAAGTAACCAACCATGCATGGCCGAACGTCAAAGTAAGAAGCAGAGCAGGCCCCATCGTAAATAATGCCCAGGCGATTTATCAGCCCAGAGACAGTTGCAGATGCAGTTGCAGTCGGGGTTTGGTTTCAGTTTCAGTTGCATTCCCACAAAAACCCGAAAAAAACCCACTAACCTCTGGACTTTACAAATTAAGTTTGGCCATAGGTTATTGGGTAAAAAAAAACCTAAGAAAATACAGCTTTAAGTGAGTTACAAGAGTCTCTGTTAAAGATTTGGGTTTTATTTTAGCGGGAATTCGTATAAAAATATTTTAAAAATATATTTATTTAATATAAATAATATCTAAAGGCTACATAAGCTAAAGCATATATTTTGAAACCTTCCAAGCATACCAGCTTCTTCTTTATTTGAAAACTAAGCCTCTAATAATTTATTAAAATACCTTAAAAAACCACCTTATTTAAGGCAGATTTTTCTAGAATTTCACAAACCTTCAAAGATTTTTGGTGACACCACAAAGAGCTGGGCGGACCCCAAACTGGTCTGGCCCGGAGCCAGAGTTTGGTTTTTTAGTAAAGCAGTCGGAGTTAGAGTCTGAGTCTGGGCTGAAAAGCCCAGCCCACG